>CM055084.1:160582-215356 GCA_029204045.2 Tillandsia leiboldiana
GTGCGCCGGCCATTCCGGCACGCCAAGGCGGTTCCCCGCTCGCGGTCCATGCACCGCCGCGGCCTCCCGTGGACCGAGCTGCGTGAGCCGGCCAATAACAGGCCGCCAAGTGTCTCAGGCCGGTCCACGGTCCTTCCCCATGCACGAAAATCCCGCCAAACTTCTGGAAGCCCTTTTTTTATCATCCGGACTCGAATCAAACAAGACAAATAGCCGTTTTCAAGGTTTTTTCGAGTGCTGAATCCAATTCCAACCTCTGTTCGGCCAAAAACCCTTTTCAATCTTTGGCAAAGCAAGCCGAAGGCCAATACAGCAAAAGGATACCTCACAGGGGCCATCTGTGGATCCCTTTGATGCACTATGGGCCAGGACACACCAACACTAGGTGTTCTACACAATGGATTCACCAGAAAAGTTGCATGGGATTCTGGACCACTACATCCTCCCCCACCTAAAAGGAGGTTCGTCCACGAAACAAGAAAAACAACCAGACGTACCTCAACCGGAAAGCCTCGAACTGAAAAAGGGGCAGGTAACGCACATCACTGACCCTAACCCCCAAGTAGCCTCACGCTCCTTATGAATGCTCCACAAGATCTTCAAGTACGGAATGGCCCGGTTGCGCAAATCCCCTCACCTCACGAGCAAGAATTTGCAACGGGCGCTATTCATATCCAAGGTCCTCACCGATCTCCAAGGAAGTGAAGTCGATCGCGTGCGAAGGGTCGGATAGAACGGGGACTGAGCTCCCCACGAACACCAATTCTCCGGACTTCTTTCGAAGGCAGGACCTCCAAAAGACTTGATCACCCATTCGAAACTCTAGGTCTCGCCGCCGAGTATCGGCGTAGCTCCTCTGACGGCTCTGGGCTATCTCAAGATGTCGGCGAACTAATCTGACTTTCTCCTCTGCCTCCAACAGTAAATCCGGTCACAAAGTCCTCCTCTCACCCACGTCACTCCAATACAAGGGCGACCGACACTTGAGTCCGTATAATGCCTCGAACGGAGCCATCTGAATGCTCGCCTGGTAGCGGTTGTTGTACGCTAACTCAACCCATGCTAAGTGCCGGGTTACCGCCCTCCTCTAATTCCATAACGCACCGCTCTCAACAAATCCTCGAGGGTCTGTATGGTGCGCTTAAACTATCCATCGGTCTGTGGGTGGAACGCTGTGCTAAATCAGGGCTGGGTCCCCAGGGCCGACTGTAGACTCCCCCACTAAAAGCGGTACAACCTCGGGTCCCAAACAGATATAGTCAAGGCGGGTACACCGCGCAACTTAACCTCCTCATCCAAAAATCAACGAGCAAAACGCTCCAACAACTAAGTCAACTATACAGGCAAGAAGTGTGCAGACTTGGTGAGTCTATCCACGATGACCCGAATCGCTTCGGCCTCACTCTGTGCCCTAGGCAGTCCTGTAACGAAATCTATAGTGATGTGGCCGCACTTCCACTTGGGAATTGGAAGACTTCGCAACTTGCCAGCAAGAAACCCGGTGCTCTACCTTTACTTGCTGACAAGTTAAACTGTGATTCACAAATCTTTCAATATCCCGCTTCATTCCGAACCACCAAAAGTGTGCCTTGAGGTCCTTATACATCCTAGTACCACCAGAATGACTGGTAAAAGGTGTATAATAGGCCCCTCTCAACTCTGGTTTCCGTTACCGTAGTACTCTCGAGTTGTCCACTGCAAAATCCCCTATCTGATCTGCCTGAAGCTGTGATCCAATCCTCGTCAAGTGGGGGTCCTCACTCTGTGTCTCCCTAATCCTGTCCAACAGAGTGGGCTGCAAGACCATAGACATGAGTCTAGCAGAGACCCCAGGGGATACCATCTTAATCTGTAGACGCCTCAACTACTCCACAAGCGGTGCCTACTGCGTGATCAACATGCTCAAACTCTGCACTGACCTCCTATCCAAAGCATCTGCTACGACATTGGCCTTGCCGGGATAATAAAGGATGCTCACATCATAGTCCTTTAGTAACTCCAACCACCGGCGTTGCCTCAAATTCAGCTCCTTTTGAGTAAACAAGTACTTCAAACTCTTATGATCAGTGTAAATCTCACAGTGCTCTCCTTAGAAGTAATGCCGCCACAACTTCAACGTGAACACCACAACCGCAAGCTCCACATCCTGCGTAGGGTAATTCTTCTTGTAATCCTTTAATTGCCGTGAAGCATAAGCACTTACCCTACTATGCTGAATCAAAACACATCTCAAACCGCTGTGAGAGGCGCCACTACCAATTACGAATCCATCGCCCCTTACTGGCAATGCCATAACTGGTGCCCAAATGCAAACCCCTCATCCGCTCCTCAAAGCTCAGCTGGCACAGTTCAATCCAAACAAACCTTATCCCCATCCTAGTCAAACTGATCAGGGGAATAGAGCTTCGCAAAGCCCTCTACAGACCAACGATAATAACCCGCTAAGCCCAAAAACTACGGACCTGAGTAACAGTCATCGATCTAGGCAAATCCCGAACAACATCAATCTTCGTCGGGTCAACTGCCACTTCTGCAGCTGATACAAAGTGGCCTAAAGAAAAAAAAGCAACCTCCCGAAGCCAAAATTCGCACTTTTTAAACTTGGCATACAGCTTCTTCTCTCGCAGAAGCTGCAGCACTAACCTCAAGTGCTCCTCATGCTCCATATCCCTCCGGGAGTAAATCAAAATGTCGTCAATGAACATAACGACGAACTGGTCCAAGTACGGCTGAAATACCTGGTTCTTCAAATCCATAATGTAGCAGGGGCATTAGTTAAACCAAAAAGCATAACAGGGAACTCATAATGCCCACATCGGGATCTAAAAGCCGTCTTAGGGATGTCCTCGACCCTCACCCTCGGCTGGTGGTAACCTGACTAGAGATCAATCTTCGAGAACACTGACGCTCCCTGAAATCCACACACAATCGAAGCGACCCATCCTTCTTCTTCACAAATAGCACCGGCGCTCCCCAAGGCGATACACCTGGTCTCACAAAACCTTTGTCCATTAAATCCTGAAGTTGCGCCTTTAACTCTCGCAGATCAGCCGGCGCCATTCGGTAAGGAGCCTTAGAGATTGGCGTAGTTCCTGGGACTACGTCAATCAAAAACTCGATCTCCCTATCCGGCGGCATACAGGTCAGCTCCCCGGTGGAAACACATCCGGAAACTCGTGGGCAATAGGGATATCCCCGGGTCCCGGTGCCGCCGTAGGCTCCTTAACCACACAAGCCAAAAAGGCCACGCATCCACTGCGCATCATCTGCCTCACACGGGAAGTCGAAACTACCGAGGCGAAGAAAGCACTCAGGCACCCTCTACACAATCATCTCCTGGCCTGGCTCGCTAAAGGTCACCATTCCTGCGGCGTGATCAATTGCCACGAAATAGCGAGCCAGCCAAACATCCCAAGTACTATAACAAAATCTCACAGCTGATACAGGACCATCAGGTCCGCTGGCAAAATCCAAGACTCGATCTGCATCGGGCAGGACCATTAACACTCCTCCACGTGCAAAGTGTAATCGGGAAACTGAACCTCTCGTGCACGTGGTAAAAGCCCTACCTCTAACCCATGCAATGATGCAACAGATCTACTAAAAAGAATGCGATGCTCGCATAACAAATAAGACATGAGTCCAAATGCCAGAAATAAATCATACCTGCTACTACACAGTCAGCCGTAGCAGAATCGGCTGTCTCTCACCAGAAGGGTGTGGAGGCGAAACTCGGTCTGCCTGGAGACCTGTCGATGAAGCTCCCGGTCGCAGCTGGGAAGTGGTAGGAACAGATGCCGAAATCGGTGCTGCACGTGCCGACAGAGGGCACGTAGCCCGGAAATGTCCAAATAGGCCACAAAGGTAGCAGCGTCCCGGCCGCTGATCACAAGTACTGACGAAGTGCTGACCTCCACAGATGATGCACCTGCCTGCCTGCTGAGGCTGCCTCTGCTGCCGCTGCCATCTCTGTAGCCGTGACCGCGACCCCTGCTGGGATGCGGTAGGGGCCACTGCTGGTGAAGATGCTACTAAGGTCGGGAAGGGGCACGTAGCTCGGATGTGGCCTGGCTGCCCACATCGGAAGCATCGACCCTCCCTCAAGTCACAGGTATCAGATGGATGCTGCTCCCTACAGAAAACGCACCGGGCCAACGCTCGAGACTGTAAAGACTGCTGCTGCGGTGGCCTCAGAAATCCACCAGGTCCTTGTCGATCAAGACGCCCACGGCCCGAAGGCTGGGGCCGCGGGGGTCGTGATGGCCTCCCAGAACTGGCCTGTCCATCATCATCGGGGGCTGGGCGTTTCCTGTCTGGACGTTGCTCTGAAGCCCCGGCCCCCTCGCCAACCGCCAAGTCACCCCGCTGCGCCAGTAACTGCTCCAGGCGCTGGTCCTGACGAAAGCTCCTCGCCACCAACTGGGTCACCAAAGCCCGCAGTTCTCCCAACTCGGCGGATACCGCCCGCTCAGACTCCTCGGAAGGTGCGGGGGTACCCCGGGTGGGTGAACGACGACGCGGAGACATCCTGCCATAGGAAACCCATAATCAGTAACAAAACCCCACAAGACCCAATCTAGTGAAAGTCAAAGACATCTCCCTATTTCTGCAACTTTATGTTGTCTGCAGCCAACATAATTGTTCAACAGAAATAGGGTACGTCGATCCCTCTTCACTCACTGGAAGAGTCAACTGACCAAAATCACCGACTTTCGCAAAATATCACGCCACTCACGCCCTATCATCCTAGGGTCTGCCAAAAGTCTAGGGTTTTTCCTAAGTCCCAACTGACCTATCCCTAAGCTCTGATACCAACTAATCTGTCACACCCCGGGTGTAAACCAGAACCCGGGCCCTCCACAGATCCGCCGTGCACACAGAATTTTCCGTGAACACGAAGCGCTGGTAACCTGCTCAGATATAAGAGATATAAAAGATATAGATAAAGGAGCATAAACAGAGCTAAAATAAAGCTACTACATCTCAGACTACAGCTAGAAAGTAAAAGCAAAGTAAAAACTCTCCAAATATACAAGTGTCTCTCCCAGCTTACCAAATAAGTACAAACAGCTGGCAAGAGCCAGACCCAAAATAAACTACAACTGTCTGAGATAAGAAAGGGGTACAACTGATAAATGACTAAACTCGAAGTCGGGGGTAGATGGGCTACCTAATCCGCTATCTGCTTGCCTCGCTCTGCCCGAGACGGCCCTGCAACTCCCGCAGAAGACTCTGCAAAACAAAGGGAGAAAAAGAAAAGAGAGACAATGGGGGTGAGAACTACTATATAAAACAGTAGCCTCCCCTAGTGGGAAAACCTCAAACTCTGACGTGCCCACTAGGACTATTAGAGGCAAAAAGGGAAAAACGGTAGTAAACTAAAAAGGCTACTGATAAGGAAAAACTATCACTACAATGCCTCTAAATGCAGTATCAAAAGAGATGACTGTATGAATGCATCAGAAAACTGTATCTGTCCCAATAACCCAATCATGTGCCACCAGTAAAACTGGCATTGCCTGCTCAGCGGAATCTGCACACATGGCTCGAAACCGCGGGATCGGCCCACAAGGCTCGCATCCCAAAATAAGTAACAGATCGGCAACTATAACCGTCCGATCGCACACTCCGGAGTGGCACTCGAGGGGAGCGACCCACACAAGTAAAATAGCTCTGTAACAAGTATCTCAGTCTAGCAGGACTTTGATCATGACTATGATCAAAGTGGAAATCTCTATCCACTAAAGAAACCTGATACCCAATCTGATGCATAAGTAAAACATACGGTCAACCGCCCAATGTCCGCGGTCGCCGCAACACCCCACAAGTCCAAATCTGATAAGGTAATCAACAGCTAGCTAACCGCCCAATGTCCGCGGTTGCCACAATGCCCCACGATCCATATCGAGTCTAATCTGACCCTGACTCGATGGCCTCGACTACACTATCCCATACCCCTGCTCTAACTTGAGCAACATGCAACTGAATAGAAAGGAGAACAACTAAATATGGTTTCTCCTAAGTCATTTCCTAATATGATAGTGCAGCAGTAAATAGTGGCCTAACCAAATGTCCAAACAAGCATGCAAATGTCCTGTACTTGGTAAAATAGATGCAAGTGTCCGTGAAATAACGCATGCTGGCAACAATTCATCACAATGGTCTAAGTACCCTATGTACTAGTAAATCATGCATAACATCCACAATGTTACTAATAGAGCCCTCTATCTCTCAAGTGATATTACCATTCTAATTCACTAATGTCATTAGTAAGCAAGTACTAACATATGTCCCATCTATTTCACATAAGCATGCAAATATCATTCAGAGGGTGTAATTAACTTCCTAACATGGAAAACACTCCAATAAGCCTAGTGGGTTAGTCAAAAGTAGAGATTCGCAACAACACCCACCACGAGTGCAAAATCCTGGTCCCAAAAGTGATGTCCACGCTCTGTCCAAACAACCTCCACAAAACTGTACAACATTCCCCAAAAGAACATACAACAATTAATCACACAATACATCACAAAATCTGTCCCAAATTACAGCAGTCCACTAATTGTCTGTTTTCACCTGTGAAAAATGCCTGGAAAAATCCCGGATAAATACTGTCGCGATCCTCGCGACGAACCCGTCGAAACGAGTACCTGCACGTTCAAATCCGAGTTTTCTACGCTGAGTTACAAATTCTGCAAGGGAAACACCCCAAACTAAACTGTCCAGAAATTCTGTGTCAAAGAACCACAGTAAAAGGAGACTTTCACCTTCGGAAAATATTCCAAAAATCCAGGGAAAAATCCAGGAGATTCCTTGCGAAGTGTAGATGGAAATTGCCTTTTGAATCGCCTCGATCCAACGTCTGTGCGAAAAGATACGGCTAGAACACCGCAGTGCTGTCCAAAAATCGGCGAAGAAAAAGGGGTCAAATGGAAGCTCGGGAAACTCCAAGGTCAGCATGGAAAACGAGGAACCTCAAAACATAGGAGTTGAAGTCCTACCTGTCGTGAGTCCAATGGCGCGAGAATCGGCGAAATCAGAAGTCGGGGTGAGTCGGGGGAGCCCAAACACTGAGAAGGGACGAAGCGGGTCGCCGGAAAACAAGCGTCGCGCCGCGCCGTAAAATCACAAACCTCGGGAAGTGTGCCTCCAAAAATCTTCAAAGTCCTCCAATGGATAGTGCACTGCGTGAGGGGAAATTCTTCTGAAGGAGTCACAGTGAAAAAGGGCCCAAAAACTCGAAAAAGAACCCAAAGAAGCCTATTTATAGGCCCAGCCCACCACTGAAGTGGGCCGGATTCGGGCGCAGGATTCGGGCGCACTGCGCCCGAAAGCCCGGTCGGATGATTCCCGTCTGACGCGCCCGAAACGCTCTGGGGCTGCCACGTGTACACGAACAGGGGACAGCAGTGCAAGGGGGCCCGCTGCACGCCGCGTGTCCCTCCGCGGTCAGCGGTGGTAGGTACGACCGCCCACACGCGAGGCGACGCGTGGCCGCACTCGAGTGCGGCCGACCGCCCGCCTGGCGCCACTGTGCGCGTGCCGTCCCGAGGCGCCCCTCCGCGCACACCGTGGACCGCGACCTCGTGAGCCAGCCAACTCCAGGCCGCCACGTGTCATGCGCCCGGTCCACCACAGCCGCGCAAAGTCGCTGAGCCGTGCTGCGTGCGCCGGCCATTCCGGGCACGCCACGCGTCCCCCGCTCGCGGTCCATGCACCGCCGCGCCTCCCCGTGGACCGAGCTGTGTGAGCCTTCCAATAACAGGCCGCCACGTGGCTCAGGCCGGTCCACGGTCCTTCCCCATGCACCGAAAATCCTTGCAAACTTCCGGAAGCCCGTTTTTAGTCATCCGGACTCCGAATCAAACAAGCAAATAGTCGTTTTCAAGCGTTTTTCCGTGCTGAATCCAATTCCAACCTCTGTTCGGCCAAAAACCTTTTCAAATCTTCGGCAAATGCAGCCGAAGGCTAATACAGCAAAAGATACCTCACAGGGTCCATCTGTGGCATCCCTTTGATGCACTATGGACCAGACACACTAACAATAGGTGTTCTACACAATGGATTCACCAGAAAAGTTGCATGGGATTCTAGACCACTACAGTGACAGTGAGCTCACCCCCCTCACTCACTCTCTCTCTCTCTCTCACTCACTCACTCTCTCAATTTCTCTCATCTCTCTTTATGTGTGTGCTATCCTAGAGAAGAGGAACAGAAGAAGAAAAAGAAGCAGAGGAAGGAGAAGAGGCTGGGATCCCTCTTAGGCTGAGGGATTGATCTCCAAAATCCCTTGGAGAAAGTGGAGGAAACTTCAAGAAAGCCTCTAAAGTGAAGGTCCAACCACTCCCCTTTCTCTTTTGGCCAAGAACTCAAGAAGAGGTAAGTGGAAAAATTTAGGATTTTAATTTTAGGGCTCTTTATTGGTTTCAAAAGAGATGGATGGATCTCTTATGGATGTTTATCCGACTTTTAGGAGGTTTCTTGGAGGTTTAAGAGATCAAGCCCTAATTCTTACAAAAAACACATCAAGGTGGGAGATTCTTTCGAAAATGGGTGATCTCGACCTCTTTTCCTTTGATTTTGAATTTAGAAGTATATTAGCAAGCATGTAGTGTAAAGTGTTGTAATTTTGGGTAAAATAGGATATAGCCCTAAAAGAGAACTATGTTAAACCTAATGTAGGTTATTCTTGCATGAGTAAATATAACAAAGCATAATATGTGGTTGTAAAGCAAGGTTAGAGTATAATCCTAGTAAATGATATAAATAAACCTAGAGAAAGATTTACCTCACAAGTGCATGATTAATTATGACTTAGGAGAAAACTTGGTTAAATTGCATGGATGTAAAATTAGGAGACAACCTAGGTTAAGATGTCACGCCTGGGGGTCGAACTACGACCCGGGCTCGCCAACAGATCCGCCGCCTATACAAAACCCCGCATAGGCGAAGCGTCCAACCTGCAAGAAAAGGTACTACAGCTAAACAAATATCAGAGCTATAAAATAAATCTGCTGTAAAACTAAAATCTAACCATCTGTACAACTGGAAATAATGATACAACATCCATCTCCCATAAGTGATAATCATACAACATCCTCAAATACAATAAACCAGAACTCAACAGGGAGGTAACCTGAAATAATACATCAGTGTACAGGCTCTCAGTACAAGTCTGATCCTCACAATACAATGATCCCTCAAAAGTGAAAATAAAATAATCTACTGACTGTACTACAAGTCTCCAATGTGGGGGTACAGCTACTCTCCAAAGATAGGTAGGGCTCTAGCTCGCGACTCCCTTGCCTCGAACGGCAACCGCGGAATAAGCAACACCCGCTAAGACTCTGCAAAACAAATGGGAGAAAAGAAAAATGAGGGGGAAAACCCCCAACGGGTGTGAGAACTACACCAAAAAGAGAGTTCTCAGTGGGTACCGCCACCAGGCCCGACGGTCTGCCCACTAAGTCTACTAGAGGCATAAGATAACGAAGCAGTAAAAACTGAACAAGAAAGCTGGAGATACTCTACAGCTACCATGCCTCTATCTAAATGCTCAAATGGGAAAAAACCAATGAAAGGTATGCAACCACTTGCACACGAGGTGCACAATAGACCCAATCGAGCTGACTGCCACATCTGGTCCAGTCAAGCTTGCGCCTCCCTAGTGCATCAACATAGGGTGTCCAATTGGACTAACTCGCTATCGATTAGTGGCACCTGCAGGCTATAGTCGAAAATCCACGCTCTCTCTCAGAACGGATAGACTCAAGAACCTCAACATCTTGCACAACGGTCGAAATACTCACAACGACCCCAGGACCACCGTCAACCCCAAACGGTTCCCAACAACACTAGCACTGGTCTAAACACAGCTACTAGATTCCACTCGCCCCCCAGACACGAGTGCAACAAAGAAAGTACCTGCCTGAATAAACCCAATCTAACCACTAGTAAACACCGGTACTGCCTGCTGTGCCTGCCATATCGGGTATGCTGGCCAACGCATAGCACCGATGGAAAGAAGGAGTCTCAAGGACTCAAAACCTGCCTGTCGCACACTCCGGAGTGGCACTCGAGGGGAGCGACCCACACGAGTAAAGTATCTTAGTAACAAGTATCATAATATAGCAGGACTGGATCACGACTCTGATCGAAGTGGAAAAACCCATCCACTAAAGAAGACCCCGACCTCCAATCAGATGCAATAGTACTCAATAAGTGGGAAACTCCATCCACTAGAGAAAATCCCGATCCCCAATCTGATGCACAAGTAACCTCCGGTCAACCGCCCAATGTCCGCGGTCACCGCAATACCCTGCCATCCACAATCTGGTACCATAACCAACATCCGGTCAACTGCCCAATATCCGCGGTTGCCGCAACACCCACAACCCATAATCATGCACAACCTGTCCCTGACTCCAAGATCCTGGCTACACTATCCCAAACCCCTGCTCGAACCCGAGCAACATGAACCACAAGACTGACTAAAAAGGAGAAGAGAAGCAAAAATGGTTTCTCCTAAGTCAAGTTCCAACATGATAGTGTAGCAATAAAAGATGGCCTATCTAGATATCCATACAAACATGTATTTGTCCTCAAGAAAGATAAAAGGGAGTATAACAAATAGTAGCTCCACAAAGGTATAATCAACATGCCAAAATCACTAATGAACTACACCTGTCCATAATCCATGATCCATCATAAATCACCAGAGTGGTACCCGCACATAGATATATCATCCTGTCCTCTCGAATAATCAATCCTCATGAAAGGCTATGTGCTAACATGGCATGCTAATACATCACTATTATAGTATAACAATCTTACATGCATAGGCCAATGATTAATCAAGATAATAAATCAAGCATGCTTTCTATCTCATCTAGTATAAAATGAACATAAACATTTACAATATGCTAGCTCTCAATTCCCCCAAGACATGTACCATAAACAAGTAGCATCAATCCACATGATCTGACCATTCTCATGCTTACATCTCAATCCTATAAGTTGTACATTTAATCATGCATGCTATCAACGGATAGAATTAGAGAACCATCCACCGGTTCTGGTGACGAAGCAACACACCTGAATCGCTTTCCGCAGGCAAAACCGAAGTCGGTGAAGTGCGCAGCTACTCGCTAACAAAATCCACCGAAACCGCACCCTTGATACTCAGTCGCACAAGCCTCTACTCAAACCAACATCACAGCCAACAATCAATCAACACCACAACACCTCAAACAACCCTTGCTATTTTTACCAACCAGCACAGAAAATGGGAATTTTTACCTATGTGCAGTCCTCCGAAAAATCCTTAAAAATCACCGTTGCGATCCTCGCGACGAGTAGATACAAATCGAGTGCTTATACACCTTATTCCAACACCTGTTGGCCAAGATATAAATAGAACATAGCGGTAAGCCAAACTATCCACAATCGCAAATCTGCGAAAAATCAGTCCCAAAGAAGCTTAAATATCACCTTCGAAGAGTCCCCCGAAAATTCCGATAAAAATATGGGTGTATTCCTCTTGAAGCGTAGATGTCGATCGTGTCCTCATAGGTCTCGTTCCGATGGTCGTAGGCTGAGAAATCCCAATAATACTCCACCGTTGTCCAATACCTCGCAGTGGTACAAGGGGTCAAAAGATACCTCGGGAACCATGCCAAAAACCCAAAATAAGGCGAAGTGATCAACACGGAAATCGAAGGCATACATCTCGTCAACGCGTTGCCGCAAAAGTCAGCTCATAAGTCCATCGGGGTAATCCAGAGGGCCTCGTGGACTGAAAAGCAACGAAAAGAGCAATGAATGAAGGAGCGTCGAAGTGCGCCGCGTCGCAGAAAACGCCGATGCTGCGGCCTCCAAAAAGGCCTCCATTAGCTGCTAAACACACTGGAGAAGCTTTACAGAGATCCAGGTCTTCACATAAGAGGTTAAACGAGTGGCATGAAACTTAGGAGGTAACTCTAAGCAAACGAATGGCATTGTCTTAGACAATAACCTAAGGTGGCATGATAGAGTGTTCAACATAGAGTTAATAAAACTCTAGGCAAAAAGGAAATGTGAACATAGAGTCAATGAACTCTAGGTTAAGGAAAAATTCAACATAGAGTCAATGAACGCTAGGTTAATGATTGTAAAGCCAAAATAGAGTTAATGAACTCTAGGTTAATGATGTAATACAATATAGAGTTAATAAACTTTAGGTAAAGGTAAAATGTGAAACATAGAGTTAATGAACTCTAGGTTAATGTTGAAATATAAGATAGAGTCAATGAACTCCAGGGTATAGATGAAATACAAGATACAGTTAATAAACTCTAGGCCAAAGGTAAATTTGGAACAATTGGTGTCCTCGAGATATAGTGATACCCTAAGACTGTAAACATAGAGTTAATGAATAAGTGAGTAAAAGAATGAATAAAATAAGTAAAAGCTTAAAGAAAGCTTAAAGTGTTTAAAGAATTAATGAAAATGCCAAGTGGCTAAAGAGATTAAAGAGAATAAAAATGGAACCTTCGGAATTGATGCTTGCTAGTTCGTAGCATGGCTACCTTGGGTTGGAACCCATGTGGATCGAGATAATTCTGTAAGGATTAAAAGCAATTAAAATGAAATCGGTGCCAAGTGGCATGGTTAAGTGTAAATGTGAATGAACAAGAAACTCCAATCTAAATTGGTGTCTAGTGACACCTAAGCTATCCTAGAGTAAATAACATAGGATAAAAAAAAAAAAAAGTAAAAGAGAAAACATAAAGGCAAAAGTGCCAACTGGAGGTGTTGAACATGTTTCGACTCCCGGGGGGGAGTATGTGAGCAAGACTCAGCTTCCCAAGTGAATGAGTGTCAAGATACTTTAACCTCATTCGAGGCATAATAAAGTGTGTGTGCAAGACTCAGTTTCCCAAATATAATGAAGTGTGCGAGTAAGACTCAACTTCCCAAATATAATGAAGTGTGTGAGTAAGACTCAGCTTCTCAAGTAAAAAGGAAAAGTAAAAAAAAAGGTAAAGCAAAAGATGATGAAAATGGCACCTTCGGATGTTGGAACTCGTGCCGGAATGTGAGAGCGATAGCCGCCTCCCCATGTAGAGACCCGTTGTTGACGAGGTACTTTCGAATGGTATACAGAGCACCTAGGGTGCTAGTGGCGCCTTTGGATCGTCTCGTCTTATTAGTAGCATGACTACTAGGGCACGAGCCCATTGGATGAGGTCTTCCAAAGGGATAAACAACTTGAACTAAAACAAAGTAAAGAGAATGTAGAGTGGCCTAGGTGGCCGGATTAGTATAACCCCCTTTCTAGCGGCATAGTGGCCGAGCTTATGAATTGTAGCCTAGTATGGTAGCGTTGTGACATTGAGTACACATGGATAGTGTAGTGATATTTATATATATGTGAGTATGTTAGTTAGCATCTGCAGTTTTATTATCATATATTACTTGATATCTTTGCTTCCATTGGACCAAGCGGTATAGAACATTCTTTCTCGGTGGTTAAACCCACTAGAAACTTTTAGTAGTTCACACACCCTTGGGTGACTATGTTTACAGGTCCAGGTGCAGCCATTGACACATGCGACAGCGGTAAGGTCCCAGCAGCATAGAGACCTAGAGAGTCTAGCAGTTGTCACCTTTTTGTATTTTGAGTGAACTATATATTATGAGGAAAAAAAGATATAAATAGTAATATTTGTCTAAATGCGAGTTGAGAAAGAAAAATGTAATTAATTTTATATTGTCGTTCACTCATGTTATTTCTTTCATTTTTATTTTAAACTTGTTGTTTATTGAATGAAAGTTTTAGTTAGTAGTAGTTTTTACTCTGATATTACTCGTCATCATACACTTGTTTGTATTGATTTGGAGGTGACCGTTCCTTTCGGGTATAAAGAGGTTATGTCCGATTGGCGAGTCTGTTAGCGTGCCCAAACTGTCCAAATTGGCGATCTCGGGGCGTGACAGACGCAACTGAATGTTTTCCAGTGGGTACAACAAGCCGAAGATGAGCAAGTCATACCTACTGGTATATAATAATTGAAAGGTAAAACAAGTATGAAGGCAATAGTATAAGGTGATATGAAAGCAATAACTGAAAAATAATAACTAATAACTAAGCAATATATCTGTAAACATTCGTCAATATAATAATAACCAACCAACCCAATCAGGTGTCACTATTGGTCTCTAGGACCTCAGGCTAGTACCTGACCAGAATTGATAGATATACCTCACACCAGCAGGAAAAGCAAAAGCATAGGGCTCAATATCACCCGCTCTGCAGGTGCAGCTACATGATGAGCTCACGGGTCAACCAGACCACTCTACCCATAAATAACACTATAACGTGGGTCAATCTGCTAGTTTACGTGAAAATGTACAATTGGTGCATGGCGATCTCAATGCGGATGCTCAAGTTCACAGTCAAAAGACCGGAATACGGCGAATAGCCGAGAACTCCCAAACGGGATCCAAAGTCAATCAAAGTGCCAACAATGCCATAGTGAAGTACAGTATCCTCCTACTCTATCATGAATATTAATTAAGAGATACTAATATATATGACCAATCATCAATAGGAGATATGTCAAGTAACATCTAAGAATGTCAACTACCACTATGGAATAACGTGACATATACATATATGTAGCAGGGATATATCAAAGTGCCGAAATGCAAGAACTGAAAGAAAGGCTAGAAAGATAACCAAGGGTCCAATCGAGTATGGTATCCAATCAGCTTACACTATGCCAATGGCCGGATCGAAGTACCGACATTAGTGCAGGCGATCCAGGAATTCGATGCTCAGCTCGCGCAGAGGCTCCTGACTGCTCAAGCCTAAACCAAAACCACTGATCAGATGTTGACTCACACAAATGCAAACCACTGACTCACAGTGTATAAAATAACTAAATCACTAACTTAAGTTTAGTCCTGGGATCCGCCGAAATTTTCGGTAATCCGTCGATCGACCGATATTGGTCCGAATAGTGCTTACAGACTACCGAACTTAGTGAAACTTCACCTGCTGCCCCAGAACGCTTCGTTTAAGGCGTCTGGGCAGCAACAATCAACACTGTGCCACTAATAATCCTAACTGTGCCATAAATACAATAAACGTACGTGGAATCACCGATTTCAGCTTTGGAAGTCCCCAACGCAAATCAAAAGTCGGTAAGCCAGCCAAAACAACGTTGGGAATAGCCAAGTACACTTGGCGATCATAATTGATCTTCTAATCTACTCGGATTGCATGTTTCACGCCGAAACGATAATAAACTGACGATTTCGCTGATTTACGACTCGTAAATCAATTTTAACTTATCAAAAGCCACCGGACCTCGAATGAAAAGTCCAAAGATCACGTGGACACTACCCGAGATAGCCCACATGGCTACAATTGCAACTAGACCCCTAACAAGCTACCAATTTGCATAATAACACTATATTTAATGTGTTTAGGCTTATTACCTTAATCCACAGACTTTCAGATTGATTCGAGGGTACAAGGAGATAGGTCTCGACACACTAAAACCCGTGCTCACTGTCAGAGGATTGCCGGAGTCCGAGAAAAGAACAGGGTCAATCTACATTATTATCAAGATCCTAAATCAAGATTTGTGCACCATTACTCAGTATTAGTCCCAACTGAAGTGAGCATTATGCTCAGGAAGGTCAGGAGAGTCAAGGGCTCACCTTAGTGCAGTTGCGGGGCTGTTGGAAAGATCACTAGAGCAAGGTGGCCAAAGAACAAGAACTCTAGGGCTCAGCTTGGTTCACCTCACATAGCTCGGGTTCAGATAAGTAAAAGAGGCAAACAGCAGCACAACCAAGTCGAGAAAGGTGCCAGGGGTCCCTCCTCGTCCGGCGCCGACGTCAGAAGGCGACGAATGGCCCAAGAAGAGGATCTTGACTACAACTTAAGCAAGGAGGGAGAGCAAGGTATCCGTTTTCTCAGAGACCTATGCAAGGGCCTTGGGACCTTGCTCTCGACGAGGGGGAGCCAACTAGGTGGTTTGCCGGCATCGGGAAGCGGCGGCGAGTGATGGAGCTCGGTTAAGAACCAAAAACTAAAAAGTAAGGTTTTCTTTTCCTAACGATTGGCTGATCGAGGGTGCTTGAGACTTGGTGGAGGCCTTCTAGGGGTCCAGCAGAAAGTGTCCAGCAACTTGGATCTCCCGTAGAGGCGCTAAAGGCGACGCGTGAAAAACTCCGGGCAACCTAGGGTTCCGGCGTGCTTCTTGCTCCCGTCGGCCAACCACAAGGTTCCAAGTGTCGAGGCTGCACCAGAAGAATCCTCATGGGGTGAGGAAGAAGATGGGGTGCCTTGGAAGCCAAGTGTTGGAGCCGAAAATAACGGTCATCGATCGGCCTCGGGGTGATTCGTTTGACCATCTGAATGTGAATGCGTCGCGTGCCAATAGATCAAGCGATATGGCCGAGGAGGGATCCGCTCGACCGGGTTCTTCTCAGTAACTCTCGCGACCGTTTGGCTTAGATTAGCCAAATCGGGGTATGGAGGTGGAGAAGGGTTGAGTCCGGCCTAGAATAGCCGACTCAAAAAAAATAGACAAGTAATTGACACGACTAAGAAGTCGATTAGGAATTGTATTACTTAGAAAGGGGATACAAGGAGGAGGAAAAGGATAGAGATTACAAGTAAGCCTACTCCTAGGAAATGCGGTAAATCTATCAAGGAAATCAGTAAATGCAGATATGAAAGATATGAAAAAGCAGGGGGGTGGTCCTAGCTTACGAGGTTGCGGGACCTTTTTCTCATCGATGGTTCGGGTATTTATACACTTCCCAAACTATGCTTACAGGCGCTGATTTGAATTATCGACGTGATTTGAGGAAAACCTTCGTGAAATCCTCAACTATTTTCTTTTGAGTCGAAACCTTCTCAAATAGGATAATAGTCGCTTTCCCTTCTAGGTTCATCCCCTTATTAGCGCGCCGGAGCGTGATCTTCGGCGCTTTCCAATGTTGTACGCCGCTTGCCATTTCGGAATCAGTTACGAGATGGGCGCCCTAACCTCGCACTCCTTCCTTTCAAAATCTTTCCCTCTTCGGCTTGGGCAACCGAGGGTTGACTCTGACTCCGCCTTCTTCGTCGTTTGATCGGGGCGATTTGATGCCTTTCTTCAACCGAAATTGATCCTGAATGATGTGATAATCTTTATGTCGGCTGCTTCTCCTATCAGCTCATGCCTCTAACCGATAGTATGTCGCGTGCTGCATGCCTCTGTACTTGGGGCCGGTCTCAATCGAGACGCGAGTCACTCTTTGTCGACTCAAACCCCCGTTAGCTGATGTCTTTCAACCGATGGTTGACGCCAAGTGTTACTCCCTCCCGTGGCAAAAATTCTAGTCTCAACACCAAGAAAATCAAGAAAAGGGAGCTTCAGTTACCTTGGATCTAAGGAAGAATGAGAAGAAGAAGATCTTTCTTCTCCGGTGTCGTGTGGCGACGGCAGGTGGCGACGCTCCTCGAGGATCACCCACTGATGGTGAGAAAAGTCGCAGGGTAGTTCCGAAGCAGTTTGATTGTCATGCCCCGGAGGTTCTAAAAGAGCGGAAAACGTATCCATTTTTTTTTTTTGTATAAACCTCGCCTCCGGTGCGCACCAGATCCGCCGCATATACAAATCCACTCCCCAAACGGGCGGAGCCTCCTTTGTATATGCACGGCGTTCCAAGCACGACAATTACTTTAACCATGCAAACCATGACAGACAACGAGGAGAGACTAGACTTAACCAAACAGTTACAACTATCACAGTCAGACTAGCATAAACCCATAGGTTTGAAAGTCGGTGTCCACTCGACACCCAGTTTTACAAAACATTTTCACAAATTCTTTTGGGCGGCCATTACGCTTGAAAGGATAAATCCATGGGTTTTGAAATCAGTGCCCACACGACACTTGGTTTGAAAATACCTTTGAAACCATGTTTGTACTTGAAAACGAGCCGCAATCACACATCTTAACATTCACAGATAAGAGAAGATAATCCTACTCGAAGCCCTCATTCCAACATCCACAAGAAACCACACAAGTAGAAAACACAGTTTAACTAACCAACATCAAAGAGATAACCAGAAACGATAAAGTTTAGTAGCCCTCACGGCTAGGATCCTCTAACCGATGCCTCACCGTCGTCCCGGTTCCCACCCCTGCGCGGACTTGTCACAGCGTGGGTAGTCAGTGACTGATAAAGTAGAACACATAAGTAAATGTGATAACTGAAAAGAACCAACCGATACACCGAAGCATTTACTTCCCCCTCATATAACGCTAATCCCTGTCACGATCTCACTGGTCACCTACCCCAGATTTAAAATAAGTTGGGCCCCAACCCCAATTATTGTACTCATCTTCTTGGTGCCACCAACCCCTCGACTGCACAAGTAGTAGCCGCCTCTCCTTGAGGGGTCCCCATCATCACAAGTATGGGGTACACGGGTAAAACTTACCATCTTTCCAGAAAAATACACCCTGTGCGGTGGCCAAACCGCCGGTGTGCGTGTAAGAAATATGAGCATATAAACTGCCATGCAACCTCAGCCGCCTCAGTTAGAATAATAAAAGGATACTGCGACTGCAGCCGCCTCAGTTAGAATAATAAAATGATACTGCGACCGCAGTCGCCTCAGTTAGAATAGTAAACGGGATTTACATGCAATGGGGTTAGACAGTCTACCAAAGCATCTACTTTATCATGCAAAATACACGGGAATGACATTACACCGGAAATAACCAAAGGTACCCACCTCACATTACGTCGACCGAAACTCCGAAGATCGATCCGCGCCTTCGGACGACACCCGGACCTAAAAGAAAGTCCCCAAAGGGCATAACAGGTAAGATACAACTCTCATAAGGAAACATGACTCCGAAAGCGCAACCAAAAAGACTAAAGACCCACGATGGCGGCGGCGACGACGGTGGCGACGAAACGGCCCCTCGTACGGCACACGCGCCGCGTGCCGTGCAGCCGCGCGGGCACCAGCCCCGCGCGGCGCAAGCGGCGACCGCGAGGCACCAGCCCCACGCTGCGAAACCAACGTGCCCGCTCGGGTACCTGCCCCGCGCGGCGCAAACGACGCGCCCGCGCGGGCCCCAGCCCCGTGCGGCGCAAACGGCGGCCGCACGGGCGCCAGCCCCGCGCGGCGCAAGCGACGCGCCCGCGCGGGCTCTGGCCTCGCGCGGCGCGCGCGCGCACTGGCCACGCGGGCACAAGCCCCGCGCGGTGCAGCGGCGCTGCCGCGCGGGACCTAGCCCCGCGCGGTGCAGCGGCGCCGCCGCGCGGGCCCTAGCCAGGCGCGGCGCACGCGTCGGCCGCGCGGGCGCCAGCCCAGCGCGGCACCGCGGCGCCGTCGCGCGGGCGCCAGCCCCACGCGGCGTGCACACGCGTTGGCCGCGCGGGCACCAACCCCCCCGTGCGGCACAGCGGCGCCGCCGCGCGGGCGCCAGCCCCGCGCAGCGAGCGTTTTGGCCGCGCGGCGCGCGTTTTGGCCGCGCGGGCACCAGCCCCGCGCTGCACAGCTATGTCGCCGCGCGGGCACTAGCCCCGCGCGGCACAGCAGCGCCGCCTCGCGGGCACTAGCCCCGCGCGGCGCGTGCGTTGGCCGCGCGGGCGCCAACCCCGCGCGGCGCGTGCGTTGGCCGCGCGGGCGCCAACCCCGCGCGGCGCGAGCGGCTTGTCTGCGCGGGCACTAGCCTCGCGCGGCGCCGATAAACGCAACAAAAACAGCGAAAGACCCAAAACACCAAACCCAATAACGACGGAAACGTACGAACAACGGTACTAACCTCGATCTATCGGGAACGATGATCCGATCCTGTCCTTCGCAGCGCTGGGGATCCGGATCCACTCCCTGTAGATGATGCCGCCTCGTTCTCTGGCCTCCCGGCACGTTGATCGGGGCGATCGGGTATCTCCGCTTTCTCCTTTTTTCCTTCTTTTCTCTCTTTTCTCTCCGGTTAGGGTCATTTTCCTTTTCTTTTTCTCTCTTTTCTCTCTGATTAGGGTTTCCTCTTTTCTCTCCGGTTAGGGTTTCCTCTTTTCTCTCCGGAAAGAGATAATTTATACGTACATTAAACCCACATCCGGATATTAATAATTAATTAATTAATCCTTTGAGATAATTACTTTAAGATAATTTCTTAGAGATAATTCCTTAAAGATAATTCCTTTAAGATAACTCCTTAGAGATAATTCCTTAAAGATAATTTCTTTAGAGATAATTCCTTATCTTCTCGAAAAGCGTGCACGATCACTTGCACGGATTTCGATGCACATCCCGGTTACCGCGATCCTAACAACCCCTTTTTTGGGGGATCCGTAAATAGGAATTCGGATCCGGTCGCACCGCCGTTCACCGTTTTTCGAGCTCCTTCACAGAAAAATACCCGCACCTTAAGATTATCAACTTAAGTAAACCCGTTAATTCAATTTTCCATAACTTATGTTTTATTAGCAGGAGGGTAAAACGTTACATGAAAACTGTGATATTACATTGATGAAGCTCTGTGCTCACCTCCCCCTCCAAACTCAAAAACACAAAGAGAATAATGCTTTGTTTTTTTTTTCCAGCGGTGGCAGGCAGCGGCTGGCGGTGGTGTCATGCCCCAGGGTCGAAACTGCGACCCGGGCTCGCTAACAGGTCCGCCGCCTATACGGGAAGCCCCGCATAAACGAAGCGTCAAACCTGCAAAGAATAAAACTACAACTATACAAATACCAGAGCTATAAAATAAACTACTGAAATAAAAGATACAAGTCCAAAATGGTACAGTCTTATCCTCATAATACATAAGTCTCTCAAAATAAAACTCTCAAAAGTAACTATCTACAATAATCCAGCAGACTGTACTGCAAAACTCCAAAAGGGGGGTACAACTTGTTAGGTTTTTATATATTAAGGATCCGCAAGGATCTAAATAGGTACTATCAAACAACTAGAGGGGGGGTGAATAGGTGTAATACTTATAAAACCAATCTCATTGCAAAATAAAAACCAATGCGGAAAATAAAAATAGCACACCGAGATTTACGTGGAAACTCCAATCCAGGAGAAAAACCACGGGACCAACACGCAATAACAATCCACTAAGAAAAGAAGAATAACAAGGTGATTACCGACTCCACGAACTCAACCCCTCCTTCAACTTCTTCGGACCTTGCGCTCCACCGATTGCACGTCCACTGCACACGTTCGAATCCACGAATGCCACTCGAATCCACGAGCACACGTTTCGAATCCACGAAACGCCTTCAACACATCGAATCCACGATGCTACGTCGAATCCACGACGCAAACTTGATAAAAGCTTCGATGGTGATCCTTTGCTTAGATTATCATTGAAGAACCGTAGAAGGAATCTCTAAGCAAAGATTAGATCAATTCGACAAAAGGTATTTCTTGGAAGAACCGTTGAATTGACCTAAAAGAGGCTATAAAGAAGAACGACAAAAACCTAGCCTCTAGGGTTGCTCTCAAGTGTTTTATAAATTAATCGGTAGTTCTTGAGAAACCCTAAGTGTCTATTTATAGGTTAGAAACCTTTGGAAAGAGATAAGCATCAAAAACTGACTTAACAGAATTTTTCCCGCACGATGGTCCGGACTGGTTCAGGACTGTCGTCTTTTTCCAGCAATTCCTGAAAAAACAAGGTTCGGGGTCCGGACTGGAATCCACGGTCCGGACTGGATTAACAAAACAGTCCTCAATAGAATTTCCAGTCCTGAACGGATTTCTAGAAAAAACAGTTTTTGACTTTTATGCAATGAAAACTTATCCAAGTGTTTCTAAACTACTCAAATGTATTTGGATCACCAAAATTATTTAGTTAAACGTACCTGATCATTCCGAATCCATTTTCCTTGAGATTGATGTAATTGATCCACAATTCTTCATCTTCAATCTTCAAGACTCAAAACACTGAGTGTCAACTTGAGCTCTTGTTGAATCTTCTCTGAGTCTTTGATTGCTGATTGACAATTTGATCACTTCAAGACTCCGACTCAACTCACGAAATATGCCAACACAAAAAGCCGTAACAATCTCCCCCTTTTGCAATTTCGTGACAAAACCCAAAAATACATAAAACGCTCAAGACACTCATCTTAAACCAAAAAATCGAAACTCAATGTCATCACCAAAACATTGACTTTCTTTGCGTGAAAGATCCAATAAACAAAAATTACATTTGAACCAGTCTTAGAACAAACTCTATGACTTAGGACTTGGAGTCTTAAAGTGATGTAGATCCTGCAAAAAAAAAACTCCAAACAAATCAAAAGTCAGTTGTCAGAAATTAAAATTATATCCTACATTTGATTCGTCCTTTTGGTTCTTTTTGTTTTTCGGCTCCTTTTTCATCATCTCTTTTCTTTATCTCCCCCTATCTTGAGCATCTCTGTTCTCACCCTATCTCTGTTCTCCCCCTATTTCTGTTCTCCCCCTTTTTGTCACAAATTGTCAAACAGTGAATATAGGCAAAAAGAAATCACTTGTCACGCCCCGGGGGTTTGTTTTAGCGAAAACGATTCACAAAAAGGTGTGCATTTGGTGCGTCAATTTTTTTTTGAAAGAAAACCTTCTTCCCCGGCGCGTGCCCAGATCCACCGCATATACAGGGTAACTCTGCAAATGGACAGAGTTTTCCCTGTATATGCACGGCGTCACAGTTCGTACAATGTCCAAAAACGGATATTCATTCAATCACAACAGTTCAGATGTACAACCATTCACAAATGCTGAAAAGAACTCGCGACCGATCAGTTTGAAAGGATAAATCCACAATTGTTGAAACCACGCCCACCTGGCGTCCATATTTTGAAAGCCCTTTTCGAAAACCACATAAACTCAGAGGTTTGGAAAACAGTGCCCACACGACACTTAGATTTTGCAATCCATTTTCGCAATCCATAAATCCACAAGGTTTTGAAAACGGTGCCCACCCAACACCCAAGTTTTGAAAGTAGTTTTCACAATCTTTTCCTTTGTTTGCTCTTTTATTATTTTCAAAGCGGCCAACAGAGATAAACGGAAAATAAACGATTCATTATTCACCATGCCGACATCCACACCGACCCCACGAGGGTATCGAGAACCACACCACAGTCTACAAAAAGTAAATAGAATGCGAAAGAAAAAAAAAGAGGAAGTACTGTTCGGGTCTCCCGCGACTCAGAAACTCCTGGCGCGGCCTCACCGTCGCCTAACTCTCCCCCCTGTAGGACCCTGTCGCAAAGTGGGAAGTCAGCGACAGAACAATAATGATAATAACAAAGCAGGGTAAAGAAAATACGTCCAGCCGTAGCCTATCCGGAGCAACCACCCTCGCAAAAGGGAAAAGTAAAAACGAACACCTGTACACCTGCAATGCCCGACCCCGTCGGACGACTAAACCGACGGATCCCACCGCTCCCACATCGGACGACTAAACCGACTGGTCGCACAGATCCCACGTCGGACAACTAAACCGACGGGTCGCACCGCTCTCACCTTAGCGCATCCAAGCCCCACAACTACAGGGGTCCCACCCCATCCTGGTGGGTATACACGGGTCATGGACCACTTTTCCGGAAAAGCGCACCCTTTGCGGTGGCCAAACCGCAGGTGCGCGTGCTGCTGCCTCGAGCATAGAAATCAGGAATATCGTACATGATCAAGAAACGAGAACTGTAGTGACTATCATCAACATATAATCAGATAACGAGGACATAGAGTCTATCAACTACATATAGTCAAATACAAGCACAGAAAGTGTTAAGTACAATATCGGGAATGCGGTGCTACTCTCCAAATAAAGAACCCACCTTTGTGCCGTCGCGCTAAGTTCGGTGCTAGGTTCCTCCGCATCTCGGCGTGCTCCCCGAACCTACAAGGTACCCCGAGGAGAAGTCAATACCCAAAAACACGAGTATCGGGAATAACGTACCGTCCTAAACCATCGTGGAGCGGGGTCCTCGGATCCGACGGTCGCGGCGGCGCCCTGGGTCGGACGGGGTGGCTGAAATGACCCCGCCCCGCCGGCTGCCCGTACGCGAAGGAAGCCCCGCGCGGCACCTGGCCCGCGCGGGGGCATAGCCCGCACGTGCGGGTTGCCCCGCGCGGCGCCTGGCCCGCGCGGGCGCACAGCCCGCACGCGCGGGGTGCCCCGCGCGGCGCCTGGCCCGCGCGGCGCACAGCCCGCACGCGCGGCTCATTCCCACCCCCCCCCCCCCCCCCCCCCCCCCCCCCCCCCCCCCTCCCCCCCGCGCATCCGGTGCTCCGCGGCGGCGACGAGCGCGGCCGGCCGAGGCACGCCGTTTCCCCCTCCTTCTTGATGGGGAACCAACGACAAAAATAAAATAAAAATAATTTAATAAAGCTTACCCACCACCGTACCTTCGATTCACCGGGGAGGGAGGAGGAAGGGAGTTGATCGCCTCTCGCCTCTTCGATCCTTCGCGTTCGCTGTCGGGTGGTGGGCAGAATGTAGGAGAAGGGTTGGGGTCCCTCTCGTGTTCCTCAGACAAGTCCTACAGCGCGTCGCAAAGGGATGAGGAGTGGAAGCAGGGAAAGAATAAAACCCTAGTTCCTAACTTATCACCAAAGGATTAGGTGTGAGCCCGAGTCCGCACGTACCTCGCAAAGCGTGCACGTCGCCTCACCCCCCTTTACGGTGCACCCTAAGTCGCTGGTAAACTTTGAAAATTTATTCTGGGAGATCCCGGAATCGGAAATCAGATCCGATCGCGCCCCCGCGCTCCAAATCGCGAGCTTTATTGCCAAAAAATACTCGCGAGCCCCGACGGTCTGCCCAGAAAAAGAGAAAAATCAGCCACACCCCGGACCCCTTAAGTGAATCGCGCTGCAAAAAGAACTAAAATAAAATCCCCAGTAATATTAAAAACCAGCGGTTACTACACCACTCACCTCTTAAAACGAGTTTCGTCCCCGAAACTCAAACCTGGGTTGCGGCAAAAAGGTCGGGGTTGCATTCCCTCATTTTTGACTCCAGCTTCCATGTCGCTTCTCGCTCCTCCTGGTTGTTCCAGAGTACCTTCACGTAGGGGATGACTCAGTTTCGCAGCGCTTTGCTTTCTTTTGCTAGGATACGCACCGGGGTTTCCTCGAAGCTTCGGTCCTCCTTGAGCTCGAGTGCGGAGACGTCCAACACGTGTGACGGGTCGGACAGATATTTCCGGAGCATGGACACGTGGAAAACATTGTGGACTCGGTCGAGGTTTGGCGGTAGGGCAAGGCGGTACGCCACTGGGCCAATGCGCTCCAAGATCTCGAATGGCCCCACAAACCGTGGGCTCAACTTGCCCTTCAGCCCGAAACGCTTGATTCCTCTGGATGGCGAGACCCGCAAGAACACGTGTTCTCCCACTTGGAATTCCAAATCGCGGCACCGCCGGTCTGCGTAGCTCTTCTGTCGGCTTTGGGCGGTCAGTAGACGCTGCCTGATGAGGCGTACCTTTTCTTCAGTTTCTTTCACTAAGTCGGGTCCCAAAAATTTCCGTTCTCCCAAGTCATCCCAACAGATCGGGGACCGGCAGCGTCTCCCATATAAGGCTTCGTAGGGCGCCATCTGGATGCTGGCCTGGTAGCTGTTGTTGTAGGCGAATTCCACGAGGGGTAAGTAGCGTGACCAACCGACTCCCCAGTCAAGTACACAGGCGCGAAGTAGGTCCTCGAGGGTCTGAATCACTCGCTCCGACTGTCCGTCCGTCTGAGGGTGGAAGGCTGTGCTGAAATGTAGCTTGGTCCCCAGGGCCTGCTGTAAGCTCTGCCAGAACTTCGAGACGAAGCGGGTGTCTCTGTCCGAGGTGATCGATGCCGGCACTCCATGCAGTCTCACGATCTCGCTGAGGTAGACTTGAGCCAACCGTTCTCTGGTCCAGGTTGTATGGATGGGCAGGAAATGTGCTGACTTGGTTAGCCGGTCCACAATGACCCAAATCGCGTCGTGCCCCTGCTGTGAACGTGGGAATCCAGTGACGAAGTCCATGGTGATCTGATCCCACTTCCACTCAGGCACCGGTAAGGGCTGTAACTTTCCCGCCGGCCGCTGATGCTCTGCCTTTATCTGCTGACATACCAGGCAATGAGCCACATGTCGTGTCACATCCCCCTTCAGCTTGGGCCACCAGAAGGTCTGCTTGAGGTCCCTGTACATCTTCGTGCCCCCCGGATGCGCCGCATAAGGAGCGCGGTGTGCCTCTGCCAGAATTTCCTCCTTCAAATCCGACGAATCCGGCACGCACAACCGCCCACGGAACCGCATGATGCCGTCACTTCCCACTGCAAAGTCGTTCTCCTGGTCCGGTGAGGTCTTGTCTCGCACGAGCTGTAAGTGCGAGTCCGTCTGTTGTCCCTCTCGGATCTTCTCGAATAGCGTCGGCTTAACCACCAAAGCCATCAGTTGTGCAACTGTGCCCGCTGGTACCACTTCCAACTTCAGTCGTGAGAATTCCGCGATCAAGGTGCTCTGCTCAGTTATCGCGCGTGCCGACGCCTCTTCCGGTTGCCCCTTTCTGCTCAAAGCGTCCGCCACCACGTTTGCCTTCCCGGGGTGGTATTGAATTGTTAGATCGTAATCCTTCAATAATTCAAGCCACCGCCTCTGCCGCAAATTTAGTTCCTTTTGGGTGAACAGGTACTTAAGACTTTGGTGGTCTGAAAAGACGTTACAGTGAACACCAAAGAGATAGTGTCTCCACAGCTTCAGAACAAAGACCACTGCAGCCAGCTCCAAGTCATGTATTGGATAGTTCTTTTCGTAATCCTTCAGTTGTCTGGAAGCATAGGCTATTACTTTCCCCTGTTGCATCAATACACCCCCAAGGCCGATCCTTGATGCGTCGCAGCACACTTCATAGTCCTCCCCGGGTGTTGGTAGTACAAGTATAGGTGCCCTGGTTAGCCTTCTTTTAAGTTCTTCGAAGCTCTCTTGGCACTTAGCCGTCCATAGAAACTTCTCCCCTTTCTTGGTCAACCGGTTTAAAGGGGCCGCAATTTTCGAGAAGCCCTCGACGAAGCGTCTGTAATATCCTGCCAGGCCCAGGAAACTGCGGATCTCAGTCACCGTCGTCGGCGGCTGCCAGTCGATCACCGACTCCACCTTCTTGGGGTCCAGGGCGATTCCCTTCGCCGAGATCACGTGCCCTAGGAATCCCACCTCGCGTAGCCAGAATTCACACTTCTTGAGCTTAGCGAACAATTTCTGCTCCCTGAGGGTTTGGAGAATCGTTCATAAATGGTCCTCGTGCTCCTCGTCGGTGGTTGAATAGATCAGGATGTCGTCGATAAAGACCACTATGAACCGGTCTAAGAAGGGTCTGAAGATCCGGTTCATCATATCCATGAAGACGGCGGGGGCGTTCGTAAGTCCGAACGGCATAACCGTGAACTCGTAGTGGCCGTACCGGGTCCGGAAGGCGGTCCTTGGGATGTCCTCGTTCCGAACCCGGAGTTGATGGTAGCCCGATTGCAGATCAATCTTTGAGAACACCGTCGCTCCTCGCAATTGGTCGAAGAGGTCGTCTATTCTTGGCAGGGGGTACTTATTCTTCACCGTGACTTTGTTTATCCCCCTGTAGTCGATGCAGAGACGTAGTCTTCCATCTTTCTTCCTTACAAAGAGTACCGGTGCGCCCCAGGGTGAGACGCTCGGTCTGATAAACCCTTTGTCCAGGAGGTCTTCAAGTTGCGCCTTAAGCTCTTTCAACTCTGCGAAGGCCATTCGGTACGGCGCCTTAGTAATAGGCTGTGTGCCCGGTAGGAGTTTGATAGGGAAGACCACCTCTCATTCCGGGGGTATCCCGGGCAGTTCCGTCGGGAAGACATCGGGAAAATCCCTCACCACTGGGATGTCTGAAGGTGTCGCCGAGGTTCGGGTAGCCAGATCCACCGATGCCAAGTAGGCCACACACCCACCCTCCACCAATCTTCTAGCCCGTGTCGATGAGATGATTGCTGGGAAGGAGATGCTCTTACACGCTAGGTACATATTCTCAGGGAAGCTCGGTTCTTGTAATTGCACCATCCGCTTTTCACAGTCGATGAGCACTTGGTACTTTGAGAGCCAATCCATGCCCAACACTACATCGTACTCCTTCAGGAGAATTACCACCAGATCCCCAGGGCAAGCCAGTCGCCCTAGTTTAATCGGGCAGGCGGCCACAAAGCTGACCGCCTCCAAAGTCCCTCCCGCCGTTTGGACCGTCAAACGATTTTGGAGGGGCAACTCCCCAAGACCATGCTCAAACACGAAGTCACGAGAAATGAAAGAGTGTGTTGCTCCGGTATCAAAAAGAGTTCTAGCGCGGAAATTTGAAACAGAAGTAATACCTGCAAGTGCGTCCTCCGGCGGATCCGTCTCTTGGCGGGTCATCGAGAAAACTCGCCCGCCAGGTTGTGGCCGCCTATCCTCCTCTCGCCGTGGTGCAGGGGGCCTAGAGGTCGACCCCACAGGAGCTTTTCCCCGCCCTGACGGCTGTGGCGTGGGCGTAAAAGCTGCAGAGGATGCAGATCCCCAGGTTAAGGGGCAGTTGCGGCGAAAGTGCCCCGGTTTGCCGCATCGAAAGCAATGGTCACCTCTTTGGGGGCAATCTCCCACTTGGTGCCCACCCCCACATATAACACAAGGCCTGTCTCCCGTCCTCGGTCCTCCTGCCGGTGCGCTCCGAGATCCCGACTGTGGCCTCCACCGTTTGGGGGGTCAGTTTCCACGAGAAGAGCCTCCCCCGGAGTACTGCTGCGGTCGCTTTCTTTCTTCCTAGTGTGCCGGGCCCTCCCTCCTGGCGCGTGTAACGGCGAACCCGCGCTCCACCACTATGGCCCTGTCGACCACTTTCTGAAAGGTGTGCAAATCGGCAGCTTGCACCACTTGGAAAATATCACTCCGTAATCCATCCACGAAAAGTTGCACCTTGTGGGACTCGTCCCTTATAACGAAAGGGACGCAGTTGGCCAGTCGTACAAATTCGCGCTGATAAGCCATCACTGTCTTACTCCCCTGCTGGATGTGGTTCAGGTCGTCCTCCAACTTCTTTTTAACGCTGCTTGTGAAGAAAGCTCCAAACAGCTCCTGTTTGAACACCGTCCACGATGGAAGTACGGCGGTGCCCTTTGTGGGATCAGGGCGTACCGTCTTCCACCATAAGCGGGCGTTCCCCTCTAAGAAGTGAACCGCAAGGGGAACCCACTCGATGTCCTCTATGAGTAGGTCCTCAAATAACTTTTCCATCGATCCCACCCACTTCTCGACGACCCAGGGATCAGTCGTCTCCCCTTCGAACGTGGGTGGGTCGTACTTCTTAAAGTCGGCCAGGTTGGCTCGCACGCGGTCCCGCTCAGTCAGTGGAACTGACCCCTCCCCCATGGCGGCGGCGGCCAAAGAGGGGGAAGGGGTGACTACGGTCTCCCCTGAGGTACCCCCGCCGTTGGTTCCCGGCGCCGGTCCCGCAGTTGCTGTCGCGGGTACCGCCGCTGGTGTCGTCGTCTGGTGTGGTGGTACCTCGCCTGCGGCGGTCGCTGTAGGGGCCACTCCTGCGCTGACCCCCGTCGTCGGCGCGCCTGACCCCTGCGGAGGGGCTGTGGCGACCGTCACCGTCGCGGCCGGTTGTTGCTGCGTCAACTGACGCACATGATCCGTGAGAGTCGCCAGCTGCCCCGCCATCTCCCTCAGCTGTTGTCGCAGGAGCTGGTTCTCTGCGGCCGCCGACGTCGTCGCATCTGCCCCTGCATCCTCGGCCGATGATCTAGTACGGGCCATGTCTGTACACAAAAACATAAGTCAGCTCTAGATTCCGCTACTAAGCAACAAACCACCTGTCGAGAGAAAAGGACTCAGACTCTTTCCCACCCCTCGATCACTCGCGTCCTACTTTCCTATAACCTATCCACTCCATTCCTTTGTAGCTAAGTGTGGTATTCCTGTGAACGTCGGCACCAGTTGTTGTGATTGAAAGGTAAGTCTCTGATACCATCTTAATCTGTCACGCCCCGGGGGTTTGTTTTAGCGGAAACGATTCACAAAAAGGTGTGCATTTGGTGCGTCAATTTTTTTTTGAAAGAAAACCTTCTTCCCCGGCGCGTGCCCAGATCCGCCGCATATACAGGGTCACTCTGCAAACGGACAGAGTTTCCCCTGTATATGCACGGCGTCACGGTTCGTACAATGTCCAAAAACGGATATTCATTCAATCACAACAGTTCAGACGTACAACCATTCACAAATGCTGAAAAGAACTCGCGGCCGATCAGTTTGAAAGGATAAATCCACAATTGTTGAAACGACGCCCACCTGGCGTCCATATTTTGAAAGCCCTTTTCGAAAACCACATAAACTCAGAGGTTTGGAAAACAGTGCCCACACGACACTTAGATTTTTCAATCCATTTTCGCAATCCATAAATCCACAAGGTTTTGAAAACGGTGCCCACCCGACACCCAAGTTTTGAAAGTAGTTTTCGCAATCTTTTCCTTTGTTTGCTCTTTTATTATTTTCAAAGCGGCCAACAGAGATAAAGGGAAAATAAACGATTCATTATTCACCATGCCGACATCCACACCGACCCCACGAGGGTATCGAGAACCACACCACAGTCTACAAAAAGTAAATGGAATGCGAAAGAAAAAAAAAAGAGGAAGTACTGTTCGGGTCTCCCGCGACTCAGAAACTCCTGGCGCGGCCTCACCGTCGCCTAACTCTCCCCCCTGTAGGACCCTGTCGCAAAGTGGGGAGTCAGCGACAGAACAATAATTATAATAACAAAGCAGGGTAAAGAAAATACGTCCAGCCGTAGCCTATCCGGAGCAACCACCCTCGCAAAAGGGAAAAGTAAAAACGAACACCTGTACACCTGCAATGCCCGACTCCGCCGGACGACTAAACCGACGGATTCCACCGCTCCCACGTCGGACGACTAAACCGACTGGTCGCACCGCTCCCACGTCGGACAACTAAACCGACGGGTCGCACCGCTCACACCTTAGCGCATCCAAGCCCCACAACTACAGGGGCCCCACCCCGTCCTGGTGGGTATACACGGGTCATGGACCACTTTTTCGGAATAGCGCACCCTTTGCGGTGGCCAAACCGCGGGTGCGCGTGCTGCTGCCTCGAGCATAGAAGTCAGGAATATCGTATATGATCAAGAAACGAGAACTGTAGTGACTATCATCAACATATAATCAGATAACGAGGACATAGAGTCTATCAACTGCATATAGTCAAATACAAGCACAGATAGTGTTAAGTACAATATCGGGAATGCGGTGCTATTCTCCAAATAAAGAACCCACCTTTGTGACGTCGCGCTACGTTCGGTGCTAGGTTCCTCCGCGTCTCGGCGTGACCCCGAACCTACAAGGTACCCCGAGGAGAAGTCAATACCCAAAAACACGAGTATCGGGAATAACGTACCGTCCTAAACCATCGTGGAGCGGGGTCCTCGGATCCGACGGTCGCGGCGGCGCCCTGGGTCGGACGGGGTGGCTGAAATGACCCTGCCCCGCCGGCTGCCCGTACGCGAAGGAAGCCCCGCGCGGCACCTGGCCCGCGCGGCCGCATAGCCCGCACGTGCGGGTTGCCCCGCGCGGCGCCTGGCCCACGCGGATGCACAGCCCGCACGCGCGGGTTGCCCCGCGCGGCGCCTGGCCCGCGCGGGCGCACATCCCGCATGCGCGGATTGCCCCGCGCGGCGCCTGGCCCGCGCGGGCGCACAGCCCGCACGCGCGGGGTGCCCCGCGCGGCGCAGAGCCCGCACGCGCGGCTCATTCCCCCCCCCCCCCCCCCCCCCCCCCCCGCGCATCCGGTGCTCCGCGGCGGCGACGAGCGCGGCCGGCCGAGGCACGCCGTTTCCCCCTCCTTCTTGATGGGGAACCAACAACAAAAATAAAATAAAAATAATTTAATAAAGCTTAGCCACCACCGTACCTTCGATTCACCGGGGAGGGAGGAGGAAGGGAGTTGATCGCCTCTCGCCGCTTCGATCCTTCACGTTCGCTGTCAGGTGGTGGGCAGAATGTAGGAGAAGGGTTGGGGTCCCTCTCGTGTTCCTCAGACAAGTCCTACAGCGCGTCGCGAAGGGATGAGGAGTGGAAGCAGGGAAAGAATAAAACCCTAGTTCCTAACTTATCACCAAAGGATCGGGTGTGAGCCCGAGTCCGCACGTACCTCGCAAAGCGTGCACGTTGCCCCACCCCCCTTTACGGTGACCCTAAGTCGCTGGTAAACTTTGAAAATTTATTCTGGGAGATCCCGGAATCGGAAATTAGATCCGATCGCGCCCCCGCGCTCCAAATCGCGAGCTTTATTGCCAAAAAACACTCGCGAGCCCCGACGGTCTGCCCAGAAAAAAGAGAAAAATCAGCCACACCCCGGACCCCTTAAGTGAATCACGGTGCAAAAAGAACTAAAATAAAATCCCCAGTAATATTAAAAACCAGCGGTTACTACATCACTAACAGCATTAGTTCATAGAGAAAGAGAGATAAAAGCTCAGTTCCGGTATATAACAAAAACGCAGATTTCGTACCGGTCCTCGAAGGTAAAAATCACAAAAATTCTTGAAACAAATCCAAATTTTGAAATCTTTCAAATACCGATTTGCATTCCATCAAGAAAATAATTTAAGTGCTTGAAAATAATATGAGATCACATAGATGACATTCAATCCAATTAATTTTAAAAAAATTAAAAAGATTTACTCCGAAATCATGAAAAATAAAGATAAGACATTATAAACCGTTTTTCATATTATATACGTCAAACACAAGTCATCAAAAATAATCTTGAGATCCAAAGTCTATCAAGATGTAACGGATTTACAAAGATGACTTACAGAGATTTCCAAATGACATCAATTTGATTTCTACCCTTTCAAATTTGAGATAAGCACTAAAATACCTAAGGGTGGCTCTTTGAGCATCTTTCAACTATCCCACCTTATACCAACCAGGAGATTGTTTAAAATAAGAACTTTGAATTTAAATCTCCGAATGCTTCAACTAAACCAAAATTTCAAAAAAAAATATTTTTCAAGCATCAAAACATGTGGTAGCTTCACACACAGACCGGACGACCGGGGTGGCAGCTCTTTCCAACATGTGGTGGTAGTTTTCACACTCCTTTCGGATGTAACTCTTTCCACATCTTTTGCAATTCATTTCATTACCCTTGTAAGAAAATGCAATCTCTTATGTGGAAGTATTAAATCCCAAATTTTAGTCTATCGGTTGTCTCATGTTTATCACAATGAATTCACACAACCGAGATAGGTTAAGCATCTAAAGGTTACACATGATTACCAAAATTTGATGTATATAACTATCAAAAACTCCTATAATGAAGTATCTTCAAGAATTATGATTATAGAGTAAAGTTGATAATTCATATAAAATTAAATTGGAGTGATTGAAAGTGAAACCCTTTTTATTCAATGCACTTATTCGTTAAAACCCTTTTGTTCAAAAACAAAACATAAAAACGAAGAGCATTGAAAACATGTAATGCAGAGATTTAGAAAAATATGAAAGGAAAACCAATCAAAGCATTACATACAGTCATAAGCTATTTAGAACTTAAGACAAGGAAAGATATCACCTTTCCGAATCCAAAATCGTCGGATTTTGGGTTGTCTTGATTCATTGTGGTTGGGAGATGACAACTTTGACTGTTGATCCACCTTAGGTCTTTGCCTCGCAATGATCCACTTGTATGAATGATGTTGTGGCTCGGACCTTTGGTGGTTTGAGTGAACTCCTTTGACTTGATGAGTCTTTTGATTCCGTTGAGTTCGCTCCGTAGATGAAGTTGCCGAAGAATTCCTCTTTCTCTTTTTCGGGCGCATCTTCATCAAGTGTCCTTCAAGTCCACATTGGTGACAAGTTCTTCCTTTCAACTTAGTTGTGGAACTTGAAGCCTTCACAGTTTGGTTCTTTTTAAATCTCAAACCAACCTTGCTAGTTTGACTTAATCCAAACATACAATCAAGTTTCTTGGAACCGGTTGAAATCCTTTGTATGTCGGATTTGAGTTGATGAACTTGCTTGGTCAAAGCTTGGTTGGTGACATGAATTTCCTCAAACTGTTTTTCTAGAAAACCAATCTTGTCCATATATGATTTAGCGTTTGTCTCCGATTGGTTTCGCTCTTCTTGGAGGATTTTATTGTTATCCAATAAACGTTCTCGTTCCTCCTCGAGATCATGAAGTTTTATCTTTAAAGCATGATTCTCGTCTTGAATCTCAAGTCGTTGCTTCCTCAACTTCTTAATATGCTTGGCCATCTTCTTTGATTCCGTAAGAAGTTGTTGATATGCCTCAACGAGTTCTTCTTCGTCCGACTCCCCCTCACTTGATGACTCTCCGCCGGATGTTGATGTTTCATGCAAAATCAAAGGAATAGAGTCAGTGATTAAAGATGATAAGCAAACATTAGAAGAGGAAATTTGAGAAGCATGTAAGGCAACGACTTTTTCCTCTTTACTTGAGGTCGATTCATTAGAAGTAGAATCGTCCCAAGTTTTCGCTTGCAAAGCCTTCTTTTTATATGATTTCGGAGAAGGACAATCCGTTGAAATATGGCCGTAGCCTTTGCATCTATAACATCGGATTTCCCCTTCGAATTCATCTTTTTTCTTAGAAGGTTTTGCAAAGTTTTTGAGGTTAGAGGATTTAGAACCCGATGATCCTTTAGATGGTTTCGTGGATGTAGATCCATCGGTTCGATTCTTCCAAAACTTCCGACGAAATTTCTTTACGATCCGCGCCAATTTCTCTTCAAAGTCGGCAAAAGAGATTTCATCGTCGGAACTTGATTCGCTATCTTCTTCCTTTGTTGATTTGAATGCAATACCTGTAAGCTTAGAAGAAGACTTGGAAGAAACTAGATTAGTAGGAAAAGTCATTTCATAAGTTTGCAAAGCATCTACTAATTCCTCTACACTCATCTCATCCGGATGACTAACGGTTTCAATGGTGGTAACCTTTGCCCTAAACCGTTCCGGAAGAGTCCGAAGTATCTTTCTTACAATTTTCGACTACGGGATCTTTTCTCCTAAATTAGCACAAGTATTGATTACATCTTGAAGTCTAGTGTAATAATCTGTAAACAATTCATGCTCTTCCATATGAATAGAGTCAAATTGACTTGTAAGCATCTGGAGCTTTTGAATTTTTACAAGATTAGTACCCTCATGTGTAATTTTGAGAATATCCAAAATTTCCTTTGCGGTTTCACACGCGGAAATTCGTGTGAACTCAGTCGAGGAAAGAGAATTAAATAAAGCATTCATACCTTTCCCATTGTAAGAAGAACATTCGAATTCCTCTTTGGACCATCTAGAGCGAGGTTTTGGGGTAGTAGAATTTCCTACTTCCTCAACAGGATGAACCCAACCATATTCTACGGATTGCCATACCCGCTCATCAATTGCGATGAGAAAAGCTCTCATCCGCATTTTCCAATAAGCATAATTAGTCCCATCAAAAAGAGGAGGTCTAAAAATATTACCACTTTCACCTGACATGATAGATAAACCTAAAACCCGCTCTGATACCACTTGTTGGTTTTTATATATTTAAGGATCCACAAGGATCTAAATAGGTACTATCAAACAACTAGAGGGGGGGTGAATAGGTGTAATACTTATAAAACCAATCTCAGTGCAAAATAAAAACCAATGCTGAAAATAAAAATAGCACACCGAGATATACGTGGAAACTCCAATCCAGGAGAAAAACCACGGGACCAACACGCAATAACAATCCACTAAGAATAGAAGAATAACAAGGTGATTACCGACTCCACGGACTCAAACCCCTACTTCAACTTCTTCGGACCTTGCGCTCACCGATTGCACGTCCACTGCACACGTTCGAATCCACGAACGCCACTCGAATCCACGAGCACACGTTTCGAATCCATGAAACGCCTTCAACACATCGAATCCACGACGCAAACTTGATAAAAGCTTCGATGGTGATCCTTTGCTTAGATTATCATTGAAGAACCATAGAAGGAATCTCTAAGCAAATATTAGATCAATTCGACAAAAGGTATTTCTTGGAAGAACCGTCGAATTGACCTAAAAGAGGCTATAAAGAAGAACGATAAAAACCTAGCCTCTAGGATTGCTCTCAAGTGTTTTATAAATTAATCGGTAGTTCTTGAGAAACCCTAAGTGTCTATTTATAGGTTAGAAACCTTTGGAAAGAGATAAACATCAAAAACTGACTTAACAGAATTTTTCCCGCACGACGGTCCGGACTGGTTCAGGACTGTCTTCTTTTTCCAGCAATTCCTGAAAAAACAAGGTTCGGGGTCCGGACTGGAATCCACGGTCCGGACTGGATTAACAAAACAGTCCTGAACAGAATTTCCAGTCCTGAACGGATTTCCAAAAAAAAATAGTTTTTGACTTTTATGCAATGAAAACTTATCCAAGTGTTTCTAAACTACTCAAATATATTCGGATCACCAAAATTATTTAGTTAAACGTACCTGATCATTCCGAATCCATTTTCCTTGAGATTGATGTAATTGATCCACAATTCTTCATCTTCAATCTTCAAGACTCAAAATACTGAGTGTCAACTTGAGCTCTTTTTGAATCTTCTCTGAGTCTTTGATTGCTGATTGACAATTTGATCACTTCAAGACTCCGACTCAACTCACGAAATATGCCAACACAAAAAGCCGTAACATAACTATATTCCAAAGACGGGTAGGGAACTAGCTCGCGACTCCCTTACCTCGATCAGCAGGTGCAGCAACAGGAGTAGGAACAGGGGTAGATGCCTCTGAAAAATCTGTCACCAACAGAGGGTGTGAGAACTACACCGTCACATAGTTCTCAGTGGGTACCGTCTTCAAGACCAACGGTTTGCCCACTAAGTCTACTAGAGGCATAAGATAACAGGAAAACTGAAATAATGAAAAGACAAGCTGGAAAGATATCTACAGCTATCGTGCCTTTATCTACAATGCTCAATGGGTGATACAGATGAAAATAATGCATCGACTCTAACCCAATATACTCAATCAACCCAATCACACTGACTGCCACATAGGGTCCAGTCAAACCTGTGCCCACCTACTGCCATTACATCTACGGAGGACTGGACTTACGTAGGGCGTCCCATACGGACTGCATCGACAAGTCACGATAGCAAAGTAACAGGCCCAACTCCGGAGCGGCACTCGAGGGGCGCAACCCCACCGAGGAAAGTATCCGCGTATCTCTGTCGAGCTCAATATGGCTCATGCAGGTTATAGTCCAAATTCACGATCAATTAGATCGACAACAATAACTCAACACTAACAACATCTGTCGGAGACACTCCATAGCTCGGGACCACCGTCAACCCAACCGGCTCCCAAAACAAAACACTCAACTCACAAATGACACAGAACTGACCGACACTATAAGGGTCCGAGAATTCCGATAGGCCGGTGCCTAGACCCCAATCAAACAAGAACAGACTCCAGGCTCAACCTTTCGAAGGGAACCAATTAGGGTCCAAAAGTTCCGGGAGACTAGCACCTACAACCCTATCAAACAAGAACAGGTTCTAGGCTCAGCCCCCGTAGCTTTCGTCCCAAAAAAAAGAAATGACCCCTAGAACCCAGATCACTCAAACCCTCTCGGGTGAGGAAGTTTGCAAGAAAAGATGACAGTTATTACTAAAAACTATTTTTATTTGAGAAGCCCAATTTAATAGATTTTAGTTCTTTAATAAAATAAATCAAAACAAGTTTTATTTTTCAAATCCCGAAGGGCTATTGCCTTCATCTAAATCAAACAAGAACAGGCTCCGGCGACCCTTCGAAATTCAGAAGAAAAACATTAGTTTATTGAAATTACGTGTGTCCAAAAACAGTCTGGGTTCCAGATCCTGCTATCACCAGTACGCTACTGCCACGAACACAGTGACGACAAAAGATCAGAGAAAACTCGACGGCCCAGAACCATCGTTTACTCAAACGGTTCCCGACACCAGTACAAGACTAGCCACAACTACCAGACTCCACTCGACCCCCAAACACGAGTGCAACATGCATCCTACACTAAAAGAAATTTCGACCACTCCGTCAACTACCCGGGCGAGGAGAACACTATGTCCAAGGAATAAGGATGTAAAGTGTGGATGTCTAAAGCATAAAAGAACCTAGCCCAAGTGAGGGTTCTCTACTAGTCCGGTTAAACATGCAAATATATGACGGGGTGCTAGTCAAGATTCCACAATTAAACATACAACATAACCCATACTCAAAATGCTAACTCTAGCATGCATAGATCCTGATCAATAAATAAATTCCCAACTTTATTATGCACATATCTCGATCAATAAATAAGTCACTAACTCTACCTTGCATGCATCTCAATCAACATATCTATCATGTATGTCCACTACAAGATAGAATTAGCAAACAGTCCGTCGATTTGGAGAAAAATTCAACCCACCTGAAATGTGACGATCCAGGGTCTGATCAAGCCGAAACTTGGTGTACACGTTCCTCGGCCTCTCAAGATTCCAATGCAACAAAAGTCATCTAAAAACTCCTCCCGGATTGGCGGCGGCAACTTAAACACTGAAGTCCTGTCCAATATCCCATACAAAATCAGCGAGCGCGTCAAGATGATGTGGAGGCCAATCCGAACATAAATTTCAGCTGGGACCAAAAGGAAAAATGGTCACCTCAATTATGACGATAATTTCCAACTTTTCCTTTCCCCGTGGAACTCTAAAATCGCCGTGAAAACTGCATCACATGCCGAACGCAGCAAAAGTTACACTCTCAAAAATCTGCATTTACTGTTTTGCGCAATAATCCCAAAAACCGAAAATATTCACCTTCGTAGATACCTCAAAAAAATCTAGAAAAAAATACGGCTGCGTTCCTCGCGAAGTTTAGATATCGATCGAGTCCTCACAGGCTGAAATCCGACAACTGTGCACCGAGATAAAAATCCAACAAGCTCTGTTGTCCAGAAAAATCCACAGCAAGAAAGGGGTTCAAAGATGCTCTGAAATACCCCATAAAAATTCAAAATGGAGAGAAACGATAAATACGAAAATAGAAGATCTACCTCTCGTGAAAATGTTGCCGTAAAAATCGGCTAAAAACTCCCTCGGGTCAGCTCAGGGGAGTCCGCGGACGAAACGTCAACGGGAAAGGCCAAAATCAGAGCAGCGTCGAAGTGCGTCGAGTCGGGGAAAACATCGATGTCGCGACCTCCAAAAATGCCAAGGATCCTTGGAAATGTAGAGGACTCGGTGTAGAAAAATCTCAGCCAAAGGGGAGGCCCAAGAACAACTCCAAAAGAACCAAGATGAGGGGTGGAATGGCCTATTTATAGGCAAAACCAGAAAAAACTAGGAATTCGGACTTTGGGGGACCTTTTCGGGCGCCCGAAACTTTCGGGCCCCGAACAGGGCACACGGAAAGCAGAGCCCGGATTGATCCGGGAGCGCCACGTGTCTTGACCCACGCGATAGTAGGGTGCGGCCAACCGGGCCGCACCGCGTGTCCCGACAGCGGGCGTGTGTGGTTGGCGCCCGCCAACCACGCGCCGCCACGTGGCGGCACGCCCACCACGCGTGCCTGCCCCCCGCCTGCCCGCCTGCCATGCCACCTACCCACGCCGCGTCCATGGACCGCGCCTGGTGCGCTGGCCAATCAAGGGCTGCCACGTGTCCCCCCCATTCGGTCCACGGCTCCCCCGGTGCACCCGAATCACAGCAAAAACTTTCGGTTGTCCGTTTTCGGGTGTCCGGACTCAGAAAAATACGTCTAAATAGCCAATTTCGATCGTTTTTTTGTGTTAAATCCAAATCCGGTGTCTGTTTGGCAAAAACCACTTCTAAAATTTGACGAAGGTAATCTTACTCCATCACACATCATAGGCCTCCAGAAGCCACAGATCACTCTACAAAACCTTCGCGGAGATCCGGTTCATCACAGGTGGGATGGCTCAGGGAGGAAACAGAGAAGAGAGGGAAGAGGCATGGAGGTTATGAAGGTGTAACGATCCGGCCCACTAGCAATAATAACTCGCTGGGTCCAAACTACAACCCAAAATGCTTAAGCCCGTGTATTATTTATAGTGTCCAAGTCTCTTATATACCCAATCACAACTCAATTCTCATCCGATGTGGGACTATTGGGGTGTCACAGACTCCCCCTGTTTAGGCCTGACGTCCTCGATCATCAGCCCAAACACCACACACAATCCAAGATCACCAGGCAATGTGAGACTTGTCTCGCTAGTCTTGTCATGTAGGCCCAGGTTCAGCCGAGACTCGTCACACACTTTCGTGTGGTGATTCGCTTTGATACCAAATGTAATGACCCGGCCCACTAGCAATAATAACTCGTTGGACCCAAACTACAGTCAAAAATGTTTAAACCCAATTATTATTAATAGTGTACATGTCTCTTATATATCCAATCATAACTCTATTTTTATCTGATGTGGGACTATTAGGGTGTCACAGGAGGCCAATGGACTCTTGCGGCTAGTGTTTCCAAAAGGAAATCCTAGGGTTCTTATATAATGCAAGAAAAAGTTGCTAAAAGGTCCCTCTATAATTTTAATTTGCACCTGAGCCCTTTACTGTAGATGTATTATGCAGGGAGGCCCATGCCCATGCGATTTCACACAAATCGATGCATAAAATATAGGGCATTTTGCAAAAATATATTATAAAAATAGTATTCTTTACGCTTTTCGATGGTTTTGACTCATCGAATTCGAAAATGAATATCACTACGTCGTTCAGCTCAACGAGACCGATCAAGTAACAATTTTGTTTCGTCACGTTTGGATCTCATTAGGTCGCATTAGTCATTTCTTCAGAAACACCCGCGATAATTTAAATTTTTGAATTTAGAAATTCTAGAAAATCAAATTCAATTTTAAATTTCTGAATTTAAATTTTACAAGTATTGCAAACCCGTTAAGAGGGAAGAATAGTACATAATTCCAACTATTATCTCTCTACTAATTAAGTTATAAATAATTATAAAATATTATTAATTAATATAATTATTCTTTTTTATAATTAACTAATTAATCATTTGACTTATTAAATTAATAAATATTTAAATAGTAATTAATATATTATTTATTAATAATTAGATAATTAAATAATTAACTATTTGATATACTAATTTAATTATTAACTAATATTTATATTATTTAAATTATTAATATTTTAATATATCTAATAAATGATTAACTAAAAATATAATAGATTAAATAATTAACTAATATTAACATATGGATATTTTTTTATGACTATTCACTTATCAACGTCATCTATACATATATATATATATATATATATATATATATATATATATATATATATATATATATATATATATACATATATATGATTTCTCTTATTTTTACCACGTGCCATCATTTTCTTCATTGAAAACGTACACCCCATTATATACACTCTTCACCTCCCCTCATTAATTTCTTCCTACAATTTACACCCCATCACCTTCCCTCATGTCTTTCTAAAACATACGCCCCCTCACTTTCCCTCATCTCCTACTCATTATATACCTCCTCACCTATACCCTCTTTTGCGTTTCCTCATGAGAGAGAGAGTGTTCGTGTGTGTGGAGACTGTCACGCCCCGGGTGTAAACCAGAACCCGGGCCCGTCTACAGATCCGCCGTGCACACGGTATTTCCCGTGTACACGAAGCGTCAACACCTGCTCAGATATGAAAGATATAATAAAAGAGCAATAAAAACAGAGCTGAACTAAAACTAATACATCTCAGACTGAAGTTGGAAATAAAATACAATACATCTGTATAAATGATACATCAGTCTCTCCCAGCTCACAAATAAAAAATACAACCTGCTGGCAAAAGCCAGTCCCAAAAGTGGAAGTACAACCGTCTGAGGACACATGGGTACACCAACAATCCAGCTAACACGCTCATCCTGCCTCGAGCTCTATCTACTCAGCCGATCTCTCTCCTCGACCCGTCACTGAAAGCCCAGTAGCACCCGCAGAAGACACTGCAAAACAAGGGGGAAGAAAAAGAGGAAAGAAGAATGGGGGTGAGAACTACTAGTAAACCAGTAGCCTCCCCTAGTGGGTAAAACCTCAAACTCTGACACGCCCACTAGGTCTACCAGAGGCAAAAGAAAATAAAGGTGGTATGCCCAAAAAGAATATGACTCCTGATGAAAAGCTACCACTAGAATGCCTCTAAATACTGAGCTAAAAGAATAGTTGAATGTATGCATCAGAATATAAATGCTTGCCAAAATAACCCAATCCGACCACCAGTAGACACTGGTACTGCCTGCTCTGCCTGCCGCAACGGGTATGCCAGCCTATGCATAACACCGAAGCAAAGGAGTCTCAAGGACTCAAAGTATGTCTGACGCCTGCCGGCCGCAACGGGTATGCCAGCCTATGCATAACACCGAAGCAAATGAGTCTCAAGGACTCAAAGTCTGTCTGACGCACACTCCGGAGTGGCACTCGAGGGGAGCGACCCACACGAGAAAAGTAAGTAACCACAAGTAATCTGATAAAGCAGGACTGGATCGTGACTCAAGTCAAGTGGGAAAAACCATCCACGAAAGAAAGCCCGATCCCCCTCACCCAATCTGATGCAATAGTACAACCCGGTCAACCACCCAAAATTCGTGGTTGCCGCAATACCCTGCCATAAGGCCCGGCCTGTCCCAAATCCCCAGTAACCTGACTACACTATCCCAAACCCCCTGCTCGCGTACGAGCTGCAAATACCCTGAGCCTCAAATGAAAGGAGAAAAGAATAATAAAAAGGTTTCTCCTATGTCAATTCCAGCATGAAAGTGTAGCAGAAAAAGGTGGCCTATCTAGGTGACCATACAAGCATGCAATTGTCCTAAGATAATATAAAATATAAGAGATGTCGATATGTTTTTACCTTGCTAAAGCATGCTGATAAATATATAAGGATAGTAAATAAGAGATAGCCTGTGCTTGTCTATACTGCATGCCCAAAGCCCACAATTTATTAGTTAGCCTTTTAATCATAGAAGCTACTCCAATGCCTAGTGGGTAATCAACAGTAAGGGGTTCACAACAACACCCATAATCACAAACATGTCCCCTATCCGACATCTGGTCAATCGCCTACTATCCGCGGTAGCCACAATACCCCAGAAGCTAAAATCCAGGCTCCGGCTACACTATGCCAACCCCTGCTCAAACCCGAGCAAGAAATAATCACCTGACTAAAGAATAGGAAGAGAAGAAGCAAATAGGGTTTCTTCTAAATCAAGTCCCAACATATAGTGTAGCGGTAAGAAATGGCCCAACAAGATGTCCATATAAGCCAGCCTATGTCCTCATGAGAAATAGGAGAAAGTGTGACAAATAGTGGTTCGACCAGTGTATCAATTAATAGCTTCACCTGGGTATAATCATCATGCTAAAATCATAATCCGACCATACCTGTCTATAATATGCTAATCACCCTCACATAAACCATCCCCCTATGCCTGTCCAAAAGATCCTCAAATGGTACTCTCCCGCAAAACATTTCATATATCCCAATATGAAAGTACAACCCCCATGCAAAGTTAAATGCCAATATTATACCCATATAAGCATGTATAAGTTCCAACCACTATCAAGTTTCCACTATAGTGTTTTCCAGATGATAGGCTCGTAATTATTTTAGTTAAACATGCATGTCCAATAGGTGAGCATTCAAAATGTCCAATAGAGAAGATCTCTCTAATATTCCTAGTGGGTACATCAGAAAAGAGGGATATAGCAACCACCCACCTGGAATTGCGCAAACCAAAGCTGTAGAAACCTCCTCGCTGTCCAATCTCCCTTTTCTACGCCACTTGCCCAAACAGATAAACCGCCGCGATCCCTGTCCACAATTACCCCAAAACATGCAATTAAACATACAATTACCCTCAAGAACATGCTATCCCAACAAACAGTCCAGAGTTGTACCTTTTTCACCTGCGAGTTATGCACAAAAAATTCCCAAAAAAAAACTGTTGCGATCCTCGCGACGAGCCGGTCGAAACGAGTACCTGCACGCTCAAATCCAAGTTTCCTACACTGAGATATAAATTCTGCAAGGGAACCATCCCAAAGAATTCTGTACTGAAAACTGCAGCACCAAACACTGAAAATAATACCTTTTTTACCTTCAGGAAAAATCCATAAAAATCCACAAAAATTCGAGGATGCTCCTTGCGATGTGCAGATGCAAAACGCCTTTTGGAACGTCTCAATCCGATGCCCGGTTGCGGAGATATCGCCGAAATACCACGGTGCTATCCAAAAACTCCGCAATAGAAAATGGGTCAAAGAGAAGCTTGAAAAACTCCAAGAAATGCTCTGAATTAGGAGGAGCTCAAAACATGGTAGTTGAAGCCCTACCTGTCGTGAAGCCAACGGTGCAAAAATCACAAAAAAAGGAGCTCGGGGTAGGCCGGGGGAGCTCGTGCACCGAAAAGCGACGGAAAAGAACACCGAGCCGGTAAAATGGATATCTCGAAATCCGTGCCGTCGAAAAATCCAAAACTTGACGGGTGAAATGCTCTCTTCATGGAGAAGAACTCTTCTTCTCATCCCCCTTCGAGCAGAGGGCTTGAAGGGGTCGAAAACCCCCTTTGAAAGGCCCTCGGATGCAACTTAAGGGAAATCCAAGGAAAACATTTCAGGAAATACCCATCGTGTCCCCAAAACAGGAAACACCAAATCGGGCCGCTCCCCGCGCGACACGTGGCCTCCCATTCCCGCGCACCCGCGCCTCGGGATTCGCGCCCACGTGCGCGCGCTGCCGCGCCCATACCGTGCACGCAACCCGAGGTAACCACCTCCTGCTCCGTGGACCAGGTCCACAACACCAGCAAAACAAAAGCCGCCACGTGTCCTCCATCGGTCCACCGTGCACCGGCAAATTTCCGTGGACCGCGCCGCCTGAACCATCCAAACACAAACCGCCATGTGGCACCGCCCTGGTGAACGCCCGTCGCATGGACCGCGCACCTGCCCGCGCGCCCACGCGCCTGCCCGCGCGCCGCCTGCCCGAGCCTGCGCCGCCGCCCTCCGCCGCTGCCCGCCGCCGCCGGCCATCGCCGGAAACACCGTTCCGGCCATGAACAGTGATTTTACTGTAGCAACCTCCGAAAAATGCATGTAAATAGCCCATTTTGACCGTTTTCGCGCGCTGAGTCTAAATCCGGTGTCCGATTTGCCAAATTCCATTCCTAAAATTTGCCGAATGCATCCGGAAAGGTGTTCATTTGTCCAAACTTCGCGCTGAGCCCAATTTTAATATCCGTTTCGCGCGAAACCACTTCTAAAGATCCGACGGGGTCCCCTGATTACCCACGCGATCCATTTAAGCCCGGAGTCCATCACTTGTATCCAAATTGGCGCACGAACACCGCCGACATGCCACATAGGCCTCCAGAAGCTGCCGGTCACACTGTAGAAGCCCTGCCGAGATCCGGGTCACAACAGAGAGAGTTGGAAAGAGTCTTATATGTGATATGATATGATCATACGAGAGAGAGAGAGATAGAGGGGGGGGGAGAGGGAGAGGGAACGAGAATCGTGACGTGGACGTGGGAAGGATGAGCCACGCACGTGTCACGGACGGTGACGAGGATCCTTCGGCAAGTGTGAATGTAGAGTCCTGGCGTTCCCTTGCCCTTGTATACCTCCCTTTTATTTTTTTTATGACGGGATCATTAGGAAAACTTTCCACGGTGTTTTCTGCAACGGACTGGCCTGGACCGCGAGTATTTTTCTGCGATTGAGCTCGAAAAGCGGAGGACGACAAAGCGAACGGATTCGGATTTCGATTTACGGATCTCCCGGGATGGGGGTCAAAGCGGTTGCCTTTGAGTGGTGCATCGGAATCCGTGCTAAGTGGCCGGCACGCTTTTCGAGGTGTTCGGACGGGATCCTGCTGTGATCGGACTTTTCATATTTTTATGTCAGTGGGTTATTTTATTTATTTGGTAGTACCTCGACCTTTCGGTTTTTTGTTTTGGGTCCTAATTGAATTTTCTTCAGTTGTTAGAAGGGGAGTTGAAATTCGAGAATTTTTGGGCTGATCGTCGGGGTTTGCGGGTATTTTTAGGTGGTAGAGCTCGCAAAACGGTGAACGGTGGCGCGATCAGATTTGAATTCCGACCCCGGGATCTCCCAGAAATAATTTTTGAAGTTTTACCATCTGTTTGGGCGCATCGAAAGCCGTGCAGGCGATCGGCATGTTTTTGGGGGTAATCTGGACCCCTCGTTGCATCCCGATTGATTTTAGTTGTGTTTTGGGGATTTAGGTCTTTCCCTTTGTTTTTTTATTTGGGCGTTAAGTTTATTTGGGTGCGTGCGGGGGGGAAAACCCCAGTTCCTTTTCCCCCTTCTCAAGAAATTGACGGAGGGAACCAAGACCGAGAAACGGATAGAGAAAGGGGAAATCGCCCATCCTCTGCGGGATTGATCGGGCATAGAGGGGACGATCCTCCTTCTTCCTCCTCCTCCGGCGGAATCAAGGTGAGCGGTTCGAGTTTTTTCGTTTTCCTTTTTGCAATTTCTGTGAGGTCAAGGATATGGGTGTCGGTTGCTCGGGTGTTGTGGGTGTTGCGTGTTGTTGAACGGGAGGCCGCCGCCGCCGTTGTTAAACGGGAGGCCGCCGCCGCTGTTATCTTGTTCGCGGGGTCGTCGCCGGAATCGCACGGGAGCGAAAACGGAGAAGAAAACGAAAAGGGGGGCATACTGTTCATCGTGTACGGATGCCTGCCTCAGCCGCGGTCCACAGACCCAGGCGTGCACCCGGTGCACGCCCCGCAGCCCCGGGGGCGCAGACCCGGCGCACGCAACCGTGCGCCGGGCTGCACACTGTGCGCGGTGCACGCTCCAGGCGTGCACCCGGCGCACGCATCGGCAGCCAAAGCCGCAGACCCGGCACACGCTTTCGTGCGCCGGCCCGGCCCGCTCAGGCGCGGTGCACGCTACAGCGTGCACCAGGTGCGCGCCGCAGGCCCCTGCGGCCGTGAGCCCGGTGCGCTCTCGTGTCGTGCACCGGCCCGGCCCAGGATGCTCGGTGCACGCTTCCTGCGTGCACCCGGCGCATGCCGTGCAGCCGCCGACGCTGTAAACCCGGTCCACGCGCTGCTCTGTGCACCATCCGTCAGCCGGAAGTTCGGTAGCTCCGTTTTGGCCTGTTCTTCCACCGTTTTGAGCGCCGTTTTCGCCGTTGGGATCACCATTTCTGCGGTTTTATTGGCATGGCTACTTGGGATCTTTTTGGTCACCGATTCGCCACGTTGGGTGCTGGTTTCGCCGACGCTCCGCACCTCGACGAAATCATCGGGGTCGCGCCGTGGGTCTTTTTCTCATCATTTTTCGCCGTCGGGGTCTTCTTGGTTTAACCATTGACGTTCTGAGTTGGCTACCGGTTGAGAATTGGGTTTTGTTGGTTTTTCGTTAGCGGGTTTTGGGTTCCGATGGAGTTCGCGATGAAATAGTCGTGGTCCGGTTGTTGTTAGCCTTTGATGTTACCGGTTTGATCTGAGTTTTCGGTTTTGTGGGTTTATTGTTACAGTGGTCGGGACCACTGATTTTTACCTGATTAGGGTAAGGTGTTAATTTATGTTCTCGGATATTCCAGTAGGCCGCGAGGAGTTCTGATCTGCTTAGGAGGGTCGCGGGCGCGGTCAGTTATCTTCATTCCAGGTGGGTACACTCTTAGAATCCCTTTTATGCACACTATCGTTATTTTCATGTTTATCATGTTGTGGGTTGTCGTTCGAGACTTAGTGTTGGACTTTTCGAAAGCTGTTGATGATCTCCAATTGTTCGTTTAACTGTGCTAATGTTGATAGAGTTTATGGTTTTTATTATTGGATTGGTTTCATGTACTTGGTTATGATGCTCGAGGCTGCAGCACGCGCACCCGCGGTTTGGCCACCGCGAAGGGTGTGCTTTTCCGGAAAAGTGGTCTATGACCCGTGTATACCCACGAGGGGACGTAGTGGGGGCCCCCGTAGGTGGGGGGGTTTGAGGCGCCAAGGTGTGAGCGGTGCGACCCGTCGAGGTAGGTGCTCGACGTGGTCTACCGAGGTAGGTGCTCGGTTTGGTTTCCCGAGGTTGGTGCTCGGTTTGGTTTCCCGAGGTCGGTGCTCGGTTTGGTTCTCCGAGGTTGGTGCTCGGTCCGGATTGCCGGGGCAGGTGCCCGGGACAGGTTATGCAGGGATACTGTCGATTGCACGATGAGGAGGGCGGTTGCTCTGGTTTTACTGCGGTTTGCGTTACTTATAGCCCTTGTTACTTTCGTGCTTTATTTTCTGGTCATTGACTTCCCACTCTGTGACAGGTTCGTCCAGGGATGAGTGCTAGGACGTCGGTGAGGCCGTGGCAGGAGTACTTTTGGTCTTTCGAGGCCATAGACTGTATGTTCTTCTTATTTGGCTCATTTCATTACCTGTTAGTAGCTTACTATGTGGATCGCGATACCCTTGTGGGGTAGGTGTGGATGTTGGAATGTCTTCTATTATCCTTGTGGGTGGTTGTTTTGCTTTTCCGGATTGGCCGCTTTCAAACTACAAAAAAGAAAAAAAGGAAAACATTTCGAAAACTGTTTTAAAAATGTGGGTGTCGTGTGGGCACCATTTTAAAACCCTGTGGATTTATGGATTGCGAAAACCGGTTTGAAAATCAGGGTGTCGTGTAGGCACCATTTTAAAACTTGTGGATTTATCCTTTCAAAATTAGTCGGCCTCTTTAATACTTATGGAAAAATGGTTGTATATTTCGACTGTTGAACTAGTGTGGTTAAAGTGATGATTGTATGGTTGTTGTAGTCAGGACGCCGTGCATATACAAAGGAGACTCCGCCCGTTCGCAGAGTGAATTTGTATATGCGGCGGGTCTGGGCACGCACCGGGGGAGTTCGGTTTCAAAAAATATATATATATACATACGCAAAAAGTTAAATCTTTTCAGTGGTCGTCTTCCGCTTAATGAAACCCCTGGGGCGTGACAAATTAAGATGGTATCAGAGAAAACAGCTTTAACCACAGTAGTCGCCGTCCAACATCCACAGGAGCACATTACCACTGGCTACTAACTAATGAAATGATCGGGGTATAATTGCGTAGAGATGCGAGAGTGCGGGACTGTTGAGTTTAGTTTTCCGGTGTAGCTCGGGTGTTGTGCTGGTGTAGTCGGGTTGATGTGGAGGTTGGGGTCGAGGTCGGCTGCCACCGGGGCCTTGATGGTCGCTATGAGTAAATGGTTTAGGCAACCAGCATAGGAGGTACGGTGGGTCTGATGACGGTGTTTATGCACATGGTGCGGCTGTTGGCACGGCAGATCGTTGCGCCGGCTTTTGTTTTTTTTTCGAACCCCTTCCTCTGCCGACGTCCGGGTCGTCGTCGGTAACAGTGACGGGTGGTAGTGCAACCCACCGGTGTTTGTTAGGGTGTCGGTCGTTTGTCGGTCGTGGGTAACTGGACAGCCGTTGTCTAAACTTGTACTTTCTGGATCTTCTGGTGTTGGGTTATAGCAGATAATCGGCCGATTCCTTGTGCACCATGGGCAAGGTATGGGTGGGAATGAGGATTCTTCCCCTATGGTTGTTACCCATAGTTCAGCTCCTTACCGTAGACATTGCGATGGTTGCAGAAATTGTCGCGATAGGGTCTCGGGGTGCTCCTTTGGGTTAGAAAGGGAGACCACCGGGGCTTGTAATCTTATTCGTTTGGGCTCGTTTTCGGTTAGAGAGGGCGTGCCTTATTTCGCACAAGTGCGCGTAAGTGGCGACTTTTTATTGAGGGGTTTAGCTTTTGACGTTGGGTGGTGCCAGGTAGCTCCGGGTCGGGTTCCTGGGTTCTGCGCAAGAGGGTCGGTTAGGTTGTCCTGTTGGTGGGTTGGCATGTGATCCCTCGAGTGCGTTTAGTGAATCTAGACAACTTTTGACAGGGTTCTTCTCGCTGTTTTCGTTGCTTGTCTTCTTCCGATCCTCTAGGTTTCAGATGGATAGTCTTCAGTACCTGGAGGTCACTGTTGAGCGGACCTAGAGCTTAGTTTTTCTCCTAGTTGGGAGTGTCACTGTTGGTCTGGAGGTTTACCGCTCGTTTCGCTGCCCGGTACTTGGTGGGACCGAGAGTTAGTGGCAATTCAGAGTGTCGCACCCCGTCGGTGCCGGGACGGAGGTGGGACCTGACCTTGTGGTAGGCCTTAGGGCTGAAGCCTAAATTTAGTTTTGACCGTCACCCCGGTCGGATGGACCATCGGAGCGGGTAATCCGGGACGGTGGATATGCTCCGAGCTTGTGACTCGTGTTGGTGACGGGTGGAGGTGGCCCGTGTTGGTGACGGGTGGGTGCGGTCCATGTTGGTGACGGGTGAGTTCGTTGCTCTCAGGGGAGATTTACTGGTAGTTAGTAACCCAGTCTGTTTTGTTGGCACCTCTTGGAGCCTTGTGAGGGCGTTAGTGTGGTTTGTTTTCCTTGTCGTCGGGTTAGTTGTGTTGGACTTTTAAAGGCTCATCGGTACGGGTTGGGCGGTAGGACTGGGGAACCTCGACGCATCGCGAGACTTTTGTTGCTGACTTCTTAGCGCCGACTGAGGTGGGTTGCGGACCGGAGGCGTCGTGACGGGAAAGTCCGAGTCAGGAAGCAGGATTACGACGAGGTGCTGGGAATGGAGTGGTTCACGAGGTACCAGGCGGATGTGTAGTTACTTGGTTTCAGTGAGCCTAGCGACTCGACCCTCTGCATCACTCACTGACACCCCCGTTGTAGGGGTTCCTTCCGACGGCCTTCGGACTGAACTGCCGGGAATACCCCCGAGCGAGAGGTTATCCTCTCTTTCAAGCTTCTACCGGGCACGACTAGGAGCTTTCTGGATAAAGGGTTCATTAGACCTTGTGTGTCGCCTTGGGGGCGCACCCGTGCTTTCGTGCGAAAGAAGAACGGAAGCCTTCGTCTACGCATCGACTACGGGGAGATAAACAAGGTTACAGTGAAGAACAAGCCCAGGATTGACGACCTCTTCAATCAACTGCGAGGAGCACTTGCGGATTTTTCTCCGGAATCTCAGGGACCAGGAGCTGGTTGCTAAGTTTAAGAAATGTGAGTTCTGACTTTGCGAAGTGGACTTTTTGGGGCACTTTGTGTCAGCGACGGGAATCACAGAGGATGTGAGCGGAACTGCCCGACACGCGATCCGGAACTGGCAGCAGTCGTCTTCGTTCTAAGAACTTTGGAGACACCACCTTTTGGAGTTCACCGTGATGTTTTTCGGATCGCCAGAGCCTTGAGTTTTGTCCACAGAGAAGGATTTGATTTTGCGGCAGAGGCATTGGTTGGAGTTGCTGAAGGACTCGACTTGTCCATTCGGTATCACCCCGAGGAAAGCAAGTGTAGTAGCGGATGTTTTGAGCAAGAAGGGTCAAATCGAGGGAGAAATCGATGAGCGCAAGTACTCAGCAGAACCGGTACTGTCGCGCGACCTTGTTGTCCTTAATGATAAAGTCAAACCTATTAGAGAAATCCTGGAAGGTCAGAAGAGAGGCGCACCGATACAGCTTGTACGGGACATAAAGGATTGCACAACCGGACGATCCCCCATGTGAAGGTGCTGTGGAGCAACCAGGAAGAACATGAAGCGACTGGGAAACTGGAGTCAAAGATGAGGGAGTACTACCTAGAGTTATTCGTTGTGGACCAGGATTAAGTTTCGGGGACGAAACTTATTTAAGTGGTGAGTGATTGTAGAGTCCTGGCGTTCCCTTGCCCTTGTATACCTCCCTTTTATTTTTTTATGACGGGATCATTAGGAAAACTTTCCACGGTGTTTTCTGCAACGGACTGGCCTGGACCGCGAGTATTTTTCTGCGATTGAGCTCGAAAAGCGGAGGACGGCAAAACGAACGGATTCGGATTCCGATTTACGGATCTCCCGGGATGGGGGTCAAAGCGGTTGCCTTTGAGTGGTGCATCGGAATCCGTGCTAAGTGGCCGGCACACTTTTCGAGGTGTTCGGACGGGATCCTGCTGTGATCGGACTTTTCATCTTTTATGTCAGTGGGTTATTTTATTTATTTGGCGAGTACCTCGACCTTTCGGTTTTTTGTTTTGGGTCCTAATTGAATTTTCTTCAGTTGTTCGAAGGGGAGTTGAAATTCGAGAAATTTTTGGGCTGATCGTCGGGGTTTGCGGGTATTTTAGGTGGTAGAGCTCGCAAAACGGTGAACGGTGGCGCGATCGGATTTGAATTCCGGACCCCGGGATCTCCAGAAATAATTTTTGAAGTTTTACCATCTGTTTGGGCGCATCGAAAGCCGTGCAGGCGATCGGCACGTTTTTCGGGGTATCTGGACCCCTCGTTGCATCCCGATTGATTTAGTTGTGTTTTGGGGATTTAGGTCTTTCCCTTTGTTTTTTTATTTGGGCGTTAAGTTTATTTGGGTGGTGCGGGGGGGGAAAAACCCCAGTTCCTTTTCCCCCTTCTCAAGAAATTGACGGAGGGAACCAAGACCGAGAAACGGGTAGAGAAAGGGGAAATCGCCCCAATCCTCTGCTGTATTGATCGGGCATAGAGGGGACGATCCTCCTTCTTCCTCCTCCTCTGGCGGAATCAAGGTGAGCGGTTCGAAGTTTTTTCCGTTTTCCTTTTTGCAATTTCTGTGAGGTCGAGGATTTGGGTGTCGGTTGCTCGGGTGTTGTGGGTGTTGCGTGTTGTTGACACGGGAGGCCGCCGCCGCCGTTGTTAAACGGGAGGCCGCCGCCGCTGTTATCTTGTTCGCGGGGGTCGTCGCCGGAGTCGCACGGGAGCGAAAACGGAGGAAGAACACGAAAAGGGGGGCATACTGTTCATCGTGTACGGATGCCTGCCTCAGCCGCGTCCCACAGACCCAGGCGTGCACCCGGTGCACGCCCCGCAGCCCGGGGCGCAGACCCGGCGCACGCAACCGTGCGCCGGGCTGCACACTGTGCGCGGTGCACGCTCCAGGCGTGCACCGGCGCACGCATCGGCAGCCAAAGCCGCAGACCCGGCGCACGCTTTCGTGCGCCGGCCCGGCCCGCTCAGGCACGGTGCACGCTACAGCGTGCCCCCGGTTCGCGCCGCAGGCCCCTGCGGCCGTGAGCCCGGTGCGCGCTCTGTGCCGTGCACCGGCCCGGCCCAGGATGCGCGGTGCACGCTTCCTGCGTGCACCCGGCGCATGCCGTGCAGCCGTCTACGCTGTAAACCCGGTCCACGCGCGCTCTGTGCATCATCCGTCAGCCGGAAGTTCGGTAGCTCCGTTTTGGCCTGTTCTTCCACCGTTTGATCGCCGTTTTCGCCGTTGGGATCACCATTTCTGCGATTTTTATTGGCATGGCTACTTGGGATCTTTTTGGTCACCGTTTCGCCATGTTGGGTGCTGGTTTCGCCGACGCTCCGCACCTCGACGAAATCGTCGGGGTCGCGCCGTGGCTCTTTTTTCTCATCATTTTTCGCCGTCGGGGTCTTCTTGGTTTAACCATTGACGTGCCGAGTTGGCTACCGGTTGAGAATTGGGTTTTGTTGGTTTTTCGTTAGCGGGTTTAGGTTCCGATGGAGTTCGCGATGAAATAGTCGTGGTCCGGTTGTTGTTAGCCTTTGATGTTACCGTTTTGATCTGAGTTTTCGGTTTTGTGGGTTATTGTTACAGTGGTCGGGACCACTGATTTTACTGATTAGGGTAAGGTGTTAATTATGTTCTCGGATATTCCAGTAGGCCGCGAGGAGTTCGATCTGCTTAGGAGGGTCGCGGGCGCGCGGTCAGTTATCTTCATTCCAGGTGGGTACACTTTAGAATCCCTTTTATGCACACTATCGTATTTTCATGTTTATCATGTTGTGGGTTGTCGTTCGAGACTTAGTGTTGGACTTTTCGAAAGCGTGATGATCTCCAATTGTTCGTTTTTAACTGTGCTAATGTTGATAGAGTTTATGGTTTTTATTATTGGATTGGTTTCATGTACTTGGTTATGTGCTCGAGGGCTGCAGCACGCGAACCCGCGGTTGGCCACCGCGAAGGGTGTGCTTTTCCGGAAAATGGTCTATGACCCTGTATACCCACGAGGGGACGTAGTGGGGGCCCCGTAGGTGGGGGGGTTTGAGGCGCCAAGGTGTGAGCGGTGCGACCCGTCGAGGTAGGTGCTCGACGTGGTCTACCGAGGTAGGTGCTCGTTTGGTTTCCCGAGGTTTGTGCTCGGTTGGTTTCCCGAGGTCGGTGCTCGGTTTGGTTCTCCGAGTTTGGTGCTCGGTCGGGTTGCCGGGCAGGTGCCCGGGACAGGTTATGCAGGGATATGTCGATTGCACGAGAGGAGGGCGGTGTGGTTTTTGTTTTACTGCGGTTTGCGTTACTTATAGCCCTTGTTACTTTCGTGCTTTATTTCTGGTCATTGACTTCCCACTCTGTGACAGGTGCGTCAGGGAGAGTGCTAGGACGACGGTGAGCCGGGCAGGAGTACTTTTGGTCTTTCGAGGCCATAGACGGTATGTTCTCTTATTTGGCTCATTTCATTACCTGTTAGTTTAGCTTACTATGTGGATCGCGATACCCTTGTGGGGTCGGTGTGGATGTTGGAATGTCTTCTATTATCCTTGTGGGTGGTTGGTTTGCTTTTCCGGATGGCCGCTTTCAAACTACACAAAAGAAAAAAAGGGAAAACATTTCGAAAACTGTTTAAAAATGTGGGTGTCGT
>CM055084.1:215456-241541 GCA_029204045.2 Tillandsia leiboldiana
GGTGTGCTTTTCCCGGAAAAGTGGGTCTATGACCCGTGTATACCCACGAGGGGACGTAGTGGGGGCCCCCCCGTAGGTGGGGGGGTTTGAGGCGCCAAGGTGTGAGCGGTGCGACCCACGTCGAGTAGGTGCTCGACGTGTCTACCGAGGTAGGTGCTCGGTTTGGTTTCCCGAGGTTGGTGCTCGGTTTTGGTTTCCCCAGGTCGGTGCTCGGTTTGGTTCTCCGAGGTTTGTGCTCGGTCCCGGATGCCGGGGCAGGTGCCCGGGGACAGGTTATGCAGGGATACTGATCGATTGCACGATGATGGAGGGTTTGCTCTGGTTTTAAACTGCGGTTTGCTGTTACTTATAGCCCTTGTTACTTCGTGCTTTATTTTCTGGTCATTGACTTCCCACTCTGTGACAGGTTCGTCCAGGGATGAGTGCTAGGACGTCGGTGAGGCCGTGGCAGGAGTACTTTTGGTCTTCGAGGCCATAACTGTATGTTCTTCTTATTTGGTCATTTCATTACCTGTTAGTAGCTTACTATGTGGATCGCGATACCCTTGTGGGGTAGGTGTGGATGTTGGAATGTCTTCTATTATCCTTGTGGGTGGTTGTTTTGCTTTTCCGGATTGGCCGCTTTCAAACTACAAAAAAGAAAAAAGGAAAACATTTCGAAACTGTTTTAAAAATGTGGGTGTCGTGTGGGCACCATTTTAAAAACCCTGTGGATTTATGGATTGCGAAAACCGGTTTGAAAATCAGGGTGTCGTGTAGGCACCATTTTAAAACTTGTGGATTTATCCTTTCAAAATTAGTCGGCCTCTTTAATACTTATGGAAAAATGGTTGTATATTTCGACTGTTGAACTAGTGTGGTTAAAGTGATGATTGTATGGTTGTTGTAGTCAGGACGCCGTGCATATACAAAGGAGACTCCGCCCGTTCGCAGAGTGAATTTGTATATGCGGCGGGTCTGGGCACGCACCGGGGGAGTTCGGTTTCAAAAAAATATTATATATATACATACGCAAAAAGTTAAATCTTTTCAGTGGTCGTCTTCCGCTTAATGAAACCCCTGGGGCTGACAAATTAAGATGGTATCAGAGAAAACAGCTTTAACCACAGTAGTCGCCGTCCAACATCCACAGGAGCACATTACCACTGGCTACTAACTAATGAAATGATCGGGGTATAATTGCGTAGAGATGCGAGAGTGCGGGACTGTTTGAGTTTAGTTTTCCGGTGTAGCTCGGGTGTTGTGCTGGTGTAGTCGGGTTGATGTGGAGGTTGGGGTCGAGGTCGGCTGCCACCGGGGCCTTGATGGTCGCTATGAGTAATGGTTTAGGCAACCCAGCATAGGAGGTAACGGTGGGTCTGATGACGGTGTTTATGCACATGGTGCGGCTGTTGGCACGGCAGATCGTTGCGCCGGCTTTTGTTTTTTTTCGAACCCCTTCCTCTGCCGACGTCCGGGTCGTCGTCGGTAACAGTGACCGGGTGGTAGTGCAACCCACCGGTGTTTGTTAGGGTGTCGGTCGTTTGTCGGTCGTGGGTAACTGGACAGCCGTTGTCTAAACTTGTACTTTCTGGATCTTCTGGTGTTGGGTTATAGCAGATAATCGGCCGATTCCTTGTGCACCATGGGCAAGGTATGGGTGGGAATGAGGATTCTTCCCCTATGGTTGTTACCCATAGTTCAGCTCCTTACCGTAGACATTGCGATGGTTGCAGAAATTGTCGCGATAGGGTCTCGGGGTGCTCCTTTGGGTTAGAAAGGGAGACCACCGGGGCTTGTAATCTTATTCGTTTGGGCTCGTTTTCGGTTAGAGAGGGCGTGCCTTATTTCGCACAAGTGCGCGTAAGTGGCGACTTTTTATTGAGGGGTTTAGCTTTTGACGTTGGGTGGTGCCAGGTAGCTCCGGGTCGGGTTCCTGGGTTCTGCGCAAGAGGGTCGGTTAGGTTGTCCTGTTGGTGGGTTGGCATGTGATCCCTCGAGTGCGTTTAGTGAATCTAGACAACTTTTGACAGGGTTCTTCTCGCTGTTTTCGTTGCTTGTCTTCTTCCGATCCTCTAGGTTTCAGATGGATAGTCTTCAGTACCTGGAGGTCACTGTTGAGCGGACCTAGAGCTTAGTTTTTCTCCTAGTTGGGAGTGTCACTGTTGGTCTGGAGGTTTACCGCTCGTTTCGCTGCCCGGTACTTGGTGGGACCGAGAGTTAGTGGCAATTCAGAGTGTCGCACCCCGTCGGTGCCGGGACGGAGGTGGGACCTGACCTTGTGGTAGGCCTTAGGGCTGAAGCCTAAATTTAGTTTTGACCGTCACCCCGGTCGGATGGACCATCGGAGCGGGTAATCCGGGACGGTGGATATGCTCCGAGCTTGTGACTCGTGTTGGTGACGGGTGGAGGTGGCCCGTGTTGGTGACGGGTGGGTGCGGTCCATGTTGGTGACGGGTGAGTTCGTTGCTCTCAGGGGAGATTTACTGGTAGTTAGTAACCCAGTCTGTTTTGTTGGCACCTCTTGGAGCCTTGTGAGGGCGTTAGTGTGGTTTGTTTTCCTTGTCGTCGGGTTAGTTGTGTTGGACTTTTAAAGGCTCATCGGTACGGGTTGGGCGGTAGGACTGGGGAACCTCGACGCATCGCGAGACTTTTGTTGCTGACTTCTTAGCGCCGACTGAGGTGGGTTGCGGACCGGAGGCGTCGTGACGGGAAAGTCCGAGTCAGGAAGCAGGATTACGACGAGGTGCTGGGAATGGAGTGGTTCACGAGGTACCAGGCGGATGTGTAGTTACTTGGTTTCAGTGAGCCTAGCGACTCGACCCTCTGCATCACTCACTGACACCCCCGTTGTAGGGGTTCCTTCCGACGGCCTTCGGACTGAACTGCCGGGAATACCCCCGAGCGAGAGGTTATCCTCTCTTTCAAGCTTCTACCGGGCACGACTAGGAGCTTTCTGGATAAAGGGTTCATTAGACCTTGTGTGTCGCCTTGGGGCGCACCCGTGCTTTCGTGCGAAAGAAGAACGGAAGCCTTCGTCTACGCATCGACTACGGGGAGATAAACAAGGTTACAGTGAAGAACAAGCCCAGGATTGACGACCTCTTCAATCAACTGCGAGGAGCACTTGCGGATTTTTCTCCGGAATCTCAGGGACCAGGAGCTGGTTGCTAAGTTTAAGAAATGTGAGTTCTGACTTTGCGAAGTGGACTTTTTGGGGCACTTTGTGTCAGCGACGGGAATCACAGAGGATGTGAGCGGAACTGCCCGACACGCGATCCGGAACTGGCAGCAGTCGTCTTCGTTCTAAGAACTTTGGAGACACCACCTTTTGGAGTTCACCGTGATGTTTTCGGATCGCCAGAGCCTTGAGTTTTGTCCACAGAGAAGGATTTGATTTTGCGGCAGAGGCATTGGTTGGAGTTGCTGAAGGACTCGACTTGTCCATTCGGTATCACCCCGAGGAAAGCAAGTGTAGTAGCGGATGTTTTGAGCAAGAAGGGTCAAATCGAGGGAGAAATCGATGAGCGCAAGTACTCAGCAGAACCGGTACTGTCGCGCGACCTTGTTGTCCTTAATGATAAAGTCAAACCTATTAGAGAAATCCTGGAAGGTCAGAAGAGAGGCGCACCGATACAGCTTGTACGGGACATAAAGGATTGCACAACCGGACGATCCCCCATGTGAAGGTGCTGTGGAGCAACCAGGAAGAACATGAAGCGACTGGGAAACTGGAGTCAAAGATGAGGGAGTACTACCTAGAGTTATTCGTTGTGGACCAGGATTAAGTTTCGGGGACGAAACTTATTTTAAGTGGTGAGTGATGTAGAGTCCTGGCGTTCCCTTGCCCTTGTATACCTCCCTTTTATTTTTTTTATGACGGGATCATTAGGAAAACTTTCCACGGTGTTTTCTGCAACGGACTGGCCTGGACCGCGAGTATTTTTCTGCGATTGAGCTCGAAAAGCGGAGGACGGCAAAACGAACGGATTCGGATTCCGATTTACGGATCTCCCGGGATGGGGGTCAAAGCGGTTGCCTTTGAGTGGTGCATCGGAATCCGTGCTAAGTGGCCGGCACACTTTTCGAGGTGTTCGGACGGGATCCTGCTGTGATCGGACTTTTCATCTTTTTATGTCAGTGGGTTATTTTATTTATTTGGCAGTACCTCGACCTTTCGGTTTTTTGTTTTGGGTCCTAATTGAATTTTCTTCAGTTGTTAGAAGGGGAGTTGAAATTCGAGAATTTTTGGGCTGATCGTCGGGGTTTGCGGGTATTTTTAGGTGGTAGAGCTCGCAAAACGGTGAACGGTGGCGCGATCGGATTTGAATTCCGACCCCGGGATCTCCCAGAAATAATTTTTGAAGTTTTACCATCTGTTTGGGCGCATCGAAAGCCGTGCAGGCGATCGGCACGTTTTTCGGGGTAATCTGGACCCCTCGTTGCATCCCGATTGATTTTAGTTGTGTTTTGGGGATTTAGGTCTTTCCCTTTGTTTTTTTATTTGGGCGTTAAGTTTATTTGGGTGCGTGCGGGGGGGAAAACCCCAGTTCCTTTTCCCCCTTCTCAAGAAATTGACGGAGGGAACCAAGACCGAGAAACGGGTAGAGAAAGGGGAAATCGCCCATCCTCTGCGGTATTGATCGGGCATAGAGGGGACGATCCTCCTTCTTCCTCCTCCTCTGGCGGAATCAAGGTGAGCGGTTCGAGTTTTTCCGTTTTCCTTTTTGCAATTTCTGTGAGGTCGAGGATTTGGGTGTCGGTTGCTCGGGTGTTGTGGGTGTTGCGTGTTGTTGAACGGGAGGCCGCCGCCGCCGTTGTTAAACGGGAGGCCGCCGCCGCTGTTATCTTGTTCGCGGGGTCGTCGCCGGAGTCGCACGGGAGCGAAAACGGAGAAGAAAACGAAAAGGGGGGCATACTGTTCATCGTGTACGGATGCCTGCCTCAGCCGCGGTCCACAGACCCAGGCGTGCACCCGGTGCACGCCCCGCAGCCCCGGGGGCGCAGACCCGGCGCACGCAACCGTGCGCCGGGCTGCACACTGTGCGCGGTGCACGCTCCAGGCGTGCACCCGGCGCACGCATCGGCAGCCAAAGCCGCAGACCCGGCGCACGCTTTCGTGCGCCGGCCCGGCCCGCTCAGGCACGGTGCACGCTACAGCGTGCACCCGGTGCGCGCCGCAGGCCCCTGCGGCCGTGAGCCCGGTGCGCTCTCGTGCCGTGCACCGGCCCGGCCCAGGATGCGCGGTGCACGCTTCCTGCGTGCACCCGGCGCATGCCGTGCAGCCGTCGACGCTGTAAACCCGGTCCACGCGCTGCTCTGTGCATCATCCGTCAGCCGGAAGTTCGGTAGCTCCGTTTTGGCCTGTTCTTCCACCGTTTTGAGCGCCGTTTTCGCCGTTGGGATCACCATTTCTGCGATTTTATTGGCATGGCTACTTGGGATCTTTTTGGTCACCGTTTCGCCATGTTGGGTGCTGGTTTCGCCGACGCTCCGCACCTCGACGAAATCGTCGGGGTCGCGCCGTGGCTCTTTTTCTCATCATTTTTCGCCGTCGGGGTCTTCTTGGTTTAACCATTGACGTGCCGAGTTGGCTACCGGTTGAGAATTGGGTTTTGTTGGTTTTTCGTTAGCGGGTTTTAGGTTCCGATGGAGTTCGCGATGAAATAGTCGTGGTCCGGTTGTTGTTAGCCTTTGATGTTACCGGTTTGATCTGAGTTTTCGGTTTTGTGGGTTTATTGTTACAGTGGTCGGGACCACTGATTTTTACCTGATTAGGGTAAGGTGTTAATTTATGTTCTCGGATATTCCAGTAGGCCGCGAGGAGTTCTGATCTGCTTAGGAGGGTCGCGGGCGCGGTCAGTTATCTTCATTCCAGGTGGGTACACTCTTAGAATCCCTTTTATGCACACTATCGTTATTTTCATGTTTATCATGTTGTGGGTTGTCGTTCGAGACTTAGTGTTGGACTTTTCGAAAGCTGTTGATGATCTCCAATTGTTCGTTTAACTGTGCTAATGTTGATAGAGTTTATGGTTTTTATTATTGGATTGGTTTCATGTACTTGGTTATGATGCTCGAGGCTGCAGCACGCGCACCCGCGGTTTGGCCACCGCGAAGGGTGTGCTTTTCCGGAAAAATGGTCTATGACCCGTGTATACCCACGAGGGGACGTAGTGGGGGCCCCCGTAGGTGGGGGGGTTTGAGGCGCCAAGGTGTGAGCGGTGCGACCCGTCGAGGTAGGTGCTCGACGTGGTCTACCGAGGTAGGTGCTCGGTTTGGTTTCCCGAGGTTTGTGCTCGGTTTGGTTTCCCGAGGTCGGTGCTCGGTTTGGTTCTCCGAGGTTGGTGCTCGGTCCGGGTTGCCGGGGCAGGTGCCCGGGACAGGTTATGCAGGGATACTGTCGATTGCACGATGAGGAGGGCGGTTGCTCTGGTTTTACTGCGGTTTGCGTTACTTATAGCCCTTGTTACTTTCGTGCTTTATTTTCTGGTCATTGACTTCCCACTCTGTGACAGGTTCGTCCAGGGATGAGTGCTAGGACGACGGTGAGGCCGTGGCAGGAGTACTTTTGGTCTTTCGAGGCCATAGACGGTATGTTCTTCTTATTTGGCTCATTTCATTACCTGTTAGTAGCTTACTATGTGGATCGCGATACCCTTGTGGGGTCGGTGTGGATGTTGGAATGTCTTCTATTATCCTTGTGGGTGGTTGTTTTGCTTTTCCGGATTGGCCGCTTTCAAACTACAAAAAAGAAAAAAAGGAAAACATTTCGAAAACTGTTTTAAAAATGTGGGTGTCGTGTGGGCACCATTTTAAAACCCTGTGGATTTATGGATTGCGAAAACCAGTTTGAAAATCAGGGTGTCGTGTGGGCACCATTTTAAAACTTGTGGATTTATCCTTTCAAAATTAGTCGGCCTCTTTAATACTTATGGAAAAATGGTTGTATATTTCGACTGTTGAACTAGTGTGGTTAAAGTGATGATTGTATGGTTGTTGTAGTCAGGACGCAGTGCATATACAAAGGAGACTCCGCCCGTTCGCAGAGTGAATTTGTATATGCGGCGGGTCTGGGCACGCACCGGGGGAGTTCGGTTTCAAAAAATATATATATATACATACGCAAAAAGTTAAATCTTTTCAGTGGTCGTCTTCCGCTTAATGAAACCCCTGGGGCGTGACAGTGAACCCCGGCATGTAACGGTACTCACTTCACTCTACTCGCACAGTTAAATCCATCCTTCAAAAAATTGATAGAAAAATTTATTTGCACGAAATTTTTATTATAAATACAGGCAATAGTATTTTTTTTTCTTTTTGTATTTTTCATGTTGATTACATATCATTTAGATTTAATTCTGTTTTTTTATTCTCAACAAAATCTTCTACATTAAATAGCTTTGATGAGTTTGCATATTTAATACTTATTTTTTATAACTATCATATATGATCTATAAAAACTTATGAAAAAATATTTTAATAAAATTTACCCGCTGCATCACGCGAGTAACTGCACTAATTCTTCATTATTTCAAATAGTATTTCTAATTAATTAATTTATTAATTTGTAAAAATATAGTTTTACTAATATTTCGATGCTCATTAGTTAGATAAATTAATTTTGTTGTTATCTTATTTCTACTATTCCAATTAATCTAATCATCCAAACATAATTTTGCTTATTTCTCAAAATATTTTGATTATTGTCCAAGCAAAAAATTAGTCTCATTCATATTTATCTCGTAAGTTATATATATCTATTTAATAAATAAATAAGAATAAATTATTTTTGACCCAAACAGTATCAATAAAAAGACAAGTGCTGATTTTTCTAATAACACTTTTCAAATGCCTGCTAATAATTTTACAGAAATAAATAATTGGGTAAGTTAAAGAATATATTTTGAAAATAACTTTCTAAAAAAATTTATTTTTAAAAATGATTCTATAAAATTTATATTTACAAAATTAGTCCTATGGGTGCCACCTGTATGCCACGAGTGCCCGCCACGTGAGCGGAGGAGGCGGACGTGTGAGCAGGGGAGACGAACGTGGAATGAGTTCAACACGAATAACCAATTTTCATATTTGAACACAGAAAAATTATTTCCTCTGTTCGAAAAAATGATTGGGGTGTTTGAACACCGTAACCATATCCCGTATTTGAGGAAGTGATTGAGGTGTTTGAGAAAGTAATTGGGATTATTACAATGGAGAATGTCATAGAGGAATTGCTACAGGTGAAAATTTATAATTATCTTTTTGGCTGTGATTTACATGAAACTATAGAAATAATTTATAATTTGGTTCCGCATAGTTTTTATTATATTCTTATTATATAGATCATATTTACATCTAGAAGGCCTGTGCAATATGTTTTATCTATGCAGCTTGGAGTTATTAGGTATTTTCCTGGAATTATACCTTTACGAAAAAGAAAGTGATTGTACATGCTCATCTCCATCGAAGATGATGAATAGAAAAACCCATTTGAAATACCGCACCTGGCTCGAAATTCCAACTTTTGTTTACTCTTTAATCCAATTAAATATCAAACCTTTTGTATGTTGGGTTAAATCACTCTCTTGTATAAAATTCTGCTACTATAATGGCTACCATTTGAATCATGGAACACTGCTCTTCACAACAATATTTTGGTATTTGATAAAGGATGAAGTTCAGGTTCTCCGTTATAATAATTTCAATCAATTCCTCAAACACTCGAATCACTTCTTCAAACACAGAAAATAATTTTTCGTGTTCAAATACGAAGAATGAGTTTTCGTATTCAACTTATTTCACGTCCGTCTTCCCACTCATGTGGCGATCACGCATCATTTTCAAATTTTTTTTTAAGTTAAATGAAATCAATGATAAAAAAATGAAACTACAATAACGTCCTTGTGCGCCCTTTAACTGCCATCTTGTCAGTTTCTGGTGCATAAATTGGCCAACATTAGTACGGGGGATTCACATGGTATATATATATATATATATATATATATATATATATATATATATATATATGCCCAGGCAAATATGGTTTAAAATTTTAAATATATACAAAGTGTAACGATGGTAATACACAAGTGGTCCCGATTTCGTAAGAATCTCAACTTGATCTTTAAATTAAATATCAATATCTTAGCTGATGTGCGTTAAAATTTATAATATTTCAAAAATATTATATATTTTATATTTATAATAACAAATTTGTTATTTAATTATTAAACTATTATGATTGAGAAGTTGATAAGAATTATTATATTATTCTTAATAAATTATTATTGATTTCCATAAAGGTAGAAATAAAAATGTCTTTTAATTTATAATAATTTAGTATTTTTTTCATTAAGGAATCTATAATGAATTTATTATTTTACTAATACCTGTACATGTCGACTCCATCCAACTTATGTGAGTGATAATAATATAAATATTTTTAATAAAAAAACAGTGAAAATTATCAAAATATTACAAAGAATTAATTGAATTGTTGGTCTCCAACTTTGCACTTTTTCTTACTTTGATTCCCAGCTCTTTTTGTTCTTTTGTGCAATTAAGTATCCAATCTCCTTATTTTATTGTAATTAGATTCCCAACCGTTAAAACTATTGTTAAAATTGACGGATTGTGTCATGTTTGCATCATGTCAATGCTAGTAACCAAAGTGAACTATTGGTGCAATTAAAATTAAAATTTTATATTTAAATTAAAAAATTAAAATTAAAATTTTGCAAGTAAACTTAAACTGAAAACTTTGATTTAAACTTATATTAGAAATTTGAATTGCAATTCAAAATTTGAATTTGAGTTTAAAATTGAATTTAAACTTTTGTTTCAACTTTAGAAATTTAATTTTGATATTCGGAATCAATATTGACTACTCTAAATTTAAATTCAAACTCAAAATCAAAATTTAAAATTTAAAATTTAAATTAAAATCTAAATTTGAATTTCTACTTTGAATTCAAAATCTAAATTATATTTCAAATTTAATTTAAAATTTGAATTTGAATTTAAATTTAAAATTTAAAAATATAAATTCTGAATATGAATGTGGATTGATCTATGAAATCAAAATCAGGACTTGAAATTAAAATTTGAATTCAAAATGTGAATTTGAATTTAAAATTGATTTCAAGAGCTGAATTAAAAATTCTATTATTTTAATTTACATTAAATTCCAAATTCGTATTTCAAAATTTGATATTTAATTCAATTTTTGAAGTAAATTTCAAATTTTAATTTTGTATTTTGATCTTGTATTTGAAATTTAAATTTTAATTTAATTTGGGTGCAAACTTTAAATTTAACATTAAATTTTGGATTTGAATTTCAAATTCAAATTCAATTTTGAATTCTTTCAAAATTTCTACTTAATTTTGAATTCAAATTTAAATTCTGAATTTAATTTTAAAATTTAATTTCAAAATTAGATTTTGATTTTTAATTTCAAAGTTTGAATTTGAATTCAAATTTAGATTAGAAATCAAACTTCAAATTAAAATTCAAATTTAATTTTGAAGTCAAATTAAAATTTTGAATTCTAAGTCAAAATTTTAATTTAAGTTTAAATCAAAATTGTGGCTTTAAACTTAAATTCAAATTTTAAATTTTAGATCTTAAGTTTAAAGTTTAAATTTCAATTTTAATTACATAATTGTACTTCTATTCTTAAATATAATTAATTAATGAATTAACTATGAATTATGTATAAATTATTAATTAATTGAGTGCATATTAATCTGCTATTTATTTTGAATTTGTTAAATTATTTAGTTAATTATGAATTATAAATTGGATAGTTAATTATTTAAAAAATTACTTAATACTTAGTTAAATAGGTAATATATAACTTATTGTTTAAACAAATAATATATAATTATTTATTGTATAAAAGGAGGAATGATTAAAGATCAAGAATAGCTACTTTATGTGGGGGTAAGAATAATAATTCACTCTATTAAAAAAGTAATAACTATTTTTGCTATCATTTTGTAGAATAAATGAATAAGAACTATTCTTGCTACCATTTTATATAATGAGGAAAATGCTTGTTTATCCACAAACCAAATTGGGCTAAGAATCAATAATATATAGTAAAGAATGCATAGAAAAGAAATGCATATATAATAAAATTTCTCTCGCGATCTCGAGCTTCACACCAGGTGCTTTAATTACCATGATCCAAGTAAGGGTCGGCATTTTTTATTCAGTTTTGTTTGATTTATTTTAAAAAATAAACAGAACTTTGAAAAAATAAAAAGCAAAATTACAGGGTAGTGTGAAATAATAGAGTTGAACTAAAATTTAGTTTTATGCTTTAAACATTTGACATATTGAAGATGATTTGTATAGTTTGTTAATTTGAATATTTGTTTAAATGTTTTAATTTATTAAGTTGATTTTTTGGATTGACTTGGTGAATCAAGTGAGATCTAAATATTAAACATTAATATGTACACATATAATGCATAATCATTTATATACGTACGTACGTGCATACATCATAAATTGATATGTATGTGTAAATATGTATAAATGTAAATTTACAAATAAAAAATGTTACTTAAAAATTCTTCTTAGTCAAAATCAAATCACTAACAGTCAAAAAGCCTAATAAAACTGAATCAAAATTGTCGGCCCGGGCCTACCTTTAATTATACGAATGTGTCGTTTTAGATTCGAGTTGGGCAAAAACAGTACTAGAGTCAACTACAACAGTGCTAAGACTAATAAAGTCACGAGGACTAAGTGAATTGAGATTATTTGTTAGCCATGGAAATTACCCCCGTAGGCTTTAAATGCTTCCTTCGTTCACTTGTGACAACAAGTGGCAGCAATTTTATTTGTGTACAATATACATATATATAATAAACTCCACCTATATATGAGGCCGTGTCTTATTTAAAGACCTTGTCTAAAATAGTTAATGTTTACCGGCATCACCATTTAGGAATTGTTTGATTTTGGGTGGGTATAAATATAGTATATAGTTATGATTATAAAATAATCTAAATTTAGTTTTAGCTTGATGCATTTGAACGTGCCGCAGAATTTTCTTTTTTAAAACAATAGATAAACTAACCTTTCTAATAACTTTTTAAATAATTAATATATTTTTTTTCTCTACATAGAGTGTAATCTTATAAACGCAATTTTTTTCTCACTTGTCACAAATAAATTGATAAAATATTATAAACACAATTTTCAATAGCATGCAAACTAAACAAATTATTATAGTTGCATCACTTTTTATTACGTACATGCAACTAAATAAGATATGTATAATTAAAACTGTTGTATATCTAATTATATGCATTTTTAACTATAATTAATGTACTTATAATTACATTCAACCAAATAGAATCTTAGGCTGCATTTGGTTCAGGTATAAATTAGAACTGTCTATTTCAGAGATAGATATAAGCTCAGAAACAAATAAGAATAAGACTAATTTTGTGATTGGATAAAAATTGAGTTGTTTTCGAGAATAAAAAAAATGGTGTTTGTATAGTTAGATTGGAATAGTAAGAATAAGAATAATTATAATTTTAAAATAATAATATTTTATCTAATTAATTAACATAAAAAATTAATTAAATAATAATTTAATTTATTTAATTTACTATTGCTAGGTAACCCTAAATATTAATTGATAAATAAAAAAAAGTATTATTAATAAATAATTTAATTAATTACATATAATTTAATAAATTAATAAATTAATAAGTTAGTTATCTCATAGTTAGATAATTAGTTAATAAAATAATTAAATTAAGCAAAATATTAGATTAATTAAAAAATTATGTAATTATTAAAATTATATTTATTTTAATTAAACTTATTTTTAAGTGAGAACCAGTTTCTTCTAATAAAAAGACTGGAACAGTAATTTCAGTTTTATACCAACTTATTTTAGAGTAACTAGAACTACTGTTTTCATCCAGAACCTAATACAAACAATATCTTATTCTAGGCCAAACACTGCCTTTAGTGTTGTTAGTTGGTTCATACATTTGCAACTAAAAGATCGGTTGGGGGTTCAATCCGACTATATATTAGTTATAAAAAAAGTAATTTAGTCTATAATTTTTATTTTTTTTTGACAAAAAAATAATATACTATTTATTTCATTCATTAAATAAATAAATTAAACTATAGAAGTGAGGTACTGGAAAAAAAAAACAAAACAAAAAAATAAAAATAGAAATTGAAATAGAAAAAAATAAAATAAAAATAGCCTGTGATTTCTTAGGGGAAAAAAAAAGAACCATATATATAACTAGTTCTACAGAGTTTTTCTTTAAATGACATCCAGGATTTATGCAAAAAAAAATAAAAAAAGAAACTTAACTTTCACCGTTCAAGAACAAATATTGTTCATATTATGCTTGATACTTCACCACCAAAATGAGAACATTGAAGAGTGTTTAATTACTACGAAATCAACAATGTCCCACGTACTACTTTAATCGATATCTTAATTTATTACTTTTACTTCCTATGCAGTACCTACTGTAAAATGATAAATTGTAGTTGTTGATCATTTATTCCATTTAATCAGAGTACAGCAGTAAAAGGATGCACAGGAGAAGCACCGGCAAACGGGTATCCACATAAAGAGTGAATACCGAGTACAAGAATATCAAAAGTTGAGATAGAATGCGTTCGTTTTCAATTATAAAAGACTAAAATCAATAATCAATGTCATTACATTTAATTTAAACTATCTAAAGTCCTTAAATTTTATCCGATGATCGAGAAAACGGTTGAAATTAGAAATATTATAAAATATGATTTATAATGCTTCAAATACTTCAAACAGTTGACCACTTTCAAAATAAGCTCCAGCAAAAGACCTGCAATGAGTTCAAAGACGATGATCTCCAACCCGGTTGAATGCTAAACTAAATGACTTCTTCGTAATTCAATCTTTAGAAACAAATTAGTTGACAATAGAGAATTGTGTATCAGAGGAGTGGATGATCCAAGCCAAATATGTTAGAATTTGATTAGATTTGTAGTTGAATTTTAGTTAGAGTAGAATAAATATTTAAATTTATTGAAGATAAAATTAATTAAAATTTAGATATTAATTAAAATAAAAATTTAATTAGATTTAATTTGGGATAAATTTTTATATAAGCTATAAATATAACATACAGATGCTACTAATTTTTTCGTGGTAGTGGTAAAACTTAGCCACACCCATATGATATAATTAAGATATTTATAATTTTACATACAACTAATACACGTCTTTTAAATTTGTGTTTATAAAAAATAAGTGAAGAGTGAGAAAGATTCACGAAGAGAGTTTCACTTGAAGTTATTTTCTATAGAAAATGAGTTAGGTGTAGTTGGTTAATAAATTTTATTTTATCCGTATTTTTTTTTTGATTTTTTTTTTTTTTTTCATTAGAATAAAGTCCAGAGATATATTTAGATTCAAAAAAAAAAAACACATCAAAATCAAAAGTTTGACCATTACTTCATAGTTGTGGTCAGGCTTTCGGCATAAAGAATAGCATGGATGTCTTCAATGCCAACGAAAGATCTCAAATTCAGTATCTCATGTTTGTTCAGGAGATCCCAGTAACTAGTAGATTTCAGCAATTCGTGTCTTCTAGTCAGAAAGTTGTAATAAACCAAGCCCTCCGGTAACCGAATCAACAAATTGTCTGTCATGGTGGCAAATGCGGTGCTCCGATAAAAAAATTGCTTCTTAGAAGATATGTAGGCAAAGCTATACTTCTTGATTCAGGCATGACCTGAATTCTGCAAAGAGCATACGGGGATTTGCCGAGGCTCTACGAGATTGAATGTGACGCTTCGAGTTTTGAAAAGCAATTTGTTATTATTTTTTTATTTTTTTATTTTTTATTTGTTTTTAATCAAAGTTTTAAAATTGGTATCTCAACGAGATTAAATGTCACGCTTCGAGTTTTGAAAAACAATTTATTATTATTTATTTATTTATTTATTTATTATTATTTTTTAATCAGAGTTTCGAAATTGGCATCTCAGGACGTGAGCAGATCGCCACGTGCATAAAAAATTCTCTGTTCACTCGGACAAAGTCTCACCTATACACGTACGGCTAGCAGATAAAATGAACATTCAATTGCAATCAGAGTTGACCACTTAACAATTTAAACAATTTAAACAATTTACATAGTAATCCGATAACATAAACATCACGATAGAATTCACTGCTAACAATAATCGAGAGCAACTAAATCTTGATTATAGTAAAAGAGCACTGCTAATAAAAGGTACTGGGCCAACTTTCGGGCCAGCATCAAGGGACAACTCTGTCAGGGAATCCTCACATCACCGTCCCGACATCCCACCACCCGACGAACCTGAAATAGTGTCACCAGAGGGCGTGAAATATAACTGAATGTATCCCAGTGGGTACAACGAGCCGGAGATGAGCAAGTCGTATCTACTGGTATACAATAATCAAAAGGTGGTAATACTCAGTAGGAATGCTAGTACGGAAGCAATAACTGCAAGGTATGTATAGAGCGATAACTGTGAATCAAGTATGGATCAATAACGGTAAAACAAGTATGGAAGCAGTAAAGATAAACATGTATCAACATAACTGATAAACAAAAATACCCAATCATGTGCCACTGCTGTGTTGGGTTGTATGTACTATAGATCTAAATAGGGGAAAAAACACCTAGAGGGGGGTGAATAGGTGTAAACAATAAACACTCAAAAAATCATTGCGCAATAAAACCCAATCGGAAATAAAAATGAACAGGCAAGATTTTTACGTGGAAAACTCCAAACCGGAGTAAAAAACCACGGGACCGATAACACGGTGAAATCCACTAGAATTAAACACGTACAAGGTGATATACCGTACTCACAGACGACTCAACCTTTTCCATACGCTCCTAGTTGATCTTCTCCGCTCGTTCCGCAACGCGTCTCGAATCCACGATCTGCGTCCAACGCCGAATCCACGGCGTCCAACGTCGAGTCCACGACGTCTGACCGAATCCACGGTCTTCACCCAGTAGTACGCTTCGAATCCACGAACGTACCTCGCTCCGAATCCACGAGAGCGGTTGAACCTTGAATCCACAAGGACACGCGAATCCACGCGCCGATTTTAGGGTAAATCGTTGTTTTTGGGTGGTGATGATCCGCCGAATACTTAGATCAAAGATAGATAGGAAATACCATCTAAGTATTCATTAGTTTGATTCAACTCAAGATGTGAGTATGAAAACCTAGAATCAAACTAATCAATATAGATGAAGAAACATAGAGTAATATCTAATGGTTTCCTTTCTTCTCTATATGTGGATCTAGGGCCGTATAAGATGATATTTGATTATGACGGCTCTATCTGGATTATGTGGATTAGCCCTAGAAAAAGAATCATAGGGTCTATTTATAGGTTAGAAACCCTAGGAAGGAGATAAGAATAAAAAACCTACCATTTCTGAAAATTTTACGGACGGCGATCCGGATCGGATTAGCTGTGATCCGGATCGTCGTAACGAGTCAGACAATTCCAGAAAAACGAAGGTTCGGGATCCGGATCGAAGTGCTTGATCCGGATCGTTCATACAGTTCACCAAACATCAACGTTCGGGATCCGGATTGCGAAGCCTGATCCGGATCGTTCAAGGAAAATGGTAAACTCAATGTTCGGGATCCGGATCAAGAGAAGCTACGATCCGGATTGAACTGGTGTATGAACGAACCACCTTCGGGATCTGGATTGAACAATCTGATCCGGATCCTGAACATGTCCCATGTCCAGTTTTTGATTTTTATGCAATGAAAAATTCTTCCAAGTGTTTCTACACTACAAGAAGTATTCGGATCACCAAAAATATTTAGTTAAACATACCTGATCCTTTTGAATTCTTCTTTCTTGAGATTGAGTTAAATGATCCAACCTTCTTCACCTTCAATCTTCAAGACTTGAACCTTTCACGAAATTACGCCAACTCAAATTCCGTAACAATCTCCCCCTTTGGCGGTTTCGTGACAAAACACAGATCCACTAAAGAAAATTCAAAAAGATATTTTTGTTGCTATCACCATACAACAAAAATTTACAATGGAGATCCAAAAATTTAAAAACATGAGATAAACTCCTAAAACAGACTCTAGACTTAGACATCTGTACTCTCTGCACAAAGAAATCATTCTTGACAAAAAGAATCGTTAGATACCTCAAGAATTGAAACATACAAAACCAAGTACAGAGATAGAGTTTATCTGATCATCATGACATTTGAGAATTCAGTTATGTAAGAGAATCATAGTCAAAAACCAACATATCTTCTATGCATTCAAAAACCAAATGTCACAAAGTGTTAGTCCAACATCAACTTGTTAGTCATATTACATGCCCAAATAGTTAGTCGAATAGTTAGTGACATGCAACAAATCACAAGATAAAAACCAAAGTTAAAGTTGAAGTGATACTTACCTTGATGTTCACTTACCTTGATGTTCACACATTCACACAGTTTTCACATCATCATTGTTCAAGTTCTCTCTAAACTCTCTCCCCCTTTTTGTCACAAACTAAGCCAAAATTACAAAAATTTAAGGAGAGTTAAGAAGTTTAAAATCAAGAAAAACCTGAGAACTAAAACTAAAAGTAAGTCCTAAAAACTGAAATCCTGCACAAGAGAATTAGTGGACAAACGATTCAAGCATCTGAATCTGAGTCATTCGAGGCGGAGTCCTCAGAGCTCGTGCAGCCCAGCTTCTTCAAAATTCCTTTAAGCATTCCCGAAATCGTAGAACACTCTTGTTTCATCTGATGTATGTCCTTGGACATCTTTCTGAGTCCTAGAGCCATTTTGTCTTGCTCTTGTTTGAGGGAAGACTCCATGTTTCCCTTTTGGTCAATTCTTCTGGAATTTGAAGACCGTTGTGTGACGATTGACGGAGCAGTCTGTCCTTCATTCCAAGGAGATCTTCTTGGCAAAGAATGTGAGTTGTCAAGAGGTTCATTGCTTGGCACATTCTTTTTCTTTGCTTGCTGCTTAAGTATTGAGGAAGACTTCAGTTGCTTCATTTTCTTCAGGTAAACCTTATTTTCTTCATCAATACCTTGTTGTACTTCGGCAAGAAATGTGTCCCAATCTTCTTCGTCTTCTGATTCAGTGTCAATTTGAGAGATATTCCTTGGGTTCTCTTGACATGGTTCATTTATTTCAATACCTCGAGCTCGTCCAGGTCGTCGAGCGAGTCTTTTTCTTTTTAGTATGGATGAAGAGGTCATTGGTGCTTTTTCTTTTTCTGTAGCAGTGGGCGGAGCCTTTTCCTTTGATGTCTTTGCACGGGCTTTCCCTTTCGAAGCAGTAGAGGTTTTATGTGGCAAATTTTTAGGATGTGTTTCATCCTCTGACAACTCATCCCAGTTGACTTTATCCCTTTTAGCCCTCTTGGGCTTTACAGTGTCTCTAGTATTTACCATAGCCGCCAGAAGGAGAATGATCCACGTGATCACCATAGCTATTGGTTTCTTGTATAAAGAATTCCTGTGAGCAACACCTCAAGAACACGAAAAAAATTGTTAATTTTCATAAATTAGAAAAATTGTACCCAAACAATCATTATCGTGTAGAGAGACTAAAAATCAAATTAGTTTTGCAAAAGGAATTTTAAAACTAGATCAATTGCATGATTTTCGAAAATTCCCATTATATGCCCTAAAACCGAATTCTTTGAAATCAAAGACCAAAAATCCGTTTATCAGGAGAATACCTAGCATATAATCAAAACTAATCTACCCAGAGTTCTTATTTCAAAAGAGATTTGATCAAAAACCATCCACAAACGAAATCGATACAAGGAATTCATCACATTTTGAGGAGGAATAACAAGAACGGTGAAAAACCGAGATTTGATCAATAAAACTTACTTGGAGTTGAAGAACTTGAGTTTGAAAGCTTCCAAGATGGATGAAATCTAGAGAGAGAAGCTCTGGAAACTTTGGAACAAAAGATTGGAGTAAAAGAAATCAAAACCCTTTTGTTCTTTATAAAACCCTAGCCGCGATCCGGATCAGTTCATGATTGCGATCCGGATCTGCTACCCGCAGTGAAAAACTGCGTTCGGGATCCGGATCGGCAGGTCCAATCCGGATCGTCTGCCCGCAGAAGAATATCTGCGTTCGGGATCCGGATCGGCAGGTCCAATCCGGATCGGCTCCAACTTTTTCTTTAGAAAATTTCAGAGAAATTCAAGAAAAACCAGAAAAAGATTGTGAGCACTTTTGTGTATCAACTTTAAACAAAAATCATCGTTTCATACAACAAGAAATATATTATACCAAATCTATCAATAACATCCAACAAACGAAACGAAAATTTATAAAAATTAAATCCCTTAAAGTTGAACAACTTCAATTATATCTAACTTGATCTTATGAGTAATGCCTTTATCAAATCATCAATTCGGTAAAGAAAATGAAATACAAAGATCAATAGATGTCTAACATCCCCGATAAGTTAGATAATATATCTAGTCAATTTATTGAAGAGAGTGGCTCTTTGAGCATCTTTCATTAAAAATCCCACCTTATACCAACCTTGAAATTTTGACAGAGTCAAGTATTTCAACATGCATTTTATTTAATCAAACTTGAAAAACCTTGCTTGGTATACATGTAGTAGCTGCACACAGTACTCGGACGACCGAGGTGGTAGCTCTTTCCTCCATGTGGTGGTAGTTTTCACACTCCTCATTGGGATGTAACTCTTTCCACATCTTTTGAGCATTTTACTTTTTCTTTGACTCCCCCTCAATTGGCTATCAATTATTTAAGATATAAAGTATTTAGCCAAATATTGATCTCGATTTCATACTCGACTAAACAGTCAAATAAGATAAAAACTATACCAAGAGATCATCGAGAGAGAAATTGACTTTGATCAAAACAAAGATGAATTAATTGACATAAATGATCATTGCATCAAATGAAATATTATGATATCTAAAGCATAATAGATTTCTAAATATATAAAAGGATGCAAGTAAAGTCAATAATACACATGCTCAATTAATGTACTATGTATAAACATAGATAAAGAACAAAAATACAAAAACAAAACCTAACCTAAGCAAAAGTTTCAAAAAGAAGTTTACTTCAAGGAAAGCATTCCAATTGCTTTACGCAAATGAATAAAACGTTTTTGATCCAAAGGTTTTGTTAAAATGTCAGCTAACTGATCTTCAGTTGAAATATATGAAAGTTGAAGAGTATTTGATTCAACTAGCTCTCTAAGAAAATGATATCTAAGTTCAATGTGTTTTGTTCTAGAGTGCAACACAGGGTTTTTGGAAATGTTTATAGCACTAGTGTTGTCACAAAGAATTGTTACCGAAGATGCTGAAATCCGGAAGTCACTCAACACACTTTTCATCCAAATAAGTTGAGTTGAACAACTACCCGCTGAAATGTATTCCGCTTCGGCAGTCGAGAGTGCTATGCAATTCTGCTTTCTACTGGGCCATGCAACAAGGCAATGGCCAAGATAGAAGCATGCACCACTCGTGCTTTTCCGATCATCCAATGATCCTGCCCAATCGGCATCTGAGTATCCAATAATATCCAGACTAGTTCTCATAGGATACCAAATTCCGAAATTAATTGATCCTTTGATGTACCGGATGATCCTTTTCACCGCTTTCAGGTGAACCTCCTTTGGTGCAGATTGATATCTCGCGCAAATCCCAACACCAAAAGATATATCCGGGCGACTAGCCGTGAGATAAAGTAGACTTCCAATCATACTTCGATATAGTTTCTCGTCTACATTCTCACTATGAGATTCACTTCCAAGTCCCTTGTGGCTAGTTCCCATTGGGGTCGGAAAATCCTTCGAATTTTCTAAGTCAAACTTTTTAACCAACTCCATTGCATACTTGGATTGACACAAGTGAATACCTTCATCATTTTGTTTAATTTGCAATCCAAGAAAATAAGTCAATTCGCCCATCATGGACATCTCAAATTCGCTTTCCATGGTCTCCGCGAATTTAGAAGCATCATTATCTCTTGTTGCGCCAAATACAATGTCATCGACATAGATTTGTGCTACAATGAAATTGTTTTGATAATGCTTCACAAAGAGAGTCCTGTCAGCTCCCCCTCGAGTATAGCCCTTCTCCAAAAGGTGCTTTGTCAACCTTTCGTACCATGCTCGCGGTGCTTGTTTCAGACCGTAAAGAGCCCTTTTCAAACGAAAAACATGGTTAGGTTGTTTATGGTCTACAAAACCTTTCGGTTGAGCCACATAAACTTCCTCATTTAAAAACCCATTTAGAAACGCGCTCTTAACGTCCATTTGAAATAATTTGATTTTAAAATGACAAGCATTAGCAAATAGTATACGAATGGACTCGAGTCTAGCTACAGGGGCGAAAGTTTCATCAAAGTCTATGCCTTCTACTTGAGAGTAGCCTTGACCAACTAATCGTGCCTTGTTCCTGATGATAGTACCATCCTCATTTTTCTTGTTCTTGAAAATCCATTTGGTACCTATCACATTATGTTGCTTTGGAGGCTTCGTTAATTCCCAGACTTTGTTTCGCTCAAATTGATGGAGCTCTTCCTGCATTGCTTCAATCCAGTAGTCATCCTGAAGAGCTTCATCTATATTCTTTGGTTCGATTAAAGATACGTAGCAAGCGAATCCACAAACCAACTGCCTCCGAGTTCTAACTCCTTCTTGTGGGTCTCCAATAATATTCGATTCTGGATGATCCTTGGAGATGCGTAACGTTTGAGGTAACGGAGTACTCGGAGGTATATGAGACGGTTCCTGCACATCAGATAAACTTGAAGAACCATTAGATGCATCATTATTATTGGAAGAATTGATATGAGAAGATGCATTGGCAGGTGTATCATCATCAAGAGAGATATCGAGGGTAGATTTTTCAGATGCAAAGTGAAAAGCTTCATCTACTTTAACATTTATAGATTCTACAATCGTTTTAGATTCCATGTTAAATACCCGATATGCTCTGCTATTTGTAGAATAACCCAAAAAGATCCCTTCGTCACTTCGAGAATCGAACTTACCAAGATTTTCGCGATCACGCAAAATAAAACATCGACTCCCAAAGATCCGAAAGTATTTGATATCCGGTTTTCTACTAAACCACAGCTCATATGGTGTATTTAAAGTTCCTGGGCGCAAATACACTCGATTAATGACATAGACAGCGGTGTTCACAGCCTCAGCCCAAAAATATAGCGGTAAATTCCGGCTATGAAGCATCACACGCGCCATCTCTTGAACAACCCTGTTTTTGCGCTCAACAACACCATTCTGCTGAGGTGTATAGGGTGCCGAGAATTCATGTTTTATGCCGTTGGAAGTGCAAAAATCAATGAATTTGGAATTAATGAATTCTCCACCTCTATCACTTCTAACACGAATGATCTTTTCATTCTTTTCAATCATAATACGATGGCAAATCTTATGAAAGAATCAAACGTATCAGCTTTCTCTTTTAAAAATGCTACCCAAGAATACCGAGAGAAATCATCAACCAATAAGAAAATATACCATTTACCTCCCAAAGATGGTTGACGGGTCGGCCCCATTAAATCCATGTGCAGTAATTCCAAGGGCCGTTTGGTACCAACGTGGTTCAGGTTCTTGTGTGCAACCCTTGATTGTTTTCCCTTAAGACAACCTCCACACACAATGTTTTGTTTAAGTAAAAGTTTTGGAACCCCCTTGACCACGTCCTTGTTTGAAATTTTAACAAGTTCCTTAAAATTTATGTGACCTAGCCTTTCATGCCAAAGTGTTTCATTATCCAAAGAAACTAGGTTACATTTTTCTGAAATTTTATTAGGAACAACATAGCAATTGTTTTCAGATCTAACCCCTTTTAAAAAGAAGACATGGTCCTTATCAGTTACAACGCATTCAACAGATGAAAAGTTAACTGAAAAACCATTGTCGCAAAGTTGACTTATGCTTATGAGGTTAGTCTTAAGGCCATCAACAAATAAGACGTTTTTCAAAATCGGGCCATCTGGAATAGCTACCGTTCCTTTTCCAACAATTTTTAGAAGACCGACCGTCTCCGAAAACAACAAGTCCTCCGGAGATTTTCTCAAAGTTTTGAAAAACTATTTTTGTCACCGGTCATGTGACGGGAACACCCGCTATCCAGATACCAAGACGAACTATCATATGCATGCAAGGAAACATTGGTAACAAGACAAGGAAAAATTTCACCTTTGCGCACCCAAACCTTTTTGGAGTGCGTCGGTAATGGTCGTGAAGTTATATGCCTAGGTGAAGGCGTCTTGTTAGAGCGATTGCTGCTCCTTGATGAAGTCGTCTTGTGCGGTGAACTACCAAGTCTCTTTTCCTTCAATTGATTTGCAATTGATTTCCGAGGAATCACCTTTGTGGTAGTCATTACAAGAGGTGTTTGAGGTGAGCGTTTGACTCCCGTGTTGCAATACCTTCTTATGTGCCCTGAAACACCACAACGAAAACATACCTTAGATCTTGACGATTCCAAAGAGGATGAAGTAGGTTTGTTGTCGTTGTTTGTCTTGAATTCCTGTGTCGGAGGAGGAGATACCGACTGAGGCACAAAAACTGTCCCACTCGAACTTGGACTGTTTCCAGTTTGAGTGTATCCGAGGCCGAACCGATTTGTTTGACCGAGACCAAGAAGCCTATCCAACTTACTCCTTCCTGAAGAGAATCGCTGCAAGTCATCCTTGAGTTGGAAAATGGTCTTTGTCATTTCCAGGTTATCCTGTCGAGCCTCGTTGTAGAGCTTTGAGAAGTGATCCGCTTTATCCACCAGTTTTGTATGTTCCTTCTCAAAAAGCTCATTGGACTCTTGAAGGGAAACATTTACTTTTATCAGATTTTTCCTTTCCACTTCAAGAGCGTTTGAGAGAGAAGTTGCCCTTTTTGCTTCTTCTTCGAGATCATGCAATCTCCCTCTCAAACTCTTGTTTTGTTTAGCCAGTTTCTTTGAATCCCGTAAAAGTCTGTGGTAGGCTAAAACAAAATCTTCACCTTCCGAATCATCCGATTCATTGTCCGTTGCAATCTTTTCAACAGTGGAGTTGAACAATGACTAGGATGTACTTGCCATTAAGCACATGAACGGTGAAGATGTGGACGCGTGGAATGCCGTTGCGCTTTCTTCTTCATCACTTGAGGATGACTCATTGACGTTGAGTTGTCATCCCAAGTGACGGCTTGCATCACTTTCTTCTTCGACGGATTCTTAGTTGGACACTCCGTTGAGATATGGCCGTATCCTCGGCACTTGAAGCATTGGACTTGTCCCTCTGAACTTTTCTTATCCTTTGAGAAGTTCTCTTGCTTTCTTGACTTGTAACTTGAAGTACCCTTGCCTTTCTTCGACTTTCCGAAGGATGGAGATTTACTTGAATTACCCCTTCGAAAGTTGCGGCGAAACTTCCTTGTCAAGAGAGCGAGTTGCTTCTCAAGGTCCTCCATAGAAAGGTTCTCGTCATCGTCCGAGGAGGATGTATCCGCGTCTTCTTCCTTAGTTGTTTTCAACGCATAACCTGAAGACTTAGAAGAGGATGCTTTTCCAGAAGAATAGTTAGTAGTAAATGTCATTTCATAAGTTTGTAATGAACCAACTAATTCTTCTACACGTATTTCGTCCGGGGTTTAATAGTTTCAATGGCTGTAATCTTTGGGCGAAATCGTTCAGGAAGAGTTCTTAAGATCTTTCTTACAACCTTAAATTCTGGAATCTTCTCTCCCAGGTTAGCACATGAATTTACGATATCTTGCAATCGTGTATAGTAATCCGTGAAAGATTCATTTTCTGCCATAAAAATGGAGTCAAATCTGCTCATAAGCATTTGCAGCTTTTGAATCTTCACGAGGTTAGTTCCCTCATGTGTAACCTGAAGAACATCCCAGATTTCTTTCGCAGTCTCACATGCCGAGACGCGAGAGAATTCAGTTTGAGATAAGGCATTAAAAATAGCGTTAATTCCCTTGCCATTGTAAGAAGATGAATCTAACTCTTCCTTGGTCCATTTCGACCTAGGTTTTAAGGTGCGAACATCAGAAATAATTTCAGTTGGATTAGACCATCCTAATTCAATTGATTGCCACACCCTTTCGTCGATGGAAATTAAAAAGGCTTTCATCCGTACTTTCCAGTACGCATAATTTGTTCCATCAAAGAAAGGGGGTCGATTGATGTTTCCACCTTCAACCATTGTTTACAACCCTATTCCCGCTCTGATACCACTTGTTGGGTTGTATGTACTATAGATCTAAATAGGGGAAAAAACACCTAGAGGGGGGTGAATAGGTGTAAACAATAAACACTCAAAAAATCATTGCGCAATAAAACCCAATGCGGAAATAAAATGAACACGCAAGATTTTTACGTGGAAAACTCCAAACCGGAGTAAAAAAACCACGGGACCGATAACACGGTGAAATCCACTAGAATTAAACACGTACAAGGTGATATACCGTACTCACAGACGACTCAACCTTTTCCATACGCTCCTAGTTGATCTTCTTCGCTCATTCCGCAACGCGTCTCGAATCCACGATCTGCGTCCAACGCCGAATCCACGGCGTCCAACGTCGAGTCCACGACGTCTGACCGAATCCACGGTCCTTCACCCAGTAGTACGCTTCGAATCCACGAACGTACCTCGCTCCGAATCCACGAGAGCGGTTGAACCTTGAATCCACAAGGACAGGCGAATCCACGCGCCGGTTTTGGGGTAAATCGTTGTTTTTGGGTGGTGATGATCCGCCGAATACTTAGATCAAAGATAGATAGGAAATACCATCTAAGTATTCATTAGTTTGATTCAACTCAAGATGTGAGTATGAAAACCTAGAATCAAACTAATCAATATAGATGAAGAAACATAGAGTAATATCTAATGATTTCCTTTCTTCTCTATATATGGATCTAGGGCCGTATAAGATGACATTTGACTATGACGGCCCTATCTGAATTATGTGCATTAGCCCTAGAAAAAGAATCATAGGGTCTATTTATAGGTTAGAAACCCTAGGAAGGAGATAAGAATCAAAAACT
>CM055084.1:241641-300509 GCA_029204045.2 Tillandsia leiboldiana
TCCGGATCGTCTCCAACTTTTTCTTTAGAAAAATTCAGAAAATTCAAGAAAAAAAAAAAACAGAAAATTTGTAAGCACTTTTTGTGTAGCAACTTTAAACAAAATCGTCGTTTCATACACAAGAAATAGATTATCAATCTATCAATAACATCCAACAAGCGAAACCAATTTTAAAAATTAACCTCCTTAAGTTGTAACACTTCAATTTCTAACTTGATGCTTATGAGTAATGCCGTTATCAAATCATCAATTCGGTAAAGAAATGAATACAAAGATCAATATATGTCTGAGCCCCTGAATGTCGATAATATACTAGTCAATCTTTTTGAAGAGAGTGGCTCTTTGAGCATCTTTCTTAAAAATCCCACCTTATACCAACCTTGAAATTTGACAGAGTCACGATTTTCAACATGCATTTTATTTAATCAAAATTGAACAACCTTGCTTGGTATACATGTGGTAGCTGCACCACAATACTCGGACGACCGAGGTGGTAGCTCTTTCCTCCATGTGGTGGTAGTTTTCACACTCCTCATTGGGATGTACTCTTTCCACATCTTTTGAGCATTTTACTTTTTCTTTGCTCCCCCTCAATTGGCTATCAATTATTTATTAAAGTATTCAACCAAATATTGATCTCGATTTCATACTCGACTAAACAGTCAAATAAGATAAAAACTATACCAAGAGATCATCGCGAGAGAATTGACTTTGATCAAAACAAAGAATGAATTCTTGACTATAAATGATCATGCATCAAATGAAATATTATGATATCTAAAGCATATAGATTCTAAATATATAAAAGGATGTCAAGTCAAGTCATAATAAACATGCTCAAGTAATGTACTATGTATAAACATAGATAAAGAACAAAAATACAAAACAAAACCTAACCTAAGCAAAAGTTTCAAAAGGAAGTTTACTTCAGGAAAGCATTCCAATTGCTTTACGCAAATGAATAAACGTTTTTGATCCAAAGGTTTTGTTAAAAATGTCAGCTAACTGATCTTCAGTTTGAAATATATGAAAGTTGAAGAGTATTTGATTCAACTAGCTCTCTAAGAAAATGATATCTAAGTTCAATGTGTTTTGTTCTAGAGTGCAACACAGGGGTTTTTGGAAATGTTTATAGCACTAGTGTTGTCACAAAGAATTGTTACCAGAAGATGCTGAAATCCGGAAGTCACTCAACACACTTTTCATCCAAATAAGTTGAGTTGAACAACTACCCGCTGAAATGTATTCGCTTCGGCAGTCGAGAGTGCTATGCAATTCTGCTTTCTACTGGGCCATGCAACAAGGCAATGGCCAAGATAGAAGCATGCACCACTCGTGCTTTTCCGATCATCCAATGATCCTGCCCAATCGGCATCTGAGTATCCAATAATATCCAGACTAGTTTCTCATAGGATACCAAATTCCGAATTAATTGATCCTTTGATGTACCGGATGATCCTTTTCACCGCTTTCAGGTGAACCTCCTTTGGTGCAGATTGATATCTCGCGCAAATCCCAACACCAAAAGATATATCCGGGCGACTAGCCGTGAGATAAAGTAGACCTTCCAATCATACTTCGATATAGTTTCTCGTCTACATTCTCACTATGAGATTCACTTCCAAGTCCCTTGTGGCTAGTTCCCATTGGGGTCGGAAAATCCTTCGAATTTTCTAAGTCAAACTTTTTAACCAACTCCATTGCATACTTGGATTGACACAAGTGAATACCGTTCATCATTTTGTTTAATTTGCAATCCAAGAAAATAAGTCAATTCGCCCATCATGGACATTCTCAATTCGCTTTCCATGGTCTCCGCGAATTTAGAAGCATCATTATCTCTTGTTGCGCCAAATACAATGTCATCGACATAGATTTGTGCTACAATGAAATTGTTTTGATAATGCTTCACAAAGAGAGTCCTGTCAGCCTCCCCCTCGAGTATAGCCCTTCTCCAAAGGTGCTTTGTCAACCTTTCGTACCTGCTCGCGGTGCTTGTTTCAGACGTAAAGAGCCCTTTCAATACGAAAACATGGTTAGGTTGTTTATGGTCTACAAATACCTTTCGGTTGAGCCACACTAACTTCCTCATTTAAAAACCCATTTTAGAAACGCGCTCTTAACGTCCATGTTGAAATAATTTGATTTAAAATGACAAGCATTAGCAAATAGTATACGAATGGACTCGAGTCTAGCTACAGGGGCGAAAGTTTCATCAAAGTCTATGCCTTCTATTGAGAGTAGCCTTGACCAACTAATCGTGCCTTGTTCCTGATGATAGTACCATCCTCATTTTTCTTGTTCTTGAAAATCCATTTGGTACCTATCACATTATGTTGCTTTGGAGGCTTCGTTAATTCCCAGACTTTGTTTCGCTCAAATTGATGGAGCTCTTCCTGCATTGCTTCAATCCAGTAGTCATCCTGAAGAGCTTCATCTATATTCTTTGGTTCGATTAAAGATACGTAGCAAGCGAATCCACAAACCAACTGCCTCCGAGTTCTAACTCCTTCTTGTGGGTCTCCAATAATATTCGATTCTGGATGATCCTTGGAGATGCGTAACGTTTGAGGTAACGGAGTACTCGGAGGTATATGAGACGGTTCCTGCACATCAGATAAACTTGAAGAACCATTAGATGCATCATTATTATTGGAAGAATTGATATGAGAAGATGCATTGGCAGGTGTATCATCATCAAGAGAGATATCGAGGGTAGATTTTTCAGATGCAAAGTGAAAAGCTTCATCTACTTTAACATTTATAGATTCTACAATCGTTTTAGATTCCATGTTAAATACCCGATATGCTCTGCTATTTGTAGAATAACCCAAAAAGATCCCTTCGTCACTTCGAGAATCGAACTTACCAAGATTTTCGCGATCACGCAAAATAAAACATCGACTCCCAAAGATCCGAAAGTATTTGATATCCGGTTTTCTACTAAACCACAGCTCATATGGTGTATTTAAAGTTCCTGGGCGCAAATACACTCGATTAATGACATAGACAGCGGTGTTCACAGCCTCAGCCCAAAAATATAGCGGTAAATTCCGGCTATGAAGCATCACACGCGCCATCTCTTGAACAACCCTGTTTTTGCGCTCAACAACACCATTCTGCTGAGGTGTATAGGGTGCCGAGAATTCATGTTTTATGCCGTTGGAAGTGCAAAAATCAATGAATTTGGAATTAATGAATTCTCCACCTCTATCACTTCTAACACGAATGATCTTTTCATTCTTTTCAATCATAATACGATGGCAAATCTTATGAAAAGAATCAAACGTATCAGCTTTCTCTTTTAAAAATGCTACCCAAGAATACCGAGAGAAATCATCAACCAATAAGAAAATATACCATTTACCTCCCAAAGATGGTTGACGGGTCGGCCCCATTAAATCCATGTGCAGTAATTCCAAGGGCCGTTTGGTACCAACGTGGTTCAGGTTCTTGTGTGCAACCCTTGATTGTTTTCCCTTAAGACAACCTCCACACACAATGTTTTGTTTAAGTAAAAGTTTTGGAACCCCCTTGACCACGTCCTTGTTTGAAATTTTAACAAGTTCCTTAAAATTTATGTGACCTAGCCTTTCATGCCAAAGTGTTTCATTATCCAAAGAAACTAGGTTACATTTTTCTGAAATTTATTAGGAACAACATAGCAATTGTTTTCAGATCTAACCCCTTTTAAAAAGAAGACATGGTCCTTATCAGTTACAACGCATTCAACAGATGAAAAGTTAACTGAAAAACCATTGTCGCAAAGTTGACTTATGCTTATGAGGTTAGTCTTAAGGCCATCAACAAATAAGACGTTTTTCAAAATCGGGCCATCTGGAATAGCTACCGTTCCTTTTCCAACAATTTTTAGAAGACCGACCGTCTCCGAAAACAACAAGTCCTCCGGAGATTTTCTCAAAGTTTTGAAAACTATTTTTGTCACCGGTCATGTGACGGGAACACCCGCTATCCAGATACCAAGACGAACTATCATATGCATGCAAGGAAACATTGGTAACAAGACAAGGAAAAATTTCACCTTTGCGCACCCAAACCTTTTTGGAGTGCGTCGGTAATGGTCGTGAAGTTATATGCCTAGGTGAAGGCGTCTTGTTAGAGCGATTGCTGCTCCTTGATGAAGTCGTCTTGTGCGGTGAACTACCAAGTCTCTTTTCCTTCAATTGATTTGCAATTGATTTCCGAGGAATCACCTTTGTGGTAGTCATTACAAGAGGTGTTTGAGGTGAGCGTTTGACTCCCGTGTTGCAATACCTTCTTATGTGCCCTGAAACACCACAACGAAAACATACCTTAGATCTTGACGATTCCAAAGAGGATGAAGTAGGTTTGTTGTCGTTGTTTGTCTTGAATTCCTGTGTCGGAGGAGGAGATACCGACTGAGGCACAAAAACTGTCCCACTCGAACTTGGACTGTTTCCAGTTTGAGTGTATCCGAGGCCGAACCGATTTGTTTGACCGAGACCAAGAAGCCTATCCAACTTACTCCTTCCTGAAGAGAATCGCTGCAAGTCATCCTTGAGTTGGAAAATGGTCTTTGTCATTTCCAGGTTATCCTGTCGAGCCTCGTTGTAGAGCTTTGAGAAGTGATCCGCTTTATCCACCAGTTTTGTATGTTCCTTCTCAAAAAGCTCATTGGACTCTTGAAGGGAAACATTTACTTTTATCAGATTTTTCCTTTCCACTTCAAGAGCGTTTGAGAGAGAAGTTGCCCTTTTTGCTTCTTCTTCGAGATCATGCAATCTCCCTCTCAAACTCTTGTTTTGTTTAGCCAGTTTCTTTGAATCCCGTAAAAGTCTGTGGTAGGCTAAAACAAAATCTTCACCTTCCGAATCATCCGATTCATTGTCCGTTGCAATCTTTTCAACAGTGGAGTTGAACAATGACTAGGATGTACTTGCCATTAAGCACATGAACGGTGAAGATGTGGACGCGTGGAATGCCGTTGCGCTTTCTTCTTCATCACTTGAGGATGACTCATTTGACGTTGAGTTGTCATCCCAAGTGACGGCTTGCATCACTTTCTTCTTCGACGGATTCTTAGTTGGACACTCCGTTGAGATATGGCCGTATCCTCGGCACTTGAAGCATTGGACTTGTCCCTCTGAACTTTTCTTATCCTTTGAGAAGTTCTCTTGCTTTCTTGACTTGTAACTTGAAGTACCCTTGCCTTTCTTCGACTTTCCGAAGGATGGAGATTTACTTGAATTACCCCTTCGAAAGTTGCGGCGAAACTTCCTTGTCAAGAGAGCGAGTTGCTTCTCAAGGTCCTCCATAGAAAGGTTCTCGTCATCGTCCGAGGAGGATGTATCCGCGTCTTCTTCCTTAGTTGTTTTCAACGCATAACCTGAAGACTTAGAAGAGGATGCTTTTCCAGAAGAATAGTTAGTAGTAAATGTCATTTCATAAGTTTGTAATGAACCAACTAATTCTTCTACACGTATTTCGTCCGGGTGTTTAATAGTTTCAATGGCTGTAATCTTTGGGCGAAATCGTTCAGGAAGAGTTCTTAAGATCTTTCTTACAACCTTAAATTCTGGAATCTTCTCTCCCAGGTTAGCACATGAATTTACGATATCTTGCAATCGTGTATAGTAATCCGTGAAAGATTCATTTTCTGCCATAAAAATGGAGTCAAATCTGCTCATAAGCATTTGCAGCTTTTGAATCTTCACGAGGTTAGTTCCCTCATGTGTAACCTGAAGAACATCCCAGATTTCTTTCGCAGTCTCACATGCCGAGACGCGAGAGAATTCAGTTTGAGATAAGGCATTAAAAATAGCGTTAATTCCCTTGCCATTGTAAGAAGATGAATCTAACTCTTCCTTGGTCCATTTCGACCTAGGTTTTAAGGTGCGAACATCAGAAATAATTTCAGTTGGATTAGACCATCCTAATTCAATTGATTGCCACACCCTTTCGTCGATGGAAATTAAAAAGGCTTTCATCCGTACTTTCCAGTACGCATAATTTGTTCCATCAAAGAAAGGGGGTCGATTGATGTTTCCACCTTCAACCATTGTTTACAACCCTATTCCCGCTCTGATACCACTTGTTGGGTTGTATGTACTATAGATCTAAATAGGGGAAAAAACACCTAGAGGGGGGTGAATAGGTGTAAACAATAAACACTCAAAAAATCATTGCGCAATAAAACCCAATGCGGAAATAAAAATGAACACGCAAGATTTTTACGTGGAAAACTCCAAACCGGAGTAAAAAACCACGGGACCGATAACACGGTGAAATCCACTAGAATTAAACACGTACAAGGTGATATACCGTACTCACAGACGACTCAACCTTTTCCATACGCTCCTAGTTGATCTTCTTCGCTCATTCCGCAACGCGTCTCGAATCCACGATCTGCGTCCAACGCCGAATCCACGGCGTCCAACGTCGAGTCCACGACGTCTGACCGAATCCACGGTCTTCACCCAGTAGTACGCTTCGAATCCACGAACGTACCTCGCTCCGAATCCACGAGAGCGGTTGAACCTTGAATCCACAAGGACACGCGAATCCACGCGCCGATTTTGGGGTAAATCGTTGTTTTTGGGTGGTGATGATCCGCCGAATACTTAGATCAAAGATAGATAGGAAATACCATCTAAGTATTCATTAGTTTGATTCAACTCAAGATGTGAGTATGAAAACCTAGAATCAAACTAATCAATATAGATGAAGAAACATAGAGTAATATCTAATGATTTCCTTTCTTCTCTATATATGGATCTAGGGCCGTATAAGATGATATTTGATTATGACGGCTCTATCTGAATTATGTGGATTAGCCCTAGAAAAAGAATCATAGGGTCTATTTATAGGTTAGAAACCCTAGGAAGGAGATAAGAATCAAAAACCTACCATTTCTGGAAATTTTACGGACGGCGATCCGGATCGGATTAGCTGTGATCCGGATCGTCGTAACGAGTCAGACAATTCCAGAAAAACGAAGGTTCGGGATCCGGATCGAAGTGCTTGATCCGGATCGTTCATACAGTTCACCAAACATCAACGTTCGGGATCCGGATTGCGAAGCCTGATCCGGATCGTTCAAGGAAAATGGTAAAGTCAATGTTCGGGATCCGGATCAAGAGAAGCTACGATCCGGATTGAACTGGTGTATGAACGAACCACATTCGGGATCCGGATTGAACAATCTGATCCGGATCCTGAACATGTCCCATGTCCAGTTTTTGATTTTTATGCAATGAAAAATTCTTCCAAGTGTTTCTACACTACAAGAAGTATTCGGATCACCAAAAATATTTAGTTAAACATACCTGATCCTTTTGAATTCTTCTTTCTTGAGATTGAGTTAAATGATCCAACCTTCTTCACCTTCAATCTTCAAGACTTGAACCTTTCACGAAATTACGCCAACTCAAATTCCGTAACATGCTGGTCACGAGGATCTCAGACTAGTGCCGAACTAAGTCTGACATGTACCCAACACCTGCTGACTGATAACAAAAAGGGGGCTCAATATCGCCCGGTTCCACAGGTGCAGCCATGTAAACGGGCTCACGGGTCGAATAGACCACTCTACCGATAAAGAACACCAAAACGGGGGCCAGTCCGCTGGTGGTGTACGTGAAAATGTACAGCTGGTGCATGGCAATCTCAATGCAGATGCTCAAGCTCGCGGTTAGAAGACCGGAAACACTGCGAATAGCCAAGAACTCCCAAACGGGATCTAGAGTCAAACATAGTGCCAGTAAATGCCATGATAACAACATATCCTCCTACTCTATCATGCAATAATAAATCAGAACTAAAAGTAATGACAAAAAGGTAGCAGTAGGAGATATCAATCACATAAAGACTGGGAGTGTCAACTGCACTGAGAGAATCATGGCATATAGATGTAAAGTAGAGATAAACCAGTGTCAACAAATACCATAGTGATAATAATGTCCTCCTACTCTATCATGCATGGTAATTCAGGGATAATAACAAGATAGAAATGTAGCAGTAGGAGATATATCACTAAACGACTAGTAAGTCATAACCAACTCATGGAACAGAAATGAGTCAAGATCCAGAAAATCGTAGACTACCAAATTAGATCATCTATATTCTCGGTGCTAAGCAATGTTATAATGACAATGATATCCTCATACTCTACATGTATAGAAATCCAAACATACGACAGGTGACCGAATGTAGCAATAGGAGATATCTAGCAAGAATGAATAGCAGTGTCTATTAACACTAATCGTGGCATATATATGCAAAACATGTATGAATCACAAGAATGCTAAGAGTGTCAACTACACTGAATAATATGGTATGTCACAACAAGCAAGATAGATCATAGAACAGAAAAATTGAAAAAGGGCTAGCAAGATAACCAAAGGGTCTGATCGACTACACCGATTTAACGAATCTAATGTTGGAGTGGACTCCAATGATGAAGAAATTGATGAATTGAAAAAGATAATGAGTAGGACTTTTATTCAATCTGTCACAAAAAATAATGAATCATCACAAAATGGTGCTGAAATCGTATCTAAAGAAGGTGAAAAACCATCTATAGATGGTGAAGTCATTCCAAAAAATTGGAAGCATAAGTCCTCTCATCCGCTTGATCAAATTATCGGTGATTTATCAGATGGTATACACACTAGATGCTCCGTTAGAGAAATTTGCAACAATTTGGCTTTTCTTTCACAAATTGAGCCTCAAAATCTCGATAAAGCATGCAATGATGAAAATTGGGTCATTGCTATGCAAGAGGAATTGAATCAATTTGAAAAAAACCAAGTTTGGACCCTTGTAAAAAGACCCATTGACCATCCTGTAATTGGTACGAAATGGGTTTTTTGAAACAAGAAAAATGAAGACGGTGTCGTGGTTCGAAACAAAGCCAGATTAGTGGCTCAATGTTTCAACCAACAAGAGGGAATAGATTTTGACGAAACTTTTGCACCACTGGCACGACTTGAAGCTATTCGAATTTTACTTGCTTTTGCTTCTTTTAAAAATATAAAATTATTTCAAAAGGATGTAAAGAGTGTATTTTTAAATGGCTTTATTAATGAAGAGGTTTATGTTGAACAACCACCGGGATTTGAGAATCACAATTTTCAAAATTACGTTTTTAAACTCTCTAAAGCACTTTACAGTTTAAAACAAGCGCCACGAGCTTGGTATGAAAGACTAAGCTCATTTTTAATTTCAAAAAAATTTAGGATCGGTAAAGTTGACATCACATTATTTATTAAACATTTTAATGATGATTTTCTAATTGTTCAAATTTATGTGGACGATATTATTTTTGGTGCTACTAATGAAGTTTTGTGCAAAGAATTTTCTAAAATGATGCAGGATGAGTTTGAAATGAGTATGGTTGGCAAGCTAAACTATTTTCTTGGGCTTCAAATAAAACAATCGCATGAAGGGATTTTTCTAAGTCAAACAAAATATGATCTCATTAAGCGATTCGGGATGGACAATACAAAACCTACCAACACTCCGATGTGTACAACAACAAAATTAGACAAGGACAAATCCAGCAAATCGGTTGACACTAAGTTGTACAGAGGTATGATAGGTAATTTATTATATTTAACTGCTAGTCGACCTGATATTATGTTTTCAGTTTGTCTTCGTGCTCGTTTTCAAGCGAATCCTAAAGAATCGCATTTAATTGTGGTTAAAAGGATAATTCGCTACATTAAGGGTATTTTAACCCTAGGTTTGTGGTATCCTAGGATAGACTCTTTTGATTTAATCGGTTATATTGATGCCGACTTTGCAGGTTGTAAAGTTGATCGAAAGAGTACAAGCGGATCCTGGTCATCTAAAAACCAAAATTCGGTAGCACTTTCAACGACCGAAGCTGAATATATAGCTGCCGGAAGTTGTTGTGCTCAAATTTTGTGGATGCAACAAACTCTGAGAGATTTTGGATTTCAATAGTTTAATACTCCTATTCGATGTGATAATATTAGTGCAATCAATATTTCTAAAAATCCTATTCAACATGGTTGAACTAAACATATTGATTTAAGACATCACTTTTTACGTGATCATGTAAAAAAAAAAAAAAACGTGTCTTTAGAATTTGTTGAAACAGATCGCCAATTGGACGATATTTTTACAAAGCCACTTAATTTTGAAAAGTCTGATTGCTTTCGCAGAGAAATATGAATATTAAATATTGAGACATTGTGATTTTTTTTGTTTTCGTATTCTTTTTTATAATTGTTGGATTTTATCTCTTTCTTTTCGGTCTCTATTTTTAGTTTTTTAAATATATGGTTTTTGTTCTTCCCATGTTTATTTTCCATTGTTTATTTCTTTTTGAATGATTCCAAATAGGGGGAGAAGAAAATGTTACCTCAGTTAATTTTTGAAAGATTTTTTTTATTGTGCTTATTTTGTGGGGGAGTTTATTTATTTAATTATTTTTTATCACATTTTCAAATTATTTGTCATCATCAAAAAGGGGGAAATTGTTGGATTTTATCCAATAATAATTTTGATGATAACAAATAAATTTTATATTTACATTTTTCATTTAGTATTTTTAGGTTTTAATTGGATTTGAAATGACTTAAGCCGAACCAGATTTGATGAAAGGTAAATTATCAATTCATTTGTCAAAATGGTCCGGATAAGATCAAATTGTACCAAATTGGATACAAGTGTCACAATAATACTTTGAAGGACTTCTTTGCAAGTTTATCGGATTTGAGCCGGCCATCCAAATCGTCTTGACAAATCCATCACATGGGTTTAATTAGAGTTTAAACTAAAATTAGCTATTATTTTTAATATGGTGTGAAAGAAGTTTGATATATGGTATAAATTCAAATGTGATTTTATTATGGTATATTTTCAAAAAATTTGAAATATGATATAAATAATTTTTACAAATGTGGAATGAATTCAAAATAATTTTACATTTGTGGTATATTTTCAAATAAACTTTTCAAATTTAGTAAATTTGAAATGTACTTTATAAATGTGGTATGAATTCAAAATGGTTTTATATTGTTGGTATAATTTCAAATGATCTTTTCAAATTTAGTAACATTTCAAATGAGTTTTGCAAATATAGAATATATTCAAAATAATTTTAGAATTAATTCAAATACATTTGCAAATACGATTGAAATTCAAATTAATATCAATTATCTTTAATCATACTTCTATTCCATTTCTGAAGTGATGGCTAGTGTATTTAAACGGGGTTTGGTTGTTATTTGAGACACAACTTGATATCGAGAAAATTTCTCTAAGTTTGAATTGTTATTTTGTAATTGTGAGATTTATTGAGAGGTTATTGTGAAGTGTGATTGTAAGCGGCTTTGGTCTTGCCCTGTTTAAAAGGCCAAGTGATAGTAATTAAAGCGGTGCCTCGAGAAGAAGTAGGACTGGACTAGAGTAAGCGAAAAGGCCGAACCAGAATAAATCATCTGTGTCATTTGAGTTTTCTTCTCTTTCTTTTCTTTCTTTTATTTGGTTGTGCAATTCTTATCTTAGATTTAATTTACTTGAGTTTTTATTTTTCAACTAATTCACCTACCCCCCTCTTAGTTGCCATTTGATCCTTCAGACTTCACTGAAGTCCCAGGGTCTGTGAGAATTTCTGGTAATCCGCCGATTGACCACTATTGGTCACAAAAATTGTCACGCCCGGGTGTAAATCAGAACCCGAGTTCCACAACAGATCCGCCGTATACGCATATTTCCTACGTATACGAAGCGAATACAACAACTCAAGCAACATGGTGATGTATATAAGAGAGAGTATAGCCACAACAAGTGGTATAGAGTGAGAATTGAACAACAGATAACTGTATATAAACATAACAACTCTCACCCACAATTTCATTCAACAAGGAAACTACAAATCAGACCTCAAAGTAGCATAAGAACAGCTCTAAAATAAACCAAACACCAAAATAAATTACAAGTACTCCACCAACACAACTCCAACATCAACATCTCACCAAAATACAAGTCCAACTACAACAAGTCTGCTACTACAATCAAAATACAACTATAACATATAATACAAATCTACTACCACAACATACAACTCCAACATAAACAATAACAACAACTCCAAAAATACACAGCTCTAAATATACAACTCTCACTGAACAAATACACAAAGCTGGCTCCAACTAGACCAAATATATATAGTAGTATGAAGTCTATAGCAATTAGAAAATAAAAGTACAACTGGTCCACCTCTAGTAGCACTTTTCAAATGTAATTACAAGTGAATTGGAAGCATTTCGAATCGATGTAAAAGTCGTTGAGTCGAAAAGTGAGTTGGAGTTGAGAAGTGGAAGCTTCAAGTTATGAAGCATAGGTCATTGTGCGCCGACTCCGCAAAATGGCGAAGTGCGGTGAAAAGACTTGTAACATATTTTAAATATGATTACAGTCAAATTCGGTGCGTTTTGGACCGACAACAAGGGCATCGGCTCGAAAAGTGAGTTGAAACTCGAGGACTTAGTGAATTTCAGGAATCCTGTTTTTTTTATTTGCAAGCTTTTTCGATGTCCTCTCTTGAGGACTTAGAGAAGTCAAAAATTTAAAAAGAAATCGTGGAGAGTTTCATAAAAGTTTGCTGATGAAAATGGATAAAATGTCGAGGTGTGAGATCAAAAGAAAATAGGAGAACAAAGAGGAGCAAAAACGATGAAGAATTTTGGAAAACTGCAGTTGCTGAAGCAGTTTTATCGGCAAGCATTTTCGGGGCCCGTTCTAACGGGACTAGAGCCTTCAAAAAATTACAGGGTATCTTTGGAGGGTTTTAGAAAAATTTATAGATGAAAGAGAAGAAGAAAAATTACAATTTTGATTTCCAGTTGGCGGCAAAATGAGGAGGAAAAAGGATTCCCGAAATTGCTCCCTGCAGGAATAAAACTGCAGGAAATACGGTCGATTTGGGAAATCCTTTTACAAGTTGGGGCAATTTCGAAAAATCACCTCCCTCCCCAACTACCCACATGCAGGGCATTTATTTCCCTCTCTCTCCCTCTTGAAAGCATCACCCACCATCTTCTCTCTCTCTCTCTGCTGGAGCAGGAAGAAAGAAAGAAGAAGAAGGAAAGAAAGGAAGAAGAAGAAAGAAAGAAGAAGAAGGAAAGCAGGAAGGAGAGGAAAGAAGAAGAAGGTCATTTCTCTCCCACCCTTTCTCTCATCAAGGTGTGTTTCTCTCCCTCTCTCTCTTATTCCCTCTATTGCACAGGGAAGAAAGAAAAAAAAAAAGAAAAAAGAAGAGATGAGGACTAAGGGGCTGCTGTATTGCTGCTGCCAGCAGCAGCTGCACCATTGGTAGCTGCTGCCAGCAGCAGCAATGCCAGCTGCAGATGCGCAAGCAGCTGGCTCAGCTGCTGCAGATGCGCAAGCAGTAGTAGCTGCCAAGCAGTGGCAGTAGCTGCCAAGCAGTGGCTGTGCTGCTGCTGCTGTATTCAGTAGCAGCAGCAAGCATAAGCAGCTGCCAAGCAGCAGCATTAGCTGCAGCTACTAAGCAGCAACAGCTGCCTAAGCTACAAGCAGCAGCATTAGCTGCAGCAGCTGGCTTTGTGAGGACCCGAAAATTCCCACGTTTGGATTACTGTTGGATCTGCGGCTTCTGGAGACCACTGTTGGGTGGTAGAGGTGTTTGTGCGCATATTGGACCCAAGGATTGGACCCGGCATGAAAAACGGATCAAGTTTGCTTTCCCGGAAATTTTTGAGAAATTTTAGAAGTGGAATTTGGCAAATCGGACTTCGGATTTGGATTCAGCGCGCGAAAACGATCGAAACGGGCTATTTACTTGTATTTTTTGGAGTCCGGATGCGAAAACACGCATTTCGAGGTCTTGGGTACTGTTCCGGCTGCCGGAGAGGCGCCGGCGGCGGCGGCGGGCGGCGGAGCGCGGCGGCTGGCGGCGGCGGAGGCGCGCGGTCCACCGCGGAGGCGTGCACCCGGGCGCTGGCCACGTGGCGCCTCCCGGTTGGCGGGCGCAGTGGGCGCGGTCCACGGGATGGCGCGGGTGCACGGTGGACCCGGGGGTGGACACGTGGCAGTTCGGGGTTGGTGCGGCGTTGTGCGCGCGGTCCACGCAGCTGGTAGCAGGTGCCTCGGGATGCGTGCCCGACCGGCGCGCGTGGGCGCACGTGGGGCGCGACGTGGGCGCGCTGACCCGCGCTTCCCGCTCGGGGGCGCCACGTGTCGGCACCCGCTTCGGCCGCGTGGCGCAGCGCGGTTGGCCCAAACAGCTGTTTGCTGTTTGGGAGGCTACGTGGCAGCCTGGGGGATTTCCGGGCGTGAACAGTAACGGGCTGGGCCCGTTACTGTAGCAGCCCGGAAGATTCGGGCGCTCAGCTTTGGGCCAAAAAGGCCAAAAGGGTGGATTTTCGGGCTGGGCCTTTAAATAGCTGGCTTGCTTGGGCTTTTTGCCCCCTTTCCCGAGCTCCCCTGCCCACAGCCCCTTTAGCAAAGTTGGAGATCTTCATCTTGCGCATCTTCTGGCAGAGGCCCGGATTTTTTGGAAGCCGCGGCGTCGACGACTTCGGCATCGGAACGCAGTGTGGCGATCTTTCATCGGAGGCCCGTTATCGTCGCAGTTCGATCTGAGATGTCTACAGAGCTACTCCGTCAGTATTTTTGGACGATTTTTGCGGCGTTGGAATCACGAGAGGTACGTCTTCGATTTTCGTGTTGATCATCTTGCTGGATTCAGAGTTTATGACACGGTTTTCGAGGCATTTCTAAGCCGCTGTTTTCTGGTGGAGTTTTTGGACAGCGGCCCCTTGCCGGAATTTTATCTCCGCAACCGAGTGTCGGATCGAGATGAGCCTATACACTTTTTGGATCAACTCGTCGCGAGGTTTATCATCGTATTTTTTTGGGATTTTTATGAGGCTTTCCCGAAGGTATACTGTTTCCCCTCTTACTGTGCAGAGTTTTACAGTTGTGTGGTTGTGAGTGTTTGCGCACCTGTACTGTAGAATTTGTAACTCGGCCTACGGGGCTCGGATTTGGACGTGCAGGGTACCGTTTCGAAGATATCGACGCGAGGATCGCTGTGATATTTTTATTGGATTTTTCTGGTCATTTTCAGCAGGTGAAAAAGGGACATCTTTGGGACTGAAATTCTGTGTATGTTTTTATGGACAGTTCTGGACTTGATGTGTATTTGTGGACTTTGTGTTGTACCCAGGAGGGTTACGAGTGTTGCTGGATCTTTTGGGAGTAGGAGATTTGGATTTCCTGGTATTTTCAGCTGTACGACCCTGGACAGTTGTGCACCTTCAGGTGGGTGGCTTGCTTTCAAGATCTATGGACTGTGCTCTAATTCTATTGATATAGAATCTTGCATGATAGTGAAATGCTTGTGCAGCATGTTAGAATGTAGGAATTGCTATTCCTTGTTTTATCTGATGGTATTGTCATCTTCTTGCTTTCTACCATCTGTAAATTATAGTTATTGGAACTGGACCTAGCACCCCGTCATATGTTGCATGTGTAACCAGACTAGTAGAAAACCCTCACTTGGGCTAGGCTTATTTCTGCTTTAGACATCCACACTTCTACTTTCCTGGACATAGTGTTCTTCCTCGCCCGGGTAGTGGGCCGAGTGGTCAGGAGTTATCTTTTAGTGTGGGATGCATTGCACTCGTGCTTGGGAGCAGAGTGGAGTCTGGTAGATGTAGTGGTTCGCTTGTATGGATCGGGAACCGTTTGGGGTAAACGGTGGACCCGAGAGATCTTGTTTTTCCCCTGTTTGGGTCGTCGCCACTGTGTTAGTGGCAGTAGTTTACTAGTGTTAGCCGGACCTAGAACCCAGAACCCTTTTCAACATATACATGATTTTAGTCTACCAATGTTTTCTTCCAAACATCGAAGGGCCGCTGGAGTCTGTTCTTGTTTGATTGGACAAAGGCATCAGCCCTTCGGGGTTTGGGTAAAACACTTGTTTTCTAACTGTTTTTCTAAAAAGAACTAAAATCATTAAATATGGATTTCTTCCAGATCAAATTAGTTTTCAATAACAAATGTCACCTTTTTCCGGTAAATCTCCCCACTCGAAAGGATTCGAGTGGTCTGGGTTCTAGGGGTCGTTCCTCTGTCGGGACGAAAGCCATGGGGGCCGAGCCTGGAACCTGTTCTTGTTTGATAGGGTTGTAGGGGTAGGTCTCCCGGGACTTTCGGGCCCTGTTGGTGTCTTCTGCGAGTTGTACTGTGATTATTGCTTTCCCGAACTATAAGGGATCGGGAACTTCGGTAGTCGGCGCCTAGAGTCTGTTCTTGTTTGATAGGGTTCTTAGCGCCGGTCTATCGGGTTTCCGAACCCTTATGGTGTCGGTTTTTCTGGAAAGTTTAGTGTTCTGTTGTGGGAGCCGTCTGGTGGACGGTGGCCCCAGCTGTGTGACTTCCAGCTTGTGGTTGAGAGTTGGTGTTGTTGGTCGATCTTGTTGATCGTGGTTTGGACTATAGCCTGCATGAGCCATATTTGAGCTCGACAGAGTTACGCGGATACTTTCCTCGGTGGGGTCGCTCCCCTCGAGAGCCACTCCGGAGTTGGGCCTGTTACTTGCTATCGCGACTTGTCGACGCCGTCCCTCTGACTGGCCCAGTTAGCGGCAGTCACGGACACCCTACGGTAGACCCGTCCTGTTGAGGATTTGCGGCAGTAGGTGGGCGCAGGTTTGACTGGACCCTTTGAGGCAGTCAGTTTAGATTTGGTGAGTTTACTGTGTGTGTTAGTAGATGCATCATGTTTCATCTGTTCCTTTTCTTGAGCATCTAGATAGAGGCATAGTAGCTGTAGAGTTACTTTTCCAGCCCTTTCATTTCAGTTTTATATTGTTACTTTATGCCTCTAGTAGACTTAGTGGGCAGTCCGTTGGGCTTGTTGGCGGCACCCACTGAGAACTACTTGGGACGTAGTTCTCACACCCGTCGTGGTGTACTTTCCCACAGGGACTTCTACTCCTGTTCCTACTGCTCCTGTTGCTTCTTCTTCTGATCGTGGTGAGGGAGTCGCGAGCTAGATCCCTACCAGTCGTCGTCCAGAGAGTAGATGTACCTTTTTTATTTTGAGAGTTTCTTGTTGAGAGACCTTGTAGTGAGGCATAGAGTTGTACTTTTCCTTCTGAGTTGAGTGACTTGTACTTTGGTGAGGACTTTGTACTAATTTATTTATTTCTAGTGGTTTATTTTCAGCTCTGATATCTGGATAGTTTAGTATCTATCTTTTGCAGGTTGACGCTTCGTCTATACGGGGTTCACCGTATGGGCGGCGGATCTGTTGGCGAGCCCGGGTCGCAGTTTCGACGCCGGGGCGTGACAGATTAGAGTGGTATCAGAGCCTAGGTTGTAGGTCATCGAGGACTTAGAAACCCTAGGCTTGTGGTTGGACATTAGGATGACTACGTGAGAGTCGTGACTTTTAGCGAGAGTCCTGATCGAGTTTTGTACCTCTCCCAAGAGACGGGATGAGTGATTGGCATGTTTATGCTCCTAAGCGATTATGTTGGCTGCAGACAACATAATGCTGTGGAATTGATAACATGTCTTAGACTTTCGCTGGATTGGGTCGTATGGTTGTTGTGTCCTGATGTTTGTTATTGTGCAGTGGACCTACGATGCCCCTGAGACGTCGTGTAGCGAAGAGGGCACTTTCCGCATCTGATTAGTAACCCGAGCAGCGGGAGGCAGAGCTATCAGAGCAGAGCGAGACCCAAAAGTTATGGATCCAGATGGCACAGATGTCGGAGGCTGTCCGATGCCAGAAGGAGGCCATGGAACGTTCGATGCGCTTGTTGGAGCAGAGAGCACAGCTAGTTGCAGTACCGCTTGAGTGTCCTCCAGTACTCTCTTCCTATGCAGTGGTATTTTCAGTTGTACCAGTGGCGCCGACGGAGCGAGCAGCCCCCTCCGTGCCGACGAGCAGTGCCGAGGCACCGAGGCAGGGTGGATAGTGGATAGTAGCTGAGCTTCGGGACGTCATTGATCGATGGAGCCAGTCCCGGCAGTCTGAACCATCCCGATTCATAGGTTTGAGTTGGAGCCTTTGTAGGCAGAATTGGGGTTGGTGGTGATGGAGAGACTATCTGAGAGCCTCCCTGTGCTAGGGAGTTTATACAGTTGTTGAACTGCACACTCCAGGTTTCGAGGGACGAGGCGCATAGGATATGTTTGACTGGGAATGGTTTGCACCAGGATACCTTTCTGTTTAGTTGGTCCATCCGTTTTGGATTATTGACGCTTCGATAGAATAGGCGTGGTGTGTGGAGCGTGGCGCTGCAGTTCCTTTGGATAGGGATCTGCCACCAGAGGCGAGTTCTGGATTTTGGTGCTTCGCGCCGAGTGATGGAGGACAGATCGGACGGCAGAGACATTTCTGATTTCTTTCCTGGATAACGGGTCCCCGAGATGCCAGAGTTTGGGCGGGTCCCGATAGCAGCATCAGCATCTACGTTAGAGTGGCGCGGCGGTAGCATGGATTGGCTATCTGCGGAGGACCGCATTTGTCACCCCTGTGTGAGTAGAGGCGGAGGTCGTGCTCCCTATTTGGATAGTCTTGATTTTCAGGCAAACTGAGCGACGACCACTGTCAGCGAGCGGATAAATTGGTGCCGCCCGGCTGGAGGGCGCTACAGCAGCGGATTGGGTTGTCACCGGCATGATTTCTTTACAGCAGTCTGAGATAGAGTGTTTTTGGTTTTCCTGTCTGGACTGGAGGTAGAGTTGTTACCACGTGCACTAGAGGTACAGGTTCCTGTTGGTATTGTGCACTTGGGGAAGCCTTATGGATTATGTCTTGTGCTGTTGAGACTTGGAATTTTGCCGGCAATCGACGGTTGGGTTACAGCTCCACGACTCAGATTGAGCACACGGGATGGACCAGTTGGTGCGGTATCGCGCAAGGATTGATTGTGGATTGAGAACCGTGACCTTCCCGCGAGTTGGACAACTGGAGATCATTTTCTCAGGTCACCGTGGCATCCTTCCTGCAGCAGTGGCTTCAGCGGTTTTGGGTTGGGTGCTACCTGTTGAGCGTAGGTGACGTTTAGGACTAGAGTTGTGTTCCTAGGGGTCACGGTTAGATCGTAGCTTCTGTTTTGTAGCCACAGCAGGAACGGCTTCAACACTTCTCTCCCTTTTCTCGCCTTGTACTGAAATTTTCGAACATGACGAGAGCTTCGAAAGACTGCTCCAGAAATGGAGACGGTGCCCGAACCTGTTCTTGTTTGATTGGGGCGAAGGCACTGGTCTTTCGGAATTTTCAGACTTTTCGTTAATTTCAGCTGTTTTTATAAACAGAGAGTTAGGGTTGACGACTTTCCTGCTGGTGGGGCCCTTACCTTTTCTTGTTGGGTTGTGGTGACGTTCTTCGTGTAGTTTGGACGAGTAGATTCGGTTAATCTTCCTTGTCCCCAGCTTTTTGGAGTTCCTGAGGTTTTCTGCGTCTCAGCTCGGAGGTGTTTTGCGTTGGACCCCTCGCCCGTGATTGACTCGCTCTAGTTGAGATTTGTGGGTGTGGGAGTACGAGGGACGCCCGTTGCGAATTCTGGCTCGTGTGATGAGAGAATTGCGCAACCGGGCCATGCCGTACTGATTATTATTTTGTTGAGGAGCAATCACGGGGAGTGAGTAGCGACTGAGGTGTTGGAGACTGTGTAGTTGGATGCTTACCCTTGGCGTTGAACTCCCTTTGAGCCGTGTTTGTTTCGAGGACGAAACTTTCTTTTAGTGGAGGAGGATGTGAGGACCCGAAAATTCCCACGTTTGGATTACTGTTGGATCTGCGGCTTCTGGAGACCCCTGTTGGGTGGTAGAGGTGTTTGTGCGCATATTGGACCCAAGGATTGGACCCGGCATGAAAAACGGATCAAGTTTGCTTTCCCGGAAATTTTTGAGAAATTTTAGAAGTGGAATTTGGCAAATCGGACTTCGGATTTGGATTCAGCGCGCGAAAACGATCGAAACGGGCTATTTACTTGTATTTTTCGGAGTCCGGATGCGAAAACACGCATTTCGAGGTCTTGGGTACTGTTCCGGCTGCCGGAGAGGCGCCGGCGGCGGCGGCGGGCGGCGGAGCGCGGCGGCTGGCGGCGGCGGAGGCGCGCGGTCCACCGCGGAGGCGTGCACCCGGGCGCTGGCCACGTGGCGCCTCCCGGTTGGCGGGCGCAGTGGGCGCGGTCCACGGGATGGCGCGGGTGCACGGTGGACCCGGGGGTGGACACGTGGCAGTTCGGGGTTGGTGCGGCGTTGTGCGCGCGGTCCACGCAGCTGGTAGCAGGTGCCTCGGGATGCGTGCCCGACCGGCGCGCGTGGGCGCACGTGGGGCGCGACGTGGGCGCGCTGACCCGCGCTTCCCGCTCGGGGGCGCCACGTGTCGGCACCCGCTTCGGCCGCGTGGCGCAGCGCGGTTGGCCCAAACAGCTGTTTGCTGTTTGGGAGGCTACGTGGCAGCCTGGGGGATTTCCGGGCGTGAACAGTAACGGGCTGGGCCCGTTACTGTAGCAGCCCGGAAGATTCGGGCGCTCAGCTTTGGGCCAAAAAGGCCAAAAGGGTGGATTTTCGGGCTGGGCCTTTAAATAGCTGGCTTGCTTGGGCTTTTTGCCCCCTTTCCCGAGCTCCCCTGCCCACAGCCCCTTTAGCAAAGTTGGAGATCTTCATCTTGCGCATCTTCTGGCAGAGGCCCGGATTTTTTGGAAGCCGCGGCGTCGATGACTTCGGCATCGGAACGCAGTGTGGCGATCTTTCATCGGAGGCCCGTTATCGTCGCAGTTCGATCTGAGATGTCTACAGAGCTACTCCGTCAGTATTTTTGGACGATTTTTGCGGCGTTGGAATCACGAGAGGTACGTCTTCGATTTTCGTGTTGATCATCTTGCTGGATTCAGAGTTTATGACACGGTTTTCGAGGCATTTCTAAGCCGCTGTTTTCTGGTGGAGTTTTTGGACAGCGGCCCCTTGCCGGAATTTTATCTCCGCAACCGAGTGTCGGATCGAGATGAGCCTATACACTTTTTGGATCAACTCGTCGCGAGGTTTATCATCGTATTTTTTTGGGATTTTTATGAGGCTTGCCCGAAGGTATACTGTTTCCCCTCTTACTGTGCAGAGTTTTACAGTTGTGTGGTTGTGAGTGTTTGCGCACCTGTACTGTAGAATTTGTAACTCGGCCTACGGGGCTCGGATTTGGACGTGCAGGGTACCGTTTCGAAGATATCGACGCGAGGATCGCTGTGATATTTTTATTGGATTTTTCTGGTCATTTTCAGCAGGTGAAAAAGGGACATCTTTGGGACTGAAATTCTGTGTATGTTTTTATGGACAGTTCTGGACTTGATGTGTATTTGTGGACTTTGTGTTGTACCCAGGAGGGTTACGAGTGTTGCTGGATCTTTTGGGAGTAGGAGATTTGGATTTCCTGGTATTTTCAGCTGTACGACCCTGGACAGTTGTGCACCTTCAGGTGGGTGGCTTGCTTTCAAGATCTATGGACTGTGCTCTAATTCTATTGATATAGAATCTTGCATGATAGTGAAATGCTTGTGCAGCATGTTAGAATGTAGGAATTGCTATTCCTTGTTTTATCTGATGGTATTGTCATCTTCTTGCTTTCTACCATCTGTAAATTATAGTTATTGGAACTGGACCTAGCACCCCGTCATATGTTGCATGTGTAACCAGACTAGTAGAAAACCCTCACTTGGGCTAGGCTTATTTCTGCTTTAGACATCCACACTTCTACTTTCCTGGACATAGTGTTCTTCCTCGCCCGGGTAGTGGGCCGAGTGGTCAGGAGTTATCTTTTAGTGTGGGATGCATTGCACTCGTGCTTGGGAGCAGAGTGGAGTCTGGTAGATGTAGTGGTTCGCTTGTATGGATCGGGAACCGTTTGGGGTAAACGGTGGACCCGAGAGATCTTGTTTTTCCCCTGTTTGGGTTGTCGCCACTGTGTTAGTGGCAGTAGTTTACTAGTGTTAGCCGGACCTAGAACCCAGAACCCTTTTCAACATATACATGATTTTAGTCTACCAATGTTTTCTTCCAAACATCGAAGGGCCGCTGGAGTCTGTTCTTGTTTGATTGGACAAAGGCATCAGCCCTTCGGGGTTTGGGTAAAACACTTGTTTTCTAACTGTTTTTCTAAAAAGAACTAAAATCATTAAATATGGATTTCTTCCAGATCAAATTAGTTTTCAATAACAAATGTCACCTTTTTCCGGTAAATCTCCCCACTCGAAAGGATTCGAGTGGTCTGGGTTCTAGGGGTCGTTCCTCTGTCGGGACGAAAGCCATGGGGGCCGAGCCTGGAACCTGTTCTTGTTTGATAGGGTTGTAGGGGTAGGTCTCCCGGGACTTTCGGGCCCTGTTGGTGTCTTCTGCGAGTTGTACTGTGATTATTGCTTTCCCGAACTATAAGGGATCGGGAACTTCGATAGTCGGAGCCTAGAGTCTGTTCTTGTTTGATAGGGTTCTTAGCGCCGGTCTATCGGGTTTCCGAACCCTTATGGTGTCGGTTTTTCTGGAAAGTTTAGTGTTCTGTTGTGGGAGCCGTCTGGTGGACGGTGGCCCCAGCTGTGTGACTTCCAGCTTGTGGTTGAGAGTTGGTGTTGTTGGTCGATCTTGTTGATCGTGGTTTGGACTATAGCCTGCATGAGCCATATTTGAGCTCGACAGAGTTACGCGGATACTTTCCTCGGTGGGGTCGCTCCCCTCGAGAGCCACTCCGGAGTTGGGCCTGTTACTTGCTATCGCGACTTGTCGACGCCGTCCCTCTGACTGGCCCAGTTAGCGGCAGTCACGGACACCCTACGGTAGACCCGTCCTGTTGAGGATTTGCGGCAGTAGGTGGGCGCAGGTTTGACTGGACCCTTTGAGGCAGTCAGTTTAGATTTGGTGAGTTTACTGTGTGTGTTAGTAGATGCATCATGTTTCATCTGTTCCTTTTCTTGAGCATCTAGATAGAGGCATAGTAGCTGTAGAGTTACTTTTCCAGCCCTTTCATTTCAGTTTTATATTGTTACTTTATGCCTCTAGTAGACTTAGTGGGCAGTCCGTTGGGCTTGTTGGCGGCACCCACTGAGAACTACTTGGGACGTAGTTCTCACACCCGTCGTGGTGTACTTTCCCACAGGGACTTCTACTCCTGTTCCTGCTGCTCCTGTTGCTGCTTCTTCTGATCGTGGTGAGGGAGTCGCGAGCTAGATCCCTACCAGTCGTCGTCCAGAGAGTAGATGTACCTTTTTTATTTTGAGAGTTTCTTGTTGAGAGACCTTGTAGTGAGGCATAGAGTTGTACTTTTCCTTCTGAGTTGAGTGACTTGTACTTTGGTGAGGACTTTGTACTAATTTATTTATTTCTAGTGGTTTATTTTCAGCTCTGATATCTGGATAGTTTAGTATCTATCTTTTGCAGGTTGACGCTTCGTCTATACGGGGTTCACCGTATGGGCGGCGGATCTGTTGGCGAGCCCGGGTCGCAGTTTTGACGCCGGGGCGTGACAGGCTTGCTGCTGTTGCATTGAGCAGTAGCCTCAATGCAGCAGCTGTGCAGGCAGTTGCCCCTGCTGGCTGTTGCAGCAGGATTGCTGCTGCCAGCCAACAGCATTGCTGCTGCCAGCCAGCAGCTGTGTAAGCTGTTGCCCAGCAGTAGTTCAGCTACTGCTCAAGCAGAAGTGTTAGCTGCAGCTGCTGCACTAGGCAGCAGCAGCCTTAGACAAAAAAAAAAAGAAAAAAAAGAAAAGATAAGAAGAAGAAAAAATTACTCGAATGGGCAAGATCCTTGATAGACGGAAAATTACTCGAATTGAGTTGTCTCTCCAATTTTTGGGCATTTTGCCCTTGGGTAAAGAGATTAAAATTTCTCATTGGCAAGTATGTCAAATATGGGATTTTCTTTCCCTATTATTTAAATTGATCCAAAAAGAGTCCGTCGGGAGAAAAGAGAGCAAATCGAGGATTTCTCTTTTTATGTTTTTAAAAGGGTTTCTTGTGACGCCCCGGGGGTTTCATTCGGCGGAAACAATCAACGAAAAGAGGATTTGTTTTGCGTGTAAATTTTTTTTGAAATTCCTTCTTCCCCGGCGCGTGCCCAGACCCGCCGCATACACAGATTCACTCTGCAAACGGACAGAGTCTCCTCTGTATATGCACGGCGTCGCGGCTAATACAACATCCAATCACAGTCGTTTATTCAATCACAACAGTTTCTAAACATACTTACACATACAGAACTGAATAATTCTCAAGGCCGATCAACTTGAAAGGATAAATCCATAGTTTTGAAAGCGGTGCCTACCCGACACCCAGATTTCTAAAACAGTTTCGAAAGCCATAAATCCACAGAGTTTTTAAAACAGTGCCCACACGACACTCAGGTTTTGAAATCCGTTTTTCGAAATCCATAAATCCACAAGGTTTTGAAAACGGTGTCCACACGACACCCAGATTTTTGAAAACGATTTTCACAATTCTTTTTCTTTGTTTTTCTTTCCTTTTCTTTTCTTTGAAAACGGCCGAACAGAGATAGAAACCAAAACTCAACATCCTCATATCTAGAGAGTGAAGTACCGACATCCACACCGACCCCACGAGGGTATCGAGAACCACACAGTAGACTACAATATCAAATGAAAAGCGAAGCAAAGAAGAAAATACAGTCTAGGGCCTCCATGGACCAAAAAGGTCATGTCTTGGCCTCACCGTCGCCTAGCTCTCACCCCCGAAGAACCTGTCACGGAGTGGGGAGTCAGCGACACGATAATAATAAGGAAAGCAGGAAAAAGTAGTAAATCCAACCGTAAGACTATCCGGAGCAACCACCCTCCCAAGAGGGAAATAAAACACGAACACCTGCAAAACCTGACCACGTCGAGCACCTACCCCGACGGGTCGCACCGCTCACACCTAGGCGCCTGAAAACCCCACACCTACGGGGGCCCCCACTACGCCACCTCGTGGGTTTACACGGGTCATAGACCACTTTTCCGGAAAAGCGCACCCTTTGCGGTGGCCAAACCGCGGGTGCACGTGTCGCAGCCTCGAGCATAGTAACCAAGAGTACAAAATATAACCAAATAACGAGAACCATAAAGACTATTAGCATTAGCACAGTTAAACGTATACTTAGAAGCAGTTACAATTGTCGGAAGCCCTATGCTAAGTATCAAAATAAAACCCCACCTGTCTCGTGCGGTGATCAACGCGCTACTCCTCCGCGTCTTGGTGCGCTCCCCGGACCTACACGATACCACCGCAAAGGAGTTAGTAACTCGAAACCCCCCAACGAAGACCAAGGAACAATAGACCCACCTAGTCGATCACGGAACGCGGCCCGCAAAGGAGTTACAATTGTCGGGGGCATGGCACGGACGGCCCACAAGCGCGTGCGGCCTACGCGGCATCCGACCCCGCGCGGGCGCGCTGCCCGCCCGCGCGGAGCCCGGCACGCGCGGTGTGCTGCCCGCATGGGCGGGCGGCCCCGCGTGGCGCCCGACCCCGCGCGGGCGCGCTGCCCGCATGCGCGGGCGGCCCCGCGCGGCGTCAGACCGCGCGCGGTGCCCCGCATGCGGCGGCCTCGCGCGGCGCCCGACCCCGCGCGGGCGTGCTGCCGGCATGCGCGGGCGGCCCCGCGCGGCGCCAGACCCCGCGCGGCGCCCCGCCTGCGGGGGGCCCCGCTCGGCGCCCGACCCCGCGCGGGCGTGCTGCCATCATGCGCGGGCGGCCCCGCGCGACGCCCCGCCTGCGGCGGCCCCGCGCGGCGCCCGACCCCGCGCGGGCGTGCTGCCCGCATGCGCGAGCGGCCCCGCGCGGCGCCCCGCCTGCGGCGGTCCCGCGCGGCGTCCGACCTGCGCGAGTGAGCTGCCCGCAGGCGCGGGCGGCCCCGCGCAGCGCCAAGCCCGCGCGGGTGCCCTGCCTACGGGTGGCTCGCCCTCCCTCTTCGCGCGCGTTGGGCGCCCTATGACCGAATCGGGGGATCCTCCCCTCGTGGTAAGCAAGAACACCGAAGGAAAAAAAACAAGATAACCACGTACCTCGGTTTCATCGGCGAAGGATGAAGGAGAAGGATCGTCCCGTTCGCGCTTGCCGGATTCCGCAGCGAGTGCGATCGTCCTTCCTTCCCCCCGATGACGACGCCTCGGTTCCCCACGCCGTCCGATAAAGGGAAGAAGAACTGGGGATCGGGTTCCTCGTACGCGCTCAGAGATGAGCTAACGTACAGGGCAAGAGGAGTGGAAAATAAAACCCTAAGCCCCAAATCATGAATTAAATCGATTTGTCGAAATGAGGAGTGGGAATGAACCCAAACCCCCGACTAAAAGAACTGATAGTTCGGGTGCGAACTAGGGTCCTGTTTGCCTCGAAACACGTGCTGATCGCCCGGGCTTCTAGCAACCCTCAAAAATTTATTCTGGGAGATCCCGGGGTCGGAATTCAGATCCGATCGCGCCACAGTTCTCCGTTTCGTGAGCTTTATTGCCTAAAAATACCCGCGAGCCCCGATGGTCTGCCCAGAAAGAAAAGTGGATTAATTACCCACCCGCCGGACCACTAAAAGAGGTGCGAAATTAAGCAGATCAAATAAACAGATTCCGAAAAACAATTAACGAAGGCGGTTACTACACCACTCACCTCTTAAAAACGAGTTTCGTCCCCAAAACTCAACTCTGGGTCGCGGTGAAAACATTGGGGTAGCACTCCCTCATTTTTGACTCCAGCTCCCAAGTTGCTTCTCACTCCTCATGGTTGCTCCAGAGCACCTTCTGTCACGCCCCGGGGTCGAACTACGACCCGGGCACGCCAACATATCCGCCGTCTGTGCGGAAACTGCCGCACAGACGAAGCGTCTACCCTGCAAAGATCTATAGCTAAACATGTATCAGAGCTGAAAAAAAACTACTAGCTACAGAAAACCATTGAACATCAGATAAAATTAAAACCCTCGATACAAAGTCTCTCAGCTATAAAAAAATATACAAAAATCCTCACTGATCACTCAGAATGTTCAGTACAAAAGTGGAAATATAAAAGTACACCGGGTACATCTACCTCAGACTCTCAATGCTGGTAAGGAACTAATTGGCCGCGTCCTCACCTCGATCTGCTGTCTCCGCGCGAACCAAGCCGGAACAGCTGCCTTAAGCCTGTCACTGCAGCGGGTGTGAGATCTACTGTAGAAGGCAGATCTCAGTGGGTACCATCCCAATATCCACGGTATGCCCACTAAGTCTACTGGAGGCAAAACAGATAGGTATGCAGATAGATAGATAAAAGGAAAGCAGGAAAGGAACTACAGCTAATAAGTAACGACCTCATGCTGAAGGAACTCTACTCTGACCCTGCTATGCATACACTAACACTGCTAATAATATGCCTCAAGTATCATGCTCAAAGGAAACTCATCTATGAACATGCTATGAAACTCACTCACACATACCACTCAATCTCAATGACTGTCCCTCTTTGGACCAGTCAAAGTCAAACCTGCGCTCATCTACTGCCACTCATGCCCAAACAGGGCTTGGTCTTACGTAGGGTGTCCCTCAAGGACTATCTCAGTAACCACATCGCAGCCTCGTCAGGCTCGGTATCATCATCGCATCCGGAGCGTAGCTCGCGGGGAGAAACCCCGCGAACTCAAGTATCTCACAACTGGCATAAATGCCAGGCTCATCAGGCTATAATCCACGATCAAACAGATCGGTATCACGAGCTCAAAAGCACAACTCGGTCGGAGAAAGACTCCACGACTCGATCAGGAAATGCCCACACAATGTCAAAGCTATGTCGGAGAAACCTCGACGACTCAATCTGATAATGCATAACCCATGGCTAAGTCGGGAAACCTCCACGACTCGATCTGCCAGAACCCCGAATCTCTCAAAGCTAGGACGGAGAACCATCTCCACATCTGAATCAGGAAAACACAACCCAAGATCTAGAATCATCCCAACAAGGGAGAAAACTCTCTCATGACACTAGGAACTTGACACATGATGCTCTAAAAATATACTCGGCCTTCTGGCACGAGTTGTCATGCAACACGAACAATCTGGACCATTCATAATGCTCTCAATAATTAAAAACCCTTTTAAAACGAAGTTTTACTTAAAACGGGGTACTAAAATATTATGAAGGTCCAGATGCAACCCGAAACTCAAAAGAATATGCAGTCTAGTGTCAAATAACCTCTAGATCATACTAAAAATGTCAGGGGCTCATAAAAGTCTTTCTACAATTTTGTAGGCAACTATCAGATTTATCAATATACAATAATCAAGCAACATGATCAATATGCTTACAGGAGCATTAGAGGGCATTCCATAAATCTTGAAGAAATTCCAACCCACCTGGAACGCTTTCCGCAGGCGATTGCTGAAGTCGGTGAAGCGCCGAACCGCTCGTTGACGCGAATCTGCCGAAAAACAAATCCCCGGAAGCTCAAAATATTACCCTCGAGTCTTCACAAAAACCTGCGCGCAATTGGCTCACTCCTAGGCCAAAACATAGTGCAGAATAATGGCTCAGCTACACCACCAATCCACCAACAGCAAGCTCACAACATCAAACAAGTCCGCCATTAGTTTACAGCCTCCCAACCACCAACACCAAACAACACTAAGCATCAGCACGATTTAATTGCATGCTTCCTTAAACACTAACCACTTAAGTCCATACAACTTTCTACAAGCTCCAAAGCATACTAATATTAAAAGTCCACAAATACTTAATCTGTTAAGTTTCCACTATCCACAAAATCCAACAACATTGATCCAAAAATTCCTCTGCACTCATAATGAATCCACAGTACACTCACACTTCACATAGACAAAAATATCCACATTCCCATAACCATCCAACTTCAAAACACACACACACACACACACTCCTTTGCCAAACCTCCAAGCTCCTGTGGCTCCGTGTAGCGGAAAACATCCCCTTCGGCCCAGTAGCACCCACAAACTGCAAAAAGCAAGAAAATGGGAGAAAACCTGTCATCAGTCAAGTACTGTCAAAAGCGCACGTCCGACGGCGAAGAAAACAGCCTCGAATGTCGAAAACACCGCGCACACGCTTCGCGGAAGCTCCCTGGGCCAGGCCGCGCGGCGCCCGGGCCTGCCGCGCGCGCCCTGCGCTGCGCGGCGCCCGCAGCGGCCCATGCGCGCGCCCTGCACTGCGCGGCGCCCGCCCGCGCAGCGCCGATGCGCGCTGCGCGGCGCCCGCAGCGGCCCATGCGCGCGCGCCCAGCAGCGCGCACCTGCTGCACGCGCCACCGGCGCGCGCGCAGCACCACGGCCTGCTGCACGCGGCGCACATGGGCGCGCGCGCAGCACCGAGGCCGGCCGCGCGTGGCGCCTTTGCACGCCCGCGTGGCTCCCTGCTGCGGCCATGCAGCAAGCACATGGACAATAGTCCAAGCCACCCAACTCATCACAAAGCCAGCCTGTCACGCCCCGGGGTCGAAACTGCGACCCGGGCTCGCCAACAGATCCGCCATCTGTACGGAAACTGCAGTACAGACGAAGCGTCTAACCTGCAGAAAGAATCAACTACAGTATACAGATATCAGAGCGGAAAGTAAACTACTAAAAACTGAAAACCAAACACTGTACAACTGAAACTAATACAATATCCATCTCCCAAATACGATCGTATACAAAGTCCTCTGATACAAAACTCAAAAGGGAGGTATCTCCAAGAAATACATCAGTGTACAGACTCTCGATACAAGAATATCCTCACTACAACAGTCTCTCAAACTGTAAAAATAAAATACAACTCTATACCTCACAACAAAGTTCTCTCAACAGAGGTAAAAGTAGTAAACTAGTCTACTGAAGCTCTCCGCTGAAGAGGGGTACCGCTACACTCCAACGACGGGTAGGGAACTAGCTCACGACTCCCTCGCCTCGGCCAGAAGGATCAACAACAGGAACACAGGAACGGAAGAAGAAGTCCCTGGGTAAAAGACACCACGACGGGTGTGAGAACTACTTCCCACAGTAGTTCTCAGTGGGTGCCGTCAACAAGTCCAACGGTCTGCCCACCAAGTCTACCAGAGGTAAAAGATAACAGGCAAAGAAATCTGAACAAGAACAGCTGGAATCTACTCTACAGCTACCATGCCTCTATCTAGACACTCAAAAGTGGAACAGATGAAAGTAAATGAGACCACTCGCACCCAAGGTGCTCAATCGACCCAAACGAGCTGACTGCCTCAAAGGTCCAGTCAAGCCTGCGCCTGTCGACTAGGAACGCACTTGCCCACTACCACACATCCACATGAGGACGGGATTTACGTGGGGCGTCCTGTCCGACTAACTCATCCCTCACGCAAAACTGCCTCAACAGGCCCATCGTTGCCTCCACTGCGGAAAACTGCCTCAACAGGCCAACCATCGTATCCACAGCGGCATCTCAGGGGCGCGACTCCAACTGAGGAAAACGGCGCGGCATAGAGTATCAAACGTTGGCAAAAGCAGGCTATAGACAAAACCACGCTCACTCTCAGAACGGTAGGACTCAAGATCCCCAAATATCTCGCATAACAGTCGGAGCACTCTCGACGACTCAGTTGATCGGCTAACACGAAACACGAGACACTAGCCTCTCCAACAGCTCGCAGCACAAGCACACTGGCTGGAGGTACTCCACAGCCAGGAACGACCCACAACTCAGGCTAACAATATCGGTCGGACAACACTCAACGACCTGGGATCACCGTTAACCCCAACGGTTCCCAACAACACTGACCGAAAGATACTCGACGGCTCGGGACTACTGCCTGCTCAACGGCTCCCTCCCACGACAGCGCAAAAGGGAAACAAGACCTCCCGGGACTACCGTTTATCCAAACGGCTCCCGGCACAGATAAGCAACCCACTACAACTACCAGACTCCACTCTGCTCCCAAGAACGAGTGTAAAAGCATCCCACACTACAAGAAAGTCCCGACCTCTCGGCCCACTACCCGGGCGAGGAAAACACTATGTCCGGGAATAGAAAAACAGTGTGGGTGTCTACACGATAAAATAACCCTAGCCCAAGTGAGGGTTTTCTACTAGTCTGGTTACACATGCAACATATGACGGGGGTGCTAGGTCAAGTTCCAAGATAACTACACTAACAGATAATAAAAGGAATAACAGTTCCTACAATCTAGCATGCTACACAATGAAATAAACTATCATGCATAGCCCTACAACAGTAGAAATACTGTACAGTCCATAAAATATGGAGATAAGGCCACCCACCTCAATAAGCCACCAATTGCTCGTAGACACTTGCAATTGGCCTCCACGCGATTCGCACGCAAAACGATGTCCGCTGCCGGAGTCCGCACGCAAAATGGAGCACGGTGCCGGAATCCGCACGCCAAAATGAGTCCGCACGCAAAACGGTGCACGGTGCCGAAATCCGCACGCCAAACGGAGTCCGCACGCAAAATGGTGCACGGTGCCGGAGTCCGCACGCAAAACGGTGCACGGTGCCAGGATCCGCACGCAAAACGGAATCCGCATGCAAAACGGTGCACGGTACCGGAGTCCGCACGCAAAACGGTGCACGGTGCCAGGATCCGCACGCAAAACGGAGTCCGCACGCAAAACGGTGCACGGTGCCGGAGTCCGCACGCAAAACGGTGCACGGTGCTAGGATCCGCACACAAAACGGAGTCCGCACGCAAAACGGTGCACGGTGCCGGAGTCCACACGCAAAACGGTGCACGATGCCAAAATCCGCACGCAAAACGCTGCACGATGCCCAACACAGAAAAGAGCAAGAGGGTCAATTACAGTCTAAAAGAACGCTCCAAAAATTGTACAAAAATACAGAAAAACCAACACACGGGACCTACCCGTTTGCGCCGCCGTCGCCGAAACGCTCCGCAGGGCGACCTCGCACGCAAAACGAGGTCCACGACGCGTCGCCGCACCTCACGCAACCTCCTCCCTCACTCCCTCTCGCTCTCGGGTGCAGAAGAAAGAAAGAAAGGGAGAAAATGGCGGCGCGGGGAGGAAGAAGGAGAAGAAAAGAAGGAGAGAAAAAGGAGGTGGTCCACGGTCCCGGTCCACGGGCCTGGTCCACGGCGCCAACCAATCCGGAAGCCCCAACGCCGGTTCACAGGGCTGGGCGCGTGCACCGGGTCCACGCACGCGCCCAGCGCGCCACGTGGCGCGCGGTAACGCGCCCGCCAAACGGGCGTGTTACACCGCGCCCGCGCCAGGCGCGAGACACGCGCCCACCACACCGGGCGCGCGTGCCCCCGTGCCCGCACGGGCGCGAGTGGGAGCCCGCCACGTGGCGGGCTCCGCGCGTTCCGCGCCGGAGCGCGGTTCCCAGTGCGCGCCAGCGCGCCTGTTGCGTGCCTCGGGGAGCGTGCCGCCGTGCCACCTCGGGATCCGCGCCTCGCCTCGCCTCGGAATTTGTGCCGCGTTGCCTCGAAAAATGCGCACTTCTACCGGACTCTAAAACCAACAAGAAAATAGTCCATTCTTAGCGATTTCGCGCGCTGAATCCGAAAACGATGTCCGTTTCTCCAAATTCCAACTCTAAAAATTCCCGAAGGCGACCGGAGAGGTAAACTTTTATCCAAACTTCGCCCGGAGTCCAATTTTGACATCTGAATCGCGCAAAACCACTTCTAAACACCCGACGGGTCTGCCAAATTCCCACGGGGTCTCCTTTTAAGCCCGAAGTCCAACACTTGTGTCCAAATTGCGCGCAAACACCGCCGACACATCACGCAGGCCTCCAGTGATGCAACTAAATCCCAAATTGCATCACAAATCCATTTCTTGGGCCCGACACGCGCACAAACACCCCTAACGGCCACTAAAAGCTGCCCAACAACCAGCAACTCCTACGCGGGGGATTCCGAGACCTCACATCCTCCCCCACTAAAAGAAAGTTTCGTCCTCGAAACTAGATCAAGCCCATCAGGAGTCAAGAATACCACGGCTAGGTATCTAACAATACGCCTCCAGCTCCCTAAACCCCACTCGCTCCTCGTGATTACTCCGCAATAACAACAACAAGTACGGTATGACCCGATGTGCAATTCTCTTATCTCTCGATCCAGAAAGTGCTACGGGTGTCCCTCGTACTCCAACAATCACAGATCTCAAGGGGCAAGTCAATCACGACGAGAAAACATCACATCACTACTGAGCTGAGACGTGAAAAACTAAAGGGCTCCACTAAAAGGCTGGGGGAAACTGAAATAACCACAAGTGTAACACGCACCAAACCACAACATGGTGCCAACCTCAACAAGACGACCCGAGCATACCCGCATATTAATCCAATAAGGAAGGGAATCCAATAAGCTGGGGTCTTAACTCGGTTACCTCCCGATCTGAAACCACTCGAGTGGACAACACAACTGCAGGCTACCCTCAAAAGGGATCCACAAGAGACACAATCTCGTGCCACAGTTGGTCGCTCAATATGCTATCATAACCCCAACGGACCCACGGGTCGAAGTCGATCCCTCACCTAATAAAGAACACCCTGACGGGAACCAAACCGTCGGTGTACGGGACTGGAAACTGGCTCACAAGGCGATCATAAAGCTGATGCCCAAACTCGTGGTCAAAGTCCAAAACATCCACAAAACTCTCACCGTTGTATACCTACAACGTGGCATCACTGCCGTGCACCAACGGCGTGGCATCACCACCTTGTATCAACGGTGTGGCATCACCATCGTGTATCAACGGTGTGGCATCATCACCGTGTATCAACGGTGTAGCATCACTGCCGTGTATCAACGGTGTGGCATCATCACCGTGTATCAACGGTGTGGCATCACTGCCGTGTATCAACGGTGTGGCATCATCACCGTGTATCAACGGTGTGGCATCACTGCCGTGCACCAACGGCGTGGCATCACTGCCGTGCACCAACGGCGTGGCATCACCACCGTGCACCAACGGCGTGGCATCACCACCGTGCACCAACGGCGTGGCATCACCACCGTGTATCAACGGTGTGGCATCACCACCGTGTATCAACGGTGTGGCATCATCACCGTGTATCCACGGTGTGGCATCACCACCGTGTATCAACGGTGTGGTATCACTCAAGCATCAAGGCCTTAGATCCTCACAGTAACATACCCTACACTACCTCGAAATCCCGGAGCTGAGGAAGGGCCAAAAGATCAGCGGGCCAAAAACCAGTACCCCAACTGCACTGGGCAGGACCAATAACACCCATCTATGTGCAACACGTGATCAGGTATCTGAACCCCACGAGCACAAGCTAAGGGTCCTATCTCTAGCCCATAGATCAATGCAAATGCCCTACAGAAGAAAAGAATGCGATGCTCCGGTAACAAATAACGCTCAAATACCTGCCACCACATGGCTAGCTGCCCCCGAATCCTCATCCTGTGCGACATAGACGCTCTCGCTCGGGGTGGTCGTCCGTCGGACTGCCGCGAAGAAGTGGCCCTAACTATCTGGCCATAACCTGTCGAAGCTCCGCCTGTCTGGAAGAGCGGAGGAGGAGGAGCCGAAGCTGCCAATGCGACTGATGACCCCGCTTTAGGACAAGACCACGATCTGTGCCCTGCCTGTGGTCACACTACGGCGCAGAATGCAGCCCACCACAAATGACACAGTCATCCCGCTGCTGCTGATACACCGGCTGTGGAGAACCTCCTGGTCTCTGTCTCCTCTGAGACTCACGACCCTCAGACTGGGGTCGTGGCGGCCCCGGGGGTCTCGATCTATTCGACTGTCCAAACACAGGCGGCACTGGATGCCTCTCCCCGGAGCTGGTCCCTGGCGCTCCGTCTCTCTCTGACATGATCACTGATCCTCGGTTAACCCGCTAAGCATGCTCAATCGCTGCATCTAACGTTGGCACCCGCCTAGAATACACCAAGTGATAGATGTTCCGAGGTAGTCCTTTCTCAATTAGCTCAACCTCCTGGGCCCCATCCAGGCGACAGGGTTATTGGTCCTGCCGCGCACAACGAGGAGGAAGATGAATCGCTCTCTTTCCAAAAAGGAAAACGGGAGGTTTCTTGTTTCTTTTTTTTTCGTGTAAAATAAAACCGTTCTCCAAATCCCCTCTTTTTATAATATATTTTGTAATAATAATAACCGCTCTTATCTTTTGTAACCTTTTTAACCATTTACAACCGTTTTAATCATTTCTTTCTCGATTTGCGTGACAAATTTATCGAAATGCCCTTCATGCATCGGCACGAATTTTAAAGCACCATAAAGCATTAATGGATATTTTAAAAATCTTTTCCACCCATCAACTTCAAGAAAACCATATCGGGAGATCCGTTCGTCGGATTTTTGAGCCGATCGCACCGTCGTTCTTTTTTTAACGAGCTCTACAACATGAGAGCCAAAACCGGTAAAATCGATGAAAGTGAAAAATAAGCAAAATAACACACACACCGAAAGTGATTATCACGCCCCGGGAGTGGTTTGAAAGCGGAAAACGATCCAATTTTTTTTTCTTTCTAAAAGTCTTTACCCTAGGCACGTGCCCAGACCTGCCACATACATAAGATCACTCTCATTGAACGGACAGAGTCTCCCTTGTATATGCACAGCGTCGCATAACATATAATCACCAATCATCACCAGTTTAACATACACACATTCAAATAAGGGATCAATTAAACTTTTACATCATTCGAAGGAAACTCGCCCACTCGGCATACTCCAAGTTTAAAGGATAAATTCAAAAGGTTTTGAAATAGTACCTATCCGACACGTTTGTTTTAGAAATCTTTTTCGCAATTGTTTTAGCTTTTCAAAAGATCTCCACATTCCACATACAACCATCACAAGATAAGAATGAAAGACTAAAAGTTCATTATCCTAATGCCATGACGGCGTTCAAGTGTTCCTACATCCATGTCGCATCACAATCCACATCACAATCTGTTCAAGTATCATGCATCCATTATCCACTAAATGTAATGATCGAAAAAGGAGTAAAAAGGGTCACCAGAATGACGTAATGTGAGTCACTCGTGAGTCGACGCCTCTCTTCCGTCCCGGCCGAATTCTGTCACATGGTGGGAGTGTCACGCCCCGAGAGCAATTTAAAAGCAGAAAGCAGCCCTAAATTATTATTATTATTTTTTTTTGAAGCAGGCTCCCGCGTGGCACGTGCATAGACCCGCCACATATACAAGATCTCCCTTGTATATGCACGGCGTCCCTATATACAACACATAGCCCGAATAAAAACATCAACCACCGTGCCTTAAAAGTTATAATCACCAGAGTATGAATTTGAAAACATTAACATCTCATTCCATTAAACGGCGCACACCCGGCGCATTAATAGGTTTGAAAGGATAAATCAACAGGTTTTAAAAATAGTGCCCACGCGACACTTAATTTTATAAAGCCATTTTCGCAATTCCATTTTAAGTGTGAAAACCCGCGTCTACACGACGCGTCCATAAAACAACAACCTGAAAACATAACTCTACAAAGTGTAAGACCATCTCAACATCCACACCACCCACAATATACATGTCCACATGCACAGCATTCGACCATAAAGGAAATAACCAACTAAAAACGAAAGAAGGAAAAGGAACCTGACCGAGGTAATCTCACACCTCACCAAAAAGCGTCCTCACCATCGTCCTGATCCCCAGACCCGACCAAACCTGTCACACAGTGGGAGTCAGTGACATGAAGAGTAGAGATAAAACATAACTACAAGTACGATGCTAAAAGGTGCGGATAATAAATCAAACTGTAAAACAAGAGCATCCATAATCCCATCCTGCAATCAATCATATCATCCCCGAGAAACAGAACTGAGCACCTTGCTATGTCGGTCCGGGGACCTCATGCAAAAGAAAACCGCCCCGCTCTCACCTTTGGTGCATTAAAACCCCCCACTGCACAAATGCAGCACCAGAAATAACCGCAAGGGGCCCCCACTAATGTCACCTCGTGGGGTTCACAGATCCTCAGACCACCTTTTCGGAAAAGTACACCGACACGGTGGCCAAACCGCTGGTGTGCGTGCAAGCGCCATGAGCATAGTAACCATAATAAAACGAGTGTCATAAACACATGCGACACTCGTTGCTCCAAAAAGTATAAACAACGATACACATGCATAACATGGGGTTAGTCATCAACTCATAACATTATTCGGATCCAAATCCATGTGTCGCGACGAAAGTCGCCCAAGTGATGTATCATAATATGTCATAAAGGAAACCAATAAAGTGTAAGGTCAGATATTACCAGTTCACCAGAGTTCCCGACTGCAAGTCGGGGGATCAATCTCTACCCGTAAGTCATCCTGAGTACAAGGCTCCTCTACGAGCTCCTGTAAATCCCCCCGGACCTACCCAGGGTCCACCAATAGCACCAGATTTTACCTTACCGAACCCACCTTCCGACTTCCGAAAAGCCGCCACGATCACTCACAATATCCCTTAATATGTGCAACATAACAAAAATGAATTATGCAACAATGGGGTTCTAAGAGTGCACCCACCTGAAATGGAGATAAACGAGCGCGCCCACGACCCTCCTAAGCATTCAACACCACCCGCGGGCCTAATAAAATATCCAAAAACACAAATCAACACATTACCCCAAACTGGCAAATTCAGTGGTCCCGACTACTGTACAAGAAATCCCTTCTATCCCAAAACAGAAGCTGCCTCCGGTGTCCCGATTGTCGCACCGAACAAAACCTGATCAAAGCAATTCCCCGAACAATTTTTACCATTGTTCAGATAAGGACAGCAGTCCACCGGACCTCATACCGCGACAACCGGTCACCCAGAAGGTACAAACATTCTAGCAACACCCCTAACGTCAAAAGATAGAAAAACCGTGCAAAAACCCGAATTTACCGAAAAAGTGGATTCTACCGGTGTACCGAAAATAACAGATAAAATCCCGGTGGTGAAACAAAGGATCGGACATAAAACGGCGCCCGACAAAACCCAAAACAATAAACCGACGAAAAACTCCGTGTCCAAAAAATCCCTACGGTTGAAAACCGTACCTCCGACGCGATCCGACTGTCGACGAGGCAACTGATGGAAACCCGGCTCCAACAGTTGCGTTGACGAAATCCGCGACGAAAAATAACCAAGCGGAAAATCAACCGACGACAAACGAAAACAGCTGCGTCAAGCGGATTACACCGTCAAGCGGACTGCACCGTCAAGCGGACTGCACCGACAAGTGGACTGTACCGTCAAGCGGACTACACTGACAAGCGGACTGCACCGTCAAGCGGACTGCACCGTCAAGCGGACTGCACCGACAAGCGGACTGCACCGTCAAGCGGACTGCACCGTCAAGCTAAAAACCGTCAATGAATAAGCTAAATAAAACCGTCACGCAAAGCCGTCGACGAAAACACCAAGTAACACCGTCAAACCAAAAACCGTCAAGCCCCAAAAATTGACAAGCCAAGCTGTTGACAGTAGCGGCTTGGCCCGTGCGGTCATAGCGGCGACGCAGCAGCCCCGCGCGAGCCCTGCCCCCCGCGGGCACGCGCAAGCAGCGCGGCAGCCTCGCGCGGGCACAGCCCCCCGCGGGCACGGCGGCGGCGCGGCAGCCTCACGCCGGCCCAGCCCCGCGTGGGCACGCGCAAGCAGCGCGCAGCGCGGCAGCCCTGTGCGGGCACGGCCGCGGCGCGGCAGCCCCGAGCGGGCCCAGCCCACGCAAGCACCAGCGGCTGCTTGGGCATCCAGCGGCGGCGGCGGCTAGGGCATCCAGCGGCGGCGGCCTTGCAGGACGCGGCGCGCGTGTGCGGCAGCACCACGCGACGGCGGCCTGGCAGGGCGCGACCCCTGTGTGGCAAGCCCTAACAGCGCAAGGGCGGCGCGCGGGCGGCAGCGCTCCTGGCTGCGCGCGGGCGGCAGCGCCTGGCTACGCGCGGCAGCAGCGAGCCTGGCTGCACGCGGCGCCGCGCCTCGGCGGCGCGCGGCCTACGGTGGCAGCGAGCCAGGCTGCGCGCGGCATAGCGCCTCGGTGGCGCGCGGCTTGCGGTGGCAGCGCGCGGCTGTGGCGGCGGCTGCGGCTCGGCTAGGACACCGAGCGGCGGCGGCGGCGGCGGTGGCGGCTCGACTTGGGCATCGAGCGGCGGTGGAGCCACCGTCGATTAACCTTACACAATCCCACCGAAAACCCCAAAAACTCAATCAAAAACCTCCTCGAACAAAACCCAATAACGAAGCCAACCGAAAACAGCAACGAACGTCAATCATGAATGAAATCACCCGAAAACATCGACGAATGTCAATCAAGAACGAAACCCAAAACACGGACTAATCTACCGATAACTGAAAGACGAGATCCACAAAACGAAGACTAAAAACTAACCAACCCTGTTCTGATGGAGAAGACAACGCGATCCCGATCTCCGCAGACGATGGTGTTTCTGGATCCACTCCTCGGTATTAGCGACGTTTTCGGTCGCGGTCTTCGGCATGCACGGCGAGGGAGCATGAAGAAGAGGCGATCTTTTTTCCAAAATTAGGGTTATACGGTAAAAGGGATATTGATGTGTTTTATTAATATTTATTATTTATTTATTTACATTGTACGTACGAAAATCCTGAAAATCCTATATTTACAAAAAGGGATTTTTACCACTGCCTTCCTCGATAAGCGTGCCGATCCTCCGAAATGTCCCATAACCGCTAGCATGGATCCCGATGCACCGACAACACCTAACGGGTTCCGAAAACTTCCGAACTTACCTTTTCGGAACCCGCTAATAATGAAACCCTCATTCCGAAAGATCCGTAAGTCGGATTTCAGATCCGATCGCATCGTCGCTCTCCGTTTAACGAGCTCTACCGCAATACAGCAACCGCAACCCAAAAACCAAGCAAACCAAAACCAGGAAAAACCCACCAAAAACTAGCTTAATTCCAAAAGACGTCATTTAAGAAATAATGAAAAGTCAGCGTCATTACAGGGAGTTAGTGACTAAATACATACGAAGGAAAACCGACAAAATAATAATAACAACATGCTGTAATAGATACAAAAGTAAATAGGACATCAAACCGTAATCCGGAACATCCAATCTATCCTTACCATCCCTTAGTTCGTAGACCTAAGGAATTACTAACTCTGCTCATTCCTTTGGTGCCCTTTTTTACCCTCCCCGTTATGCCTCGGAGGGCCCCTACGAAGTCACCACGTAGAGATCACGGGTCCTTAGACCACTTTCCAGAAAAAGTACACCCTTGCAGTGGCCAAGCCGCTAGTGCACGTGACTGCGCCATAAGCTCCATAATCTTGTACCTGTAGACTAGATCGCGGTAGCTGTACCCGATAAAGTCAAGTGTTCAACTTTGTCCCTTTTTGTATGTACCAATTTTGCCAAAATATTGAACATCCTGTCCTTTCTTATCCCGTGAAATAGATATATCAAAAACATAAAAAAAAAAAGGGAGAGGAGGGCCGAACTCCATGGTCCAACAACATCCTCTACCTTGGTTCCATTACCCTCCTCTACCGGCGAAGAAAACGATGTGTAAAAACTCCCAAAACACCTAAATCTTTGTCCGAACGAAAACTGCACCAAAAACCGTTGTAAAAAATATCATCGTAATGAAATTTCGCGAATCGGGGGTCAAATCGGGGCTCCAATGACAAAACCGAAAATAAACATTACTCAACGGAACAAAATGGCCAATAACACGAAAAAACCGACGGGAAACAGAGCGGCATGGCTTGCGGATGGCGGCAGCTTAGCAAACGGCGGTGGCTGGGTCCATGGATGAAAGCCCCGCATGGTGGAGCCCCGTGCGGGTGGCGCGACGTGCGTGCGGGTGGCGCCCCGCGCGCGGCGCCCCTGCGGACAACACCCAGCGCACGCGGCGCCCATGCTGGCAGAACCCCGCACGGGAAGCGCCCCGCACGCGATGCCCCTATGGGCGGTTAACCGCGTGCGGCCCCCCTGTGGGCGGCGCCCCGCGCGTGGCGCCCCAATCGGGCAGCGCCCCGCGAGGGTAGCGCCCCGTGTGCGGGGCCTCAACTAGGCGGTGCCCCGTACTAGTGGCGCTGTGAGGACCCGAAAATTCCCACGTTTGGATTACTGTTGGATCTGTGACTTCTGGAGAACCAGGTTGAGTGTTAGAGGTGTTTGCGCGCATATTGGACCCAAGATTTGGACCCGGCATGAAAAATGGATCAAGTTCACTTCTCCGGGAATTTTCGGGAAATTTTAGAGGTGGAATTGGGCCAAACGGACACCGGATTTGGATTCGGCGCGCGAAATCGATCAAGATGGACTATTTACTTATATTTTTCGGAGCTCGGATGACCCGGCATGGATTTCGAGGCGACTGGTACTGTTCCGGCGGCCGGAGAGGCGCCGGCGGCGGCGGCTGACGGCGGCGGAGGCGCGCGGTCCACCGCGGAAGCGTGCACCGGGCGCTGGCCACGTGGCGCCTTCCGATTGGGCCGGCGCGGCAGGCGCGGTCCATGGAAATTGTGTGGGTGCACGGTGGACCGGGGGTGGCCACGTGGCGGCTCGTGGTTGGCGGGACCTTGTGCGCGTCCACGCAGCGTTGGGGGCAGGTGTCCGTACGGCGGAGCGGTTGGGGGCCGACGTGGGGGCGCCACGTGGCGCCCCGCGATTGGTCGGGTGCAGCCGCCCCACGCCAGCGTGTCGGCCACACGTCGCCCCGCGATTCGCTGGCGCGCGTGCGCCGGGCGCGGTGAGTGTCGTCCGGACACGTGGCGGCCTCTGGAACTTCCGGGCGCGCACAGTGTTGGGCCGGGCCCAACACTGTAGCGGCCCAATTGTTCCGGGCGCCCGGTTTTGGGCCCAAAAGTCCAATTCTAGATTTTCAGGCTGGGCCTATAAATAGCCCCTTTGCTCGGGCTTTTTGACCCTTTTCCCGAACCCCTCTGCCCTTGGACCCTTCAGCAAAGTTGGAGATCTTCGTGTTGCGCATCTTCTGGCAGAGGTGCAGAATTTTTGGAAGCCGCAGCGTCGACGACTTCGGCATTGGAGCACAGAGTGACGATTTTTCATCGGAGGCCCGTTATCGTCGCAGTTCGGTCTGAGAGGTCCACAGAGCTACTCCTCCAGTATTTTTGGACGATTTCTACGGCGTTGGAGTCATGAGAGGTACGTCTTCGACTTTCATGTTGATCATCTTGCTGGATTCATAGTTTATGGCACGGTTTTTGAGACATTTCTAAGCTGCTGTTTGTTGGTGGAGTTTTTGGACAGCAGCCCCTTGCCGGAATTTTATCTCCTCACTCGAGTGTCGGATCGAGATGAGCCTATACACTTTTTTCATCTACTCGTCGGGAGGATCATCGCCGTATTTTTCTTGGATTTTTATGAGACCTTCCCGGAGATATATATTTCCCCTTTTATCTGTGTATGAGTTTACAGTTGTGTGGTTGTGAGTGTTTGCGCACCTGTAGTGTGGAATTTGTAACTCGGCCTACGGGGCTCGAATTTGGACATGCAGGTACCCGTTTCGAAGGTCTCGACGCGACGATCGCTGTGGTATTTTTATTAGAATTTTTGGAGCATCGTTTGTAGGTGAAAAAGTGACATCTTTGTGACTGAATTCAGAATGTAACTTGTTTGGGTAAATTGTGGAATTAAAGTGTAACTGTTAGCCGTGTGTTTGTACCAGGAGGATTTGTTCAATGTCTTTGGACCATCGGGGCTGTGGATTAGTTGAGATTGTTGCTCCTGGTGTTTTCAGCTGTGGAACCTTGGACTGTTAGCACGTTCAGGTGGGTGACCTTACTTTCAAAATCTATGGACTGCGTGCTAATTCTATGTATGTAGGATCATGCATGTTAGAAATTGGATTAAATAGCATGTGGAAACTGTATGTTAGTACTCTTGTATATCAGTCGTGAATCTTGTGATCTTTTTGTGATTCCTACATCTTGTCAATTATTGAAATCTTGGAACTTGACCTAGCACCCATGTCATATGTATCATGTTCAGCCAGACTGTAGAAAACTTCAACTTGGGCTAAGTTTCTTTTATTGCTCTAGACATTCCCACATCACTTTATTTTACTAGTCATTCTGGACTTAACTTTCCTCGCCCGGGTTGCGGGCCGAGAGGTCGGATTGTTGTGGGGTGCATTTACACTCGTGTCCGGGAACCGAGTGGTGTCTGATAGCAGTCTGTAGATCTGGGTTCTTTGGGAGCCATCAGAGTGACAGTGGGTCCCGGCTGTGGAGTATCTCCAGCCAGAGTGTTTGGCCTGTTGAGGCAGTTGTTCGCAGTGGATGCGATGTTCGGCCTGTTTGGCCTGTTGAGGCAGTTGTTCGCAGTGGATGCGATGTTCGGCCTGTTTGGCCTGTTGAGGCAGTGGTTGTAGATCTGGGTTCCTTGGGAGCCGTCTGAGTGACAGTGTGTAGTGGTCCAGTTTTTCCCATGCAACCTTTCCGATGAATCCATTGTGTAGAACACCTAGTATTGGTGTGTCTGGCCCACGGTGCATCAAAGGGATGCCACAGATGGACCCTGTGAGACATTTTTAGCTGATTTGGCCTTCGGCTGTATTTGCCGAAGTGTTAGAAAAGGAATTGGGCCAATCAGAGGTTGGATTTGGATTCAGCACGGAAAAACGCTTGAAAACGGCTATTTGCTTGTTAAATTTGGAGTCCGGATGACCAAAAACGGGCTTCCGGAAGTTTCCGGGGAATTTCGGTGCATGGGGGTGGACCGTGGACCGGCCAGAGCCACGTGGCAGCCTATTATTGGCCGGCCCACGCTGCTTGGTCCACGGGGGAGCGCGGCGGGTGCATGGACCGCCGTGCGGGCCACGTGGCGCGTCCGGAGTGGCGGGCGCGCGCGGCGCGGTCCAGGGAAAACTGCGAGGCTTCGGTGGACCGGGTGCACGACCCGTGGCAGCCTAGTATTGGCTGGCTCACGAAGTCGCGGTCCACGGTGTGCGCGGTGGGGGGCGCCTTGGTACGGAGCGCGCAGAGGGCGCCTGACGCGTGGTCGGCCGCACTCGAGTGCGCCACGCGTCGGCCCGCCGTTGGCGGGCCGTACCTACCCCCGCTGACCGCGGGGGGACGCGTGGCGCGCAGCGGAGGCCATTGCACCGCTGTTCCCTGTTGCAGGGACACGTGGCGTCACCTCAGGCTTCCGGGCGCGTCGGACGGGGATGCTGCGACCGCTCTTGGCGGATTCAGGCGCCCGGATTTCGCGCCCGAATCCGGCCCATTACAGTGATGGGCTGAGCCTATAAATAGGCTTCTTTGCTTTTTCTTTGGGCTTTTTAGACTCCTTTTCACTGTGGACTCTTAAGGTGATCTCTCCCTCTCTCAGTGCTCTTCACTTTGGTGGATCCCTGGGATTTTTCGGAGGCACGCATCCCGAGGTTCGCGATTTTACGGCGCGGCGCGATGCTTGTTCACCGGCGACCCGCTTCGTCCCTTCTCAGTGTACGGACTCCCCCGACTCACCCCGACCTCCGATTTTGCTGATTCTCACGCCGTTGGACTCATGACAGGTAGGACTCCAACTCCTGTGTTTTGAGTTTTCTCGTTTTCCGTGCTGACCTTGGAGTTTTCCCAGCTTCCATTTGACCTTTTTTCTTCGCGGATCTTTGGACAGCACTGCGGTGTTCTAGCTGTATCTTCGCGCACAGGCGTCGGATCAAGGCGATTCAGGAGGCATTCTTCATCTACATTTCGCAAGGAATCTCCTGGATTTTTCTCAGATTTTTCTGGATTTTTCTCGAAGGTGAAAATCCCCTTTTTCTGTAGTTTTTTGACACAGAATTTCTGGACAGTTTAGTTTGGGGTGTTTCCCTTGCAGAATTTGTACCTCAGCGTAGAAAACTCGGTTTTGGGCGTGCAGGTACTCGTTTCGACGGGTTCGTCGCGAGGATCGTGATAGTTTTTTTCTTCGATTTTTCCGGGCATTTTTCGCAGGTGAAAACAGGCAAATAGTGGACTGTTGTAAAATTGGACAGTTTTGGATGGAATATTATATTAATTTGTGTATTCTTTCTTTGGGGATTGTGGTGCAGTGCTGTGGAGATTGTTTGGGCCGAGCGTGGACTTCACCTTTGGGACCAGGATTTAGCGCTTGAGGTGGGTTATCGTTGTGAACCTCTTAATTTGGGCTACCCACTAGGCTTATTGGAGTAATGCATGTATGAAAGGCTAAAATGCATATGAGGATGAATCCTTGCATGTGTTTATGTTTGCATGAGTACTTGCATGCTTATTGGATTAGAATGCATAAGTAGATGAATACTTGCATTAATTAGGATTGCTATTTAAGTATTCACCTTGCAGGAAATTATCATCAGGAAATGTAGAGGCATGTTTATAGGAATGCTTACTAGTACATTGTGAATACTATACTTGTGGCATAGGCAGGCATTGTTTGTGTTGGTATCTAGTGACTTATGTGATTACTAGTATCCTGAAATAGCATGCTTTGATAATTACTTGAACAACAGAACTTGTATTTAATTTATCATCTTGAGGACCTTGCATGCTTGTATGGTCACTTAGTTAGGCCACCCTTTTCTGCTACACTATCATGCTGGAATTTACTTAGGAGAAACCATGTTTTTTTAACTCTTTCTCCAGTTACCTAGACATAGGGGATAGTATGCTCAGGTTAGAGCAGGGGCTAGGATAGTGTAGTCAGTTATTGGGGATTTGGGACAGGCAGGTTGGAGGACAGGGCATTTGCGGCAACCGCGAATTTCGGGCGGTTGACCGGACTGTTATTAATGCATCAGATTTGGGGATAGGGGATCGGGACTTCTTTAGTGGATGGGTTTTTCCCACTTAATTAGAGTCTTGATTCAGTCCTACTATATCAGGTTACCTATGGCGACTTATTTCACTCGTGAGGGTCGCTCCCCTCGAGTGCCACTCCGGAGTGTGTGTACTTGTGACCGTGCCGGTCAGGAGCCGGTCTATTGCCCTTGGGATGGGACCGTGTCGGTCAGGAACCGGTCTGCATCCCGCAGCTGAGTTGTGAGTTAGTAGGCATAGCAGGCAGTACTGGTGTTCACCGGTGTCTAGATTGGGTTACCCAGGCAGGCATATATACTCTGATGCATACATTTAGCTATTCTTTTAGCTTATGATTTTAGAGGCATATTAGTGGTAGTTTTTATAAGTTGGCATAGTTATAGCTTACCACCCTTGTTTTATTTCTAGCCTCTAGTTGTCCTAGTGGGCATGTCCGAGTTAGAGGTCTACCCACTAGGGGAGGCTACTGTTTTTATAGTAGTTCTCACCCCTACTATTTTTTTTCTTTTCTTTTCCTCTTTGTTTTGCAGAGTCCTCTATGGGAGTTGCGGGACCCTCTGCCCAGGATCGAGGTAAGAGGATCGCTGATTAGCTAGCTACTTCCCTGATACCGAGTTCAGTAGTTTTGATGTATCCCCGGTACACTCAGACGGTTGTATTTTTTCTTTTATTTTGGGTCCGGCTTCGGCCAGCTGGTTGTATTTTTTATTTCGTGAGCTGGGAGAGACACATGTATATTGATGAGAGTTATGTTGTACTTTTGTTTCCAGTTTTTTGTCTGAGATGTATTAATTTTTAGTTTAGCTCTGTTTTATGCTCCTTTATTATATCTTTATATCTGAGCAGGTTACTAGCGCTTCGTGTACACGGGAAATACCGTGTGCACGGCGGATCTGTGGACGAGCCCGGGTTCTGGTTTACACCCGGGGCGTGACACAGTGAGTCTCGGCAGTGTAGTTCTCTAGCCTTTGAGTGAGACAGTGTTTTGTTGGTTTTAGCCGATCTTGTTGATCGAGGATTTGGATCTTAGCCTGCAGTGCCAGCTCGACAGAGTGCGCGGATACCCTTGTCCTCGTTGGGGTCGTTCCCCTCGAGTGCCACGTCCGGGGTGGGTCTGCACTTTGGTATCGCGACTTGTCGACGTTTTATCCCTCTGGCTGAGCCAGTTTTGGCAGTCACGGATACCGTCCCTCTGGCTGAGCCAGTTTTGGCAGTCATGGACGCCCTACGTAAGTCCGCTCCTCCGGGACGTAACGGCAGTAGGTTGGCGCAGGTTTGACTGGACCCGTTGTGGCAGTCAGTTTAGATTGGGTGATCAGAGATGAGAGTTAGTTGTGGCATCATGTTCTTTCTGTTCCACACTTTGAGCATCTAGATAGAGGCATAGTAGCTGTAGAGTTACTTTTCCCAGCTTTCCTTACAGCACTGCATATGTTACCTATGCCTCTAGTAGACTTAGTGGGCAGACCGTTGGGCTTGTTGGCGGCACCCACTGAGAACTACTTGGGACGTAGTTCTCACACCCGTCGCGGTGTCTTTTCCCACAGGGATTTCTACTCCTGTTCCTGCTGCTCCTGTTGCTGCTTCTTATGATCGAGGTGAGGGAGTCGCGAGCTAGATCCCTACCAGTCGTCGTCCAGAGAGTAGACGTACCCTTATTATTTTGAGAGTTCTTGTTGAGAGACTTTGTAGTGAGGGTTAGAGTTGTACTTTCCTTTTTTTGCTGAGGGTGACTTTTGTATCTTTGGGTGAGGACTTGGATTGTATCTTTTGGTCTTGTATTATTTTATTTTCTTTCTAGCTGTTTACTTTCAGCTCTGATATCTGTTTAGTATAGTATCTTCCTTTTTCAGGTTTGACGCTTCGTCTATACGGGGTTCACCGTATGGGCGGCGGATCTGTTGGCGAGCCCGGGTCACAGTTTCGACCCCGGGGCGTGACAGGCGCCCCGTGCGCGGCGCCCCACGCGCGGCATCCATTCGCGCGGCCAATTCTTCGAGGTTGGCGGCGGCGACCTCCCGTCAACTAGACGGCGGCGGCGGCCTCCTGTCAATACTGACGGCGGCGACAACCTCCCGTCCTCATCAACGTTGGCGACGATGACTCCGCTCAAAACCCTCTCTCCACGGGAACCCCAAGAAACCCCACGAACATGCGGAACAACTCACGAAACTAGCAAGAAGGTAACGAAAAGCCAAAAACACACCTTCTAGCCGATGGGGATAACTGTGACACCCCCCGGAATGTGTATTAGTCCTATATATAAATGATATAATAGGACTAATTCTCTTAACCCGGCTATAGCATTTTGGATGGTAGATAGATCCAAGAGGTCATGAGAGTTAAGCGTGCTAGAGCTAGAGTAGTTCTAGGATGGGTTACCCCCTTGGAAGTGGGGCGTCACAGTTGGTATCAGAGCCATTCACCAGCCGGAAATGTGAGATGAGTCTCGGCTGAGCCAGGGTTATATAGCGGGTAGAGCGAGGCTCCCCGGCTAATGACCGTTGTGAGTGGAGTGCAGCTCCTCACAAGGTCGGCTAAGGCTAGCGAGACAAGTCTCACATCCCCTGGTGCTTGTGAGTGTCTTTGAGCCTGACGAGGACGTCAGGGCTTAAAGGGGGGAAGAATGTGACACCCCCCGGAATGTGTATTAGTCCTATATATAAATGATATAATAGGACTAATTCTCTTAACCCGGCTATAGCATTTTGGATGGTGGATAGATCCAAGAGGTCATGAGAGTTAAGCGTGCTAGAGCTAGAGTAGTTCTAGGATGGGTGACCCCCTGGGAAGTGGGGCGTCACAATAACGGTATGATGCTCGGCTCCGATTTTCGCTCTTCGGTCTCACAAGATGACGGCGCTCCCTCCTCCGCTACCCAACGATGACGATGATTTCCGTTTTTGATTTCCGGCGAATCCTTCGACGAAGAAGACGATGTTCTCTCTCGTTACAATTTATCGGAAACTAGGGTTTTCTTGTTTCACTCTCTTTAATGTGTAAAATAGAAACCGATCCCCGGTTCCACTATTTATAAGAGATTTTGAAATAATAATAACCGCATCAAATCTTTTTGTAACAAATCAAATCTTTTGTAACAAATCAAATCTTTTGATTTAACCGTTTCTCCCTCGATTTGTGTTCCAAACCTATCGAAAATCTGATCGTACATTAGCATGGATATCCAAGCACCCAAAAGTCAAAATGAGTGTTTTAAAAACCTCTTTTATATCTAAAACCTAGAAAACCGCATTAGGAGCTCCGCTTACCGGAATTTAGAGCTGATCGCACCGCCGTTCTCCATTTTTCAGGCGCTACCCAACAAAGTATAAAGCAAAGGAAAAAGACATCGAGAAAACAAGGAAAATGTCGTGAATATCGAAAGTGATACTGTGAGAAAACTGTGGACACTACATCACTCTCTCCTTTAAAGAAGTTTCGTCCCCGAAACTTAACTCGTGTCCATTGTGAACAAGTCAGTGTAACGTTCCTTCATCATTTGACTCAAGTTCCCAAGTGGCTTCTCTTTCTTCATGGTTACTCCACTGAACCTTCACATAAGGTATAAACCTCTTTCGCAACCTCTTTTCCTCTCGTGCCAAAATCCGTACCGGTGTTTCTTCAAAACTCAAATCCTCTTGCAGTTCCATTAAAGAAACATCGATCACATGCGAAGGGTCGGGCAAACACTTTCGAAGCATCGATACATGAAACACGCCATGCACCCTTTCTAGACTAGGTGGCAAGGCCAAACGGTAGGCTATCGGACCAATCCGCTCAAGAATTTCAAACAGTCCCACGAATCGTGGGCTCAGCTTGCCTCTCAAACCGAACCGCCGGATTCCCCGGGAAGGTGAAACCTTGGGCAACACGTGCTCCCCGACTTGAAACTCCAAGTCCGGGCGTTACTCTTTTGCCGGCTTTGTGCGATTAATAACCGCTACCTAATTAAACGAACCTTTGCCTCCGTTTCTTCCACCAAATCCGGTCCAAGATGCTTCCTTTCCATCAAGTCGTCCCAACACAATGGTGATCGACACCTGCGCCCGTACAAAGCCTCATAAGGCGCCATCTGTATGCTAGCCTGAAAGCTGTTATTGTAAGCAAACTCCACCAACGGTAAGTAGCGGTACCATCCCCCTCCAAAATCCAACACACAGTCTCAAAGCATGTCTTCGATTGTCCATCACTTTGGGGATGAAATGTCGTACTAAAACTGAACTTGGTTCCCATTGCTTGATGTAGACTTTTCCAAAAGTTTGACATGAAACGGGTATCCCTGTCCGACGTAATCACAACCGATACCCTATGTAATCTTACTATCTCATCGATGTACAACTGTGCCAAGCGCTCCCGTGACCAAGTAGTATGTATAGGCAAGAAATGTGACGATTTGTCAATCGATCAACCACGACCCAAATTGCATCATGCCCAAGTTGTGATCGTGGAAGTCCCGTGACAAAGTCCATGGTAATCCATTCCCACTTCCATTGCGGAATTAGGAGCGGCTGTAACTTCCCCGCAGGCCGTTGGTGCTCAGCTTTGACCTGCTGACACACCAAACAACGTGCAACATAACGAGTCACATCCTCCTTCATTTTTGGCCACCAAAATGTATGTTTTAGATCCTTGTACATCTTTGTCCCTCCGGGGTGAATGGTGTAAGGCGTCCGGTGTGCTTCGGTCAAGATTTCCTATCTCAATTCCGACTGATCCGAAACACACAACCGTCCTCGAAACCAAATCGAGACATCCTCCCCAATGGTGAAGTCGCTATCCAGACCCGATGTAACTCGACTATGTATGTGCTGAAACTCCACATCCGTCTTTTGTCCCTCGCGGATGCAATCCATCAAAGTCGGTTTAACCTCCATAGTAAATAGCCTTGTTACTGTGCCCTGTGGTACAACCTCCAAACCCAATCCCTGAAACTCCGTAACTAAACTCCTTTGCTGCGTAACCGATTCCAATACCAAACCCTCGGTTGGAGTTTTTCTGCTTAAAGTATCTAGTAGTACATTTGCCTTTCCCGAATGATAATGAATAGACAAATCGTAGTCCTTTAGGAGCTCCAACCATCGTCTCTGCCGGAGGTTTAACTCCTTTTAAGTAAATAAATACTTCAAACTTTGGTTATCCGTAAATAACTCACAACGTGCCCCATACAAATAGTGCCTCCAAAGTATCAATGCAAAGATGACTGCTGCCAATTGGGGGTCATGGGTAGGATAGTTCCTCTCATAATCCTTGAGTTGCCTTGATGCATACGCTATCACTTGATCCTGTTGCATCAAGACACACCCTAGTCCCACCCGTGACGCATCACAATAAACCACGAAATCCTCTCCCGATCTAGGTAAGGCTAAGACCAATGCCCGTGTCAATCTGCCCTCTCCCGATCTAGGTAAGGCTAAGACCAATGCCCATGTAATAATATGTACCAAGAAGGCAACCTCCCATAGCCAAAACTCACACTTCTTGAGTTTTGCATAAAGTCTCTGCTCTCTCAATGTCTGAAGTACAATTCTCAAATGATCCATGTGCTCCTCGTCAGTACGCGAGTAAATCAGAATGTCATCGATAAAAATCACCACAATCTGATCCAAGTAAGGTCTAAACACTCTGTTCATCATATCCATGAATGCTGTCGGTGTATTTGTAAGTCCAAAAGGCATGACAGTGAATTCATAATGTTCATACCGAGTCCTGAATGCAGTTTTTGGAACATCCGTTCCCTTTACCCTAAGTTGATGATATCTAGATTGCAAGTCAACTTTTGAGAAACCTGTGGCTCCTTGCAATTGATCAAATAAATCATCAATTCGGGGTAAGAGATACTTATTCTTTATGGTAACTTTATTCAATTCCCGATAATCTATGCACAACCTCAAACTGCCATCATTTTTTCTTACAAATAAAACCGGTGCTCCCCAAGGCAAATACTTGGCCTCACAAAACCCTTGGCCAACAAATCCTTCAACTGTGTCTTGAGCTCTTTTAATTCCACAAATGCCATATGGTAAGGTGTCTTTGAAATCAGTAAAGTGCAGGGAATCAAATAAATGGTAAACTCAATCTCCCTCTCCGGTGGCATCCCGGGCAACTCCTCTCGAAAGACATCATGAAACTCCCTCACCACTAGTGTCACGCCCCGGAACCCGGGCTTGCCAACAGATCCGCCGTGCACACGGGATTTCCCGAGTACACGAAGCGCTGGTAACCTGCTCCGATATAATATGAATAATAAAAGAGCATAATTCAGAGCTGAAGTAGAAGAACCACATAGTATCTCAGACTGGAACTACAAATAAAGCTGTAATAAGTACAATAATCTCCCAGCTCACCAAAATAATACAGCCAGCTGGCCAGTGCCAGACTCAAAGAAAGAAGAAATACCACAGTCTGAGTAAAGAGTATAACATCTGTCTAAAATCCACTCTCGGTCTCACAGGAGATCTATCTACTCAACGATCCCCTTACCTTTATCAGCCGCTGATAGCCTAGCAGCTCCCGCAGACGACTCTGCAAAATAAAGAAGAAGAAAGAAACAGAAAAGAATAATGGGGGTGAGAACTACCAGATAAACCAGTAGCCTCCCCTAGTGGGCAAAACCTCAACTCTGATGCACCCACTAGGATTACTAGAGGCCAGAAAGGAAAAAGTGGTAAAGCTGTAAGCAGAACTGCTGAATAAAGGGGAAACCACCACTAGCATGCCTCTAAATGCAGTGCCAAAAGGAATGACTGTATGTATGCATCAGTATCTAACATGCCTGCCTGAATAAACCCAATCTTATGCCACCAGTAAAACTGGTACTGCCTGCTGCGCCTTGCCTGCCAAATCGGGTATGCTGGCCAATGCATAACACCGATAGGGAATGAGAGTCTCAAGGACTCAAGCCTGCCTGTAACACACTCCGGAGTGGCACTCGAGGGGAGCGACCCACACGAGTAAAAGTACCTCAGTAATAAGTATCATAAGTGTCGTAAACAGCAGGACTGGATCATGACTATGATCAAAGTGGGAAAAGCCATCCACTAAGAAAACCCTGATCTGATGCCATAGTACTCAATAAGTGGGAAAAACCATCCACTAGAGAAAAGCCCGATCCCCTGCTGATGCCTAAAATAGACCAGACACAACCCCATTCTGATGCAAGGATAAACATCCGGTCGACCGCCTACAGTCCGCGGTCACCGCAACACCCCACAAGTTTATAATCTAACATAACCTTGGCTATACTATTCCAAACCCCTGCTCATACTCGAGCGACAAGCAACTGAAAGCAAAAGAGAGCAATAAAACATGTCAAGTCTTAATATGATAGTGTAGCAATAAATAGTGGCCCTACCTGATGTCCGGGCATGCATGCAACTGTCTTTATTTTAAAAGTTGTAAAATAGTGTCAAAGATTTAAAAAGATTGATTTACTGAATAAAAGTCATTTGCATGCGAGATTATAGCCTTTGTCTCAATCACAGTGTCCCAATATAAGTCATCATATCATCTGTGGGGTTATATTAAATTTTAGGAGAGTTCGTCCCAGCGGTTCTCGTCAATTGTCACATTAGTTCGTCCCAATAGTTCTCATCAATTGTCCTGTTAGTTGTCCTGTTAGTTTGTCCTGTTAGTTGTCCTGTTAGTAGTCCTGTTAGTTTGTCCCAATGGTTTTTATCAATTATCATATTAGGTTGTCCCAGTGGTTCTCATCAATTGTCATATTAAATTTTAGGGGAGTTCCAGTAATCCCAGTGAGCTTGTCAAAAATGAGGTAAGCAACAACCGCCCACCTCGAACAGCTCAAATCACACCCAGAAAGTCTCCTGGCTGTCCACAGTCCCCTAGAACTGCTGTCTGCCGAAAATGGTGCCCTACAGCAACACACATTGCACAGGGTGTAACTATATTATTCATAAAAATACAGCTTTTGCTGTTTTTCAAATAGCACGAAAAGAGAGGAGTTTTTCACCTCTGTTTAGTGCTCAGAAAAATCCAGAAAAATTACGGTTACGTTCCTCGCGAAGAGTAGATCAAAATCGACTCTTTAAACGTCTCAATCTGATGCTCCTACGCCAAGATAAAAATCGGATAAGTCGATGCTGTCCAGAAATTTCCACAGCAAAAAGGGGGGTTAAAAAGACCTCAGGAATCGTGCCAAAAGTACGAAATAGAGCAAAGTGATCAACACGAAAATCAAAGCCTTACCTCTTAGGAACGCGCTGCCGCGAAAATCGTCCAAAAATTCCTCCTGGTTAGCACACAGGGAATTTTTGACTGAACTGCGACGGGAAATGGGCCGAAAAAGAGAACCGTCGCAGTGCGCCGCGTTGCAGATAGCTCACTAACTGTAACTCCAGAAATTCTGGAATTTTGAAGAGAGAGAGAGGAGAGAGAGAGGAAGAACTTTCCTATAGAGCTCAAATTCGAATTCTCTCTCAAGGGCTCGAAAACCGAGGTGCAAAGAGAGGGGGGTGGGGGACCTCTTATATAGTGGGCCAAAGGGAATATTCCCACACGGGATCCGTATCCGAACAGGAAACACCGAAATGGGCCAACCAGAAAGCGCCACGTGTCCACAAAACAGCAAACAGCCTGTGCAGGCCCATAAAAAAATTGCCACGTGGCCACGTGGTGCACATGGCCGGTCCGCGCTCCGGGTCTTCCGGAAGTTGTCGGCCAATAGGGGAGCGCCACGTGTCACCCTCCCACGTGCTTCTAGAAGCCGGCCAACCAATGGGGAAGCGCCACGTGGCAAGGGGAAACTTCGGTGCTCCCGGTGCACGCCATGCCTGTGGACCCCGCACCTGCGCGCCTGCCCGCGCCGTGCTCCGCTGTGCTCCGCTGCGCTCCGCCGCGCTCCGCCGCTGCGCCGCCGCCCGCCGGTGGCCGCCGGCTGTCGGAACAGTAATTCCGGCTAGCCGGAGTTACTGTTCCGGGTGAACAGTAAAAATTTAGCGAAAAATAAAGTGAATATACCATTTTGACCGTTTTCCCGCGTGCTGAGTCCAAATCCGCTGTCCATTTCGCCAAATTCTCATCCGAAATTTTGCCGAAAGCTCCCGGAAAATTCCATTTGCTCCGATTTTCGCGCAGAGTCTATATTAAATGTCCAATTTCGATTCTACAAGCTTTGTTTCACCGAATAAGCTCCCCACAGTCACTGTTTAACGCTGCACAGTTCCTGTGGGAGTCTGGATCATCACATCCTCCCCCACTAAAAAGAGTTTCGTCCTCGAAACGAGACTAAACAATAATCCTCAGTCCGATGTCTCGAATAAGTAGGGTGAGCATCCCTCATCTCCGACTCGAGCTCCCATGTAGCCTCGCGCTCGTCATGATTGCTCCATTGGATCTTCACATAGGGAATGTCCCGACTGCATAATTCTCTCACCTCTCGATCCAAAACTCGCAGTGGGCGCTCTTCATACCTCAAATCCTCGCTGATCTCAAGCGGTGTGAAGTCGATGACGTGCGATGGGTCGAAGATATACTTCCTCAAAGTAGAAACATGAAATACATCATGGACAACAGCAAGCCTTGGAGGAAGTGCAAGTCGGTAGGCAACTGGCCTGATACGCTCCAATATCTCAAAGGGTCCAATGTATCGGGGGCTAAGCTTTCCACGAATGCCGAATCTCCTGATTCCTTTGGACGGCGAGACTTTCAGGAATACGTGCTCTCCAACTTGAAATTCTAAGTCTCGTCGCCGAATAGCGGCATAACTCCTTTGTCGGCTTTGGGCGGTTTGAAGATGCTTTCGAATCACTCGGACCTTCTCCTCTGCCTCTAACAATATATCTGGTCCCAAGGTCCGCCTTTCGCCCACGTCACTCCAATAAAGCGGTGATCGACACTTGCGTCCATACAACGCTTCAAATGGAGCCATCTGAATGCTCGCTTGAAAGCTATTGTTGTACGCGAACTCAGCCAAGGATAAGTGTCGAATCCACCCTCCGCCGAAATCCAAGACACAAGCCCTCAACATGTCCTCCAGGATTTGTATCGTCCGTTCTGACTGTCCATCCGTCTGCGGATGAAAGCAGTACTGAACCTAAGCTGAGTTCCCAAGGTTGTCTGCAAACTCATCCAGAAACGTGAAACAAACCTCGGGTCTCTATCTGATACAATGGAGGCTGGTACTCCATGTAATCTAACTAGCTCGTCTAGATAAAGCTGGGCTAGTCGCTCAAGTGGCCACGTAGTCTGCATGGGCAGAAAGTGCGCCGACTTGGTAAGTCTATCTACAACTACCCAGATAGCGTCTGCTCCTCCCTGTGCCTTCGGTAGTCCGACCACAAAGTCCATCGTAATGTGGTCCCATTTCCACTCGGGAATTGGGAGACTCTGTAAACTTGCCAGCTGGCACTCGATGCTCAGCTTTCACCTGCTGACAAGTTAAACATTGGGCCACAAATCTCCCAATATCCCTTTTCATGCCTTTCCACCAGAAGTGTGCCCTGAGGTCCTTATACATCTTAGTCCCACCAGGATGTAGGGTATAAGGTGTATAATGGGCCTCTCGCAATATCTGCTCTCTGATCTCCGCATCTATTGGCACACATGCTCGGTCTCTGTATCTTAGTACTCCCGAGGCATCAACCGTAAAGTCCCCAGACTGATTACTCGGAATCTGATCTCTAATCCTGGTCAAGTGGGGGTCCTCACTCTGTTTCTCCCTGATCCTGTCCAGCAGAGTGGGCTGCAAGACTAAAGATGTCAGTCTAGCAGTGACCCCAGGGGACACAACCTCTATCTCGAGTCGTCTCATCTCCTCTAATAGCGGCGCTTGGTCTGTGATCAACATAGACAAACTTTGCACCGCTCTTCTACTCAAGGCGTCAGCAACCACATTAGCCTTGCCCGGGTGGTAGAGAATATCTACATCATAATCCTTTAATAGCTCTAACACCTACGTTGCCTCAAATTCAGCTCCTTTTGCGTGAACAGGTATTTTAGGCTCTTGTGGTCGGTGTAGATTTCACAATGCTCCCCATACAGATAATGACGCCAAAGCTTCAGTGCAACACTACAGCAGCAAGCTCAAAGTCATGGGTAGGGTAATTTTTCTCATATTCTTTGAGTTGTCTTGATGCATATGCAATTACCCTCCCTTCCTGCATCAACACACATCCGAGTCCACTGTGTGATGCATCGCTATAGATCACATATCCTTTTCCCATAACAGGAAGGGAAAGGATAGGAAGCGGTCATCAGTCTATTCTTCAGCTCCTCAAAGCTCCTTTGACAATCCTCACTCCAGATAAACTTCACTCCCTTACGCGTCAAGCGAGTGAGGGGTGTGGAGAGCTTCGCAAAGCCTTCCACAAACCGACGGTAATACCCAGCTAAACCCATAAAGCTACGTACCTCAGAAACCGTCGTCGGTCGGGGCCAATCACGGACTGCCCTCAATCTTTGCTGGGTCTACTGCCACACCTGCGGCACAATCCTTAAGTGCTAGCTTGGCAAAACTCGCATTTTGCTAGCTTGGCAAACAACTTCTTCTCTCGCAGAAGTTGCAGCACAATCCTTAAGTGCTCCTCATGCTCAGCATCACTTCGGGAGTAGACCAAGATATCATCAATGAACACTACCACGAATCGATCTAAGTACGGTCGGAAGATCCGGTTCATTAAATCCATGAACGCGGCAGGGGCATTAGTTAGCCCAAAGGCATAACTGTAAATTCATAATGCCCATACCGTGATCTAAATGCCGTTTTCGGAATATCCTCGGCCTTTACTTTCAACTGGTGGTAACCGGATTGTAGATCTATCTTAGAGAAGACACAGGACCCTTGCAGCTGATCAAAAAGATCATCGATGCGCGGCAAAGGGTACTTGTTCTTGATGGTCACTTTATTTAATTCCCTATAGTCCACACACAATCGCAGTGACCCATCCTTCTTTTTCACGAATAGCACCGGCGCTCCCCAAGGCGACACACTCGGCCTAATAAAGCCCTTGTCCATCAAATCCTGGAGTTGCGCCTTAAGCTCTCGCAGCTCAGCCGGTGCCATCCGGTAAGGAGCCTTTTGAGATTGGCGCAGTTCCCGGAACTACGTCAATCACAAACTCAATCTCCCTATCTAGCGGCATGCTTGTCAGCTCAGGTGGAAAAACATCCGGGAACTCGCGGGCAGTAGGATATCCCCGAGTCCCGGCGCCGCCGTAGGCCCTTCAACAACACTAGCCAAAAAGGCTACACATCCTCGATGGATCATCTGCCTCGCTCGGGAAGTCGAAACATAGAGGCAAAGAAAGCACTCTGACATCCCCCGGTATACCAACATTTCCTGGTCTGGCTCTCTAAAAGTGACGGTCCTCGCGGCACAATCAATGGTCGCAAAATACCGAGCCGGCCAGTCCATCCCGAGGACCACATCGAAGTCCTTCAATTGTCTCAGGACCAACAGGTCTGCTGGCATAATCCAGGACTCGATTTGCAACGGGCAGGACCAACAACACTCCTCTACGTGCAAGGTGTGATCGGGAATCTGAACCTCTCGTGCACGTGGTAGAAGTCCTACCTTTAACCCATGTAATGAGGCAAATGATCTACTGATAAAAGAATGCGATGCTCCAGTATCAAATAACGTACGAGTCCTAATGCCAGAAAGTAAGGTGATACCTGCCACCACGTGATCTTGCTGCCGAAGAGTCCTCTACCTGCGCAGCATACACTCGCCCACTCTGGGCTGGAGGGCGATACTCCGTGGGATAGGAAGAAGATGGCCTGCTTGCTGGAGCATATGGCCGCTGAGCCGTCGACCGTTGCTGTGATGAAGATGGAGCCGATGCTGAAGAAGGGGCCCGTCGATGGCGCATAAGGGCAAGTAGCTCGGACGTGGCCAGACTGTCCACATCTATAGCAGCGACCCCACCGCTGGTCGCAGGTGTTGGAAATGTGCTGACCTCCACAGAAAATACAATTGCGGGGGGCACGTGGTTGTCGTGACCGCTGTAGTCGCTGAGGCTGTCGCTGCGACCCACGCTACGACGGCTGGGATTCTGCTGCGGCTGCTGCTGCTGGGGCCTCTAGGGTCCACCAGGCCCTCGACGCCGACCGTCCTTGGCGGGAAAACTGAGGCGGTGGCGGTCGGGGA
>CM055084.1:300609-334513 GCA_029204045.2 Tillandsia leiboldiana
AATTACAGCCAGCTGGCCGTGCCAGACTCAAAGAAAGAAGAAATACCACAGTCTGAGTAAAGAGTATCACATCTGTCTAAAATCACTCTCGGTCTCACAGGAGATCTATCTACTCAACGATCCCCTTACCTTATCAGCCGCTGATAGCCTAGCAGCTCCCGCAGACGACTCTGCAAAATAAAGAAGAAGAAAGAAACAGAAAAGAATAATGGGGGTGAGAACTACCAGATAAACCAGTAGCCTCCCCTAGTGGGCAAAACCTCAACTCTGATGCACCCACTAGGATTACTAGAGGCCAGAAAGGAAAAAGTGGTAAAGCTGTAAGCAGAAACTGCTGAATAAAGGGGAAACCACCACTAGCATGCCTCTAAATGCAGTGCCAAAAGGAATGACTGTATGTATGCATCAGTATCTAACATGCTGCCTGAATAAACCCAATCTTATGCCACCAGTAAAACTGGTACTGCCTGCTGCGCCTTGCCTGCCAAATCGGGTATGCTGGCCAATGCATAACACCGATAGGGAATGAGAGTCTCAAGGACTCAAGCCTGCCTGTAACACACTCCGGAGTGGCACTCGAGGGGAGCGACCCACACGAGTAAAAGTACCTCAGTAATAAGTATCATAAGTGTCGTAAACAGCAGGACTGGATCATGACTATGATCAAAGTGGGAAAAGCCATCCACTAAGAAAACCCTGGATCTGATGCCATAGTACTCAATAAGTGGGAAAAACCATCCACTAGAGAAAAGCCCGATCCCCTGCTGATGCCTAAAATAGACCAGACACAACCCCATTCTGATGCAAGGATAAACATCCGGTCGACCGCCTACAGTCCGCGGTCACCGCAACACCCCACAAGTTTATAATCTAACATAACCTTGGCTATACTATTCCAAACCCCTGCTCATACTCGAGCGACAAGCAACTGAAAGCAAAAGAGAGCAATAAAACATGTCAGTCTTAATATGATAGTGTAGCAATAAATAGTGGCCCTACCTGATGTCCGGGCATGCATGCAACTGTCTTTATTTTAAAAGTTGTAAAATAGTGTCAAAGATTTAAAAAGATTGATTTACTGAATAAAAGTCATTTGCATGCGAGATTATAGCCTTTGTCTCAATCACAGTGTCCCAATATAAGTCATCATATCATCTGTGGGGTTATATTAAATTTTAGGAGAGTTCGTCCCAGCGGTTCTCGTCAATTGTCACATTAGTTTCGTCCCAATAGTTCTCATCAATTGGTCCTGTTAGTTGTCCTGTTAGTTTGTCCTGTTAGTTGTCCTGTTAGTAGTCCTGTTAGTTTGTCCCAATGGTTTTTATCAATTATCATATTAGGTTGTCCCAGTGGTTCTCATCAATTGTCATATTAAATTTTAGGGGAGTTCCAGTAATCCCAGTGAGCTTGTCAAAAATGAGGTAAGCAACAACCGCCCACCTCGAACAGCTCAAATCACACCCAGAAAGTCTCCTGGCTGTCCACAGTCCCCTAGAACTGCTGTCTGCCGAAAATGGTGCCCTACAGCAACACACATTGCACAGGGTGTAACTATATTATTCATAAAAATACAGCTTTTGCTGTTTTTCAAATAGCACGAAAAGAGAGGAGTTTTTCACCTCTGTTTAGTGCTCAGAAAAATCCAGAAAAATTACGGTTACGTTCCTCGCGAAGAGTAGATCAAAATCGACTCTTTAAACGTCTCAATCTGATGCTCCTACGCCAAGATAAAAATCGGATAAGTCGATGCTGTCCAGAAATTTCCACAGCAAAAAGGGGGGTTAAAAAGACCTCAGGAATCGTGCCAAAAGTACGAAATAGAGCAAAGTGATCAACACGAAAATCAAAGCCTTACCTCTTAGGAACGCGCTGCCGCGAAAATCGTCCAAAAATTCCTCCTGGTTAGCACACAGGGAATTTTTGACTGAACTGCGACGGGAAATGGGCCGAAAAAGAGAACCGTCGCAGTGCGCCGCGTTGCAGATAGCTCACTAACTGTAACTCCAGAAATTCTGGAATTTTGAAGAGAGAGAGAGGAGAGAGAGAGGAAGAACTTTCCTATAGAGCTCAAATTCGAATTCTCTCTCAAGGGCTCGAAAACCGAGGTGCAAAGAGAGGGGGGTGGGGGACCTCTTATATAGTGGGCCAAAGGGAATATTCCCACACGGGATCCGTATCCGAACAGGAAACACCGAAATGGGCCAACCAGAAAGCGCCACGTGTCCACAAAACAGCAAACAGCCTGTGCAGGCCCAATAAAAAATTGCCACGTGGCCACGTGGTGCACATGGCCGGTCCGCGCTCCGGGTCTTCCGGAAGTTGTCGGCCAATAGGGGAGCGCCACGTGTCACCCTCCCACGTGCTTCTAGAAGCCGGCCAACCAATGGGGAAGCGCCACGTGGCAAGGGGAAACTTCGGTGCTCCCGGTGCACGCCATGCCTGTGGACCCCGCACCTGCGCGCCTGCCCGCGCCGTGCTCCGCTGTGCTCCGCTGCGCTCCGCCGCGCTCCGCCGCTGCGCCGCCGCCCGCCGGTGGCCGCCGGCTGTCGGAACAGTAATTCCGGCTAGCCGGAGTTACTGTTCCGGTGAACAGTAAAAATTTAGCGAAAAATAAAGTGAATATACCATTTTGACCGTTTTCGCGTGCTGAGTCCAAATCCGCTGTCCATTTCGCCAAATTCTCATCCGAAATTTTGCCGAAAGCTCCCGGAAAATTCCATTTGCTCCGATTTTCGCGCAGAGTCTATATTAAATGTCCAATTTCGATTCTACAAGCTTTGTTTCACCGAATAAGCTCCCCACAGTCACTGTTTAACGCTGCACAGTTCCTGTGGGAGTCTGGATCATCACATCCTCCCCCACTAAAAAGAGTTTCGTCCTCGAAACGAGACTAAACAATAATCCTCAGTCCGATGTCTCGAATAAGTAGGGGTGAGCATCCCTCATCTCCGACTCGAGCTCCCATGTAGCCTCGCGCTCGTCATGATTGCTCCATTGGATCTTCACATAGGGAATGTCCCGACTGCATAATTCTCTCACCTCTCGATCCAAAACTCGCAGTGGGCGCTCTTCATACCTCAAATCCTCGCTGATCTCAAGCGGTGTGAAGTCGATGACGTGCGATGGGTCGAAGATATACTTCCTCAAAGTAGAAACATGAAATACATCATGGACAACAGCAAGCCTTGGAGGAAGTGCAAGTCGGTAGGCAACTGGCCTGATACGCTCCAATATCTCAAAGGGTCCAATGTATCGGGGGCTAAGCTTTCACGAATGCCGAATCTCCTGATTCCTTTGGACGGCGAGACTTTCAGGAATACGTGCTCTCCAACTTGAAATTCTAAGTCTCGTCGCCGAATATCGGCATAACTCCTTTGTCGGCTTTGGGCGGTTTGAAGATGCTTTCGAATCACTCGGACCTTCTCCTCTGCCTCTAACAATATATCTGGTCCCAAGGTCCGCCTTTCGCCCACGTCACTCCAATAAAGCGGTGATCGACACTTGCGTCCATACAACGCTTCAAATGGAGCCATCTGAATGCTCGCTTGAAAGCTATTGTTGTACGCGAACTCAGCCAAGGATAAGTGTCGAATCCACCCTCCGCCGAAATCCAAGACACAAGCCCTCAACATGTCCTCCAGGATTTGTATCGTCCGTTCTGACTGTCCATCCGTCTGCGGATGAAAGCAGTACTGAACCTAAGCTGAGTTCCCAAGGTTGTCTGCAAACTCATCCAGAAACGTGAAACAAACCTCGGGTCTCTATCTGATACAATGGAGGCTGGTACTCCATGTAATCTAACTATCTCGTCTAGATAAAGCTGGGCTAGTCGCTCAAGTGGCCACGTAGTCTGCATGGGCAGAAAGTGCGCCGACTTGGTAAGTCTATCTACAACTACCCAGATAGCGTCTGCTCCTCCCTGTGCCTTCGGTAGTCCGACCACAAAGTCCATCGTAATGTGGTCCCATTTCCACTCGGGAATTGGGAGACTCTGTAACTTGCCAGCTGGCACTCGATGCTCAGCTTTCACCTGCTGACAAGTTAAACATTGGGCCACAAATCTCCCAATATCCCTTTTCATGCCTTTCCACCAGAAGTGTGCCCTGAGGTCCTTATACATCTTAGTCCCACCAGGATGTAGGGTATAAGGTGTATAATGGGCCTCTCGCAATATCTGCTCTCTGATCTCCGCATCTATTGGCACACATGCTCGGTCTCTGTATCTTAGTACTCCCGAGGCATCAACCGTAAAGTCCCCAGACTGATTACTCGGAATCTGATCTCTAATCCTGGTCAAGTGGGGGTCCTCACTCTGTTTCTCCCTGATCCTGTCCAGCAGAGTGGGCTGCAAGACTAAAGATGTCAGTCTAGCAGTGACCCCAGGGGACACAACCTCTATCTCGAGTCGTCTCATCTCCTCTAATAGCGGCGCTTGGTCTGTGATCAACATAGACAAACTTTGCACCGCTCTTCTACTCAAGGCGTCAGCAACCACATTAGCCTTGCCCGGGTGGTAGAGAATATCTACATCATAATCCTTTAATAGCTCTAACCACCTACGTTGCCTCAAATTCAGCTCCTTTTGCGTGAACAGGTATTTTAGGCTCTTGTGGTCGGTGTAGATTTCACAATGCTCCCCATACAGATAATGACGCCAAAGCTTCAGTGCAAACACTACAGCAGCAAGCTCAAAGTCATGGGTAGGGTAATTTTTCTCATATTCTTTGAGTTGTCTTGATGCATATGCAATTACCCTCCCTTCCTGCATCAACACACATCCGAGTCCACTGTGTGATGCATCGCTATAGATCACATATCCTTTTCCCATAACAGGAAGGGAAAGGATAGGAGCGGTCATCAGTCTATTCTTCAGCTCCTCAAAGCTCCTTTGACAATCCTCACTCCAGATAAACTTCACTCCCTTACGCGTCAAGCGAGTGAGGGGTGTGGAGAGCTTCGCAAAGCCTTCCACAAACCGACGGTAATACCCAGCTAAACCCATAAAGCTACGTACCTCAGAAACCGTCGTCGGTCGGGGCCAATCACGGACTGCCTCAATCTTTGCTGGGTCTACTGCCACACCTGCGGCACAATCCTTAAGTGCTAGCTTGGCAAAACTCGCATTTTGCTAGCTTGGCAAACAACTTCTTCTCTCGCAGAAGTTGCAGCACAATCCTTAAGTGCTCCTCATGCTCAGCATCACTTCGGGAGTAGACCAAGATATCATCAATGAACACTACCACGAATCGATCTAAGTACGGTCGGAAGATCCGGTTCATTAAATCCATGAACGCGGCAGGGGCATTAGTTAGCCCAAAAGGCATAACTGTAAATTCATAATGCCCATACCGTGATCTAAATGCCGTTTTCGGAATATCCTCGGCCTTTACTTTCAACTGGTGGTAACCGGATTGTAGATCTATCTTAGAGAAGACACAGGACCCTTGCAGCTGATCAAAAAGATCATCGATGCGCGGCAAAGGGTACTTGTTCTTGATGGTCACTTTATTTAATTCCCTATAGTCCACACACAATCGCAGTGACCCATCCTTCTTTTTCACGAATAGCACCGGCGCTCCCCAAGGCGACACACTCGGCCTAATAAAGCCCTTGTCCATCAAATCCTGGAGTTGCGCCTTAAGCTCTCGCAGCTCAGCCGGTGCCATCCGGTAAGGAGCCTTTGAGATTGGCGCAGTTCCCGGAACTACGTCAATCACAAACTCAATCTCCCTATCTAGCGGCATGCTTGTCAGCTCAGGTGGAAAAACATCCGGGAACTCGCGGGCAGTAGGGATATCCCCGAGTCCCGGCGCCGCCGTAGGCCCTTCAACAACACTAGCCAAAAAGGCTACACATCCTCGATGGATCATCTGCCTCGCTCGGGAAGTCGAAACCATAGAGGCAAAGAAAGCACTCTGACATCCCCGGTATACCAACATTTCCTGGTCTGGCTCTCTAAAAGTGACGGTCCTCGCGGCACAATCAATGGTCGCAAAATACCGAGCCGGCCAGTCCATCCCGAGGACCACATCGAAGTCCTTCAATTGTCTCAGGACCAACAGGTCTGCTGGCATAATCCAGGACTCGATTTGCAACGGGCAGGACCAACAACACTCCTCTACGTGCAAGGTGTGATCGGGAATCTGAACCTCTCGTGCACGTGGTAGAAGTCCTACCTTTAACCCATGTAATGAGGCAAATGATCTACTGATAAAAGAATGCGATGCTCCAGTATCAAATAACGTACGAGTCCTAATGCCAGAAAGTAAGGTGATACCTGCCACCACGTGATCTGCTGCCGAAGAGTCCTCTACCTGCGCAGCATACACTCGCCCACTCTGGGCTGGAGGGCGATACTCCGTGGGATAGGAAGAAGATGGCCTGCTTGCTGGAGCATATGGCCGCTGAGCCGTCGACCGTTGCTGTGATGAAGATGGAGCCGATGCTGAAGAAGGGGCCGTCGATGGCGCATAAGGGCAAGTAGCTCGGACGTGGCCAGACTGTCCACATCTATAGCAGCGACCCCACCGCTGGTCGCAGGTGTTGGAAATGTGCTGACCTCCACAGAAAATACAATTGCTGGGGGCCCGTGGTTGTCGTGACTGCTGTAGTCGCTGAGGCTGTCGCTGCGACCCACGCTACGACGGCTGGGATCTCTGCTGCTGCTGCTGCTGCTGGGGCCTCTAGGGTCCACCAGGCCCTCGCCGCTCCGACCGTCCTTGGCCGGAAAACTGAGGCGGTGGCGGTCGGGGCGGCCTCCAGGAACTAGCCTGTCTCCCGTCGTCCTGCGCTGGTCGCTTTCTGTCTGCGCCTTGAGCGACCAGGCCCCCACGTCTGGCGACGACGTGGTCTCCCCTCTCAACCCACTGGGCATGCTCTGCTGCCTCCTCCAAGGTTTGAAGTCTCTGGGCATGCACCAGAGTATAGATCTCTGGGCGCAGGCCCGACTCAAAGAGCTCCACCTGGTGCGGTCCGTCCCTAGCGACGTAAGGTACGCAGTTGAGTAACCGCGTGAACTCCTGAAAATAGTCCAATGCTGTCCGGTCGCCTTGCTGAAGATTCTTCAAATCATCCTCCAGCTTTTTCTTCATACTCGTGGAAAAGTACGTATCCAGAATCATCCTCTTGAACTCTGACCAGGGTAGCTGTCGAGTGATCTGGAACTCCAGAGGCTCTACCCGACGCCACCATGCATCAGCGTCCCCGTCTAAGCAGTGTACAGCCATATGTACCCTATACTTCTGGTCAATGAAGAAGTCCCGGAATAACTTCTCCATTGACGAAAGCCAAGTCCCGATCTCCCACGGCTGGGTATTCCGCCCTGAAAACCTGGGCGGTCCCCGCTTACAGAACTGAGTAAGTTTGTCAGCAATCTCCTGCTCCTCCGCATGAGTCAATGGCCGGATTGCTCCTTGAGCAACAGGGATGCCGTGGTCACCGGTCCAACTGGGGAAGCCACAGTAGGGGAGGGTGGTACAGGAGAACTCTCAGGGGGTGCAACAACAGGCTGCGCCCTCTGTTCTAACATCTGCGTCAGCCGACCCATGGCCTCCTCCTGACGTCGCACGGCCTCTGACATCTGGGCCATCTGAGCCTGAAGCTCCTGCACCTCACTCTGCTGGCCCTGCTCGGACTCCTCCGGCTCGGGTTCAGGGGAATCAGGCTGAGAACGCGTCAACATCCTACGTCGCAGAGGCATCCTACCACAAGAAACCACACTCAGTATCATATCCCCACACGACCTAATCTAGCGAAAGTCAAAGACATCCCCATATTTCTGTGACTTTATGTTGTCTGCAGCCAACATAACGGTTCACCAGAAATTGGGCATGTCGATCCCTCTTCTCTCACTGGAAGAGTCAAACAATAAATCAACGACTTTCGCAAATATCACGTCTTCCGTACCCTATCATCCTAGGGTCTGCCAAAAGCCTAGGGTTTTCTAAGTCCCAACTGACCTATCCCTAAGCTCTGATACCAACTTAATCTGTCACGCCCCGGAACCCGGGCTTGCCAACAGATCCGCCGTGCACACGGGATTTCCCGAGTACACGAAGCGCTGGTAACCTACTCCGATATAATATGAATAATAAAAAAGCATAATACAGAGCTGAAGTAGAAGAACCACATAGTATCTCAGACTGGAACTACAAATAAAGCTGTAATAAGTACAATAATCTCCCAGCTCACCAAAATAATACAGCCAGCTGGCCAGTGCCAGACTCAAAGAAAGAAGAAATACCACAGTCTGAGTAAAGAGTATAACATCTGTCTAAAATCCACTCTCGGTCTCACAGGAGATCTATCTACTCAACGATCCCCTTACCTTTATCAGCCGCTGATAGCCTAGCAGCTCCCGCAGACGACTCTGCAAAATAAAGAAGAAGAAAGAAACAGAAAAGAATAATGGGGGTGAGAACTACCAGATAAACCAGTAGCCTCCCCTAGTGGGCAAAACCTCAACTCTGATGCACCCACTAGGATTACTAGAGGCCAGAAAGGAAAAAGTGGTAAAGCTGTAAGCAGAACTGCTGAATAAAGGGGAAACCACCACTAGCATGCCTCTAAATGCAGTGCCAAAAGGAATGACTGTATGTATGCATCAGTATCTAACATGCCTGCCTGAATAAACCCAATCTTATGCCACCAGTAAAACTGGTACTGCCTGCTGCGCCTTGCCTGCCAAATCGGGTATGCTGGCCAATGCATAACACCGATAGGGAATGAGAGTCTCAAGGACTCAAGCCTGCCTGTAACACACTCCGGAGTGGCACTCGAGGGGAGCGACCCACACGAGTAAAAGTACCTCAGTAATAAGTATCATAAGTGTCGTAAACAGCAGGACTGGATCATGACTATGATCAAAGTGGGAAAAGCCATCCACTAAGAAAACCCTGATCTGATGCCATAGTACTCAATAAGTGGGAAAAACCATCCACTAGAGAAAAGCCCGATCCCCTGCTGATGCCTAAAATAGACCAGACACAACCCCATTCTGATGCAAGGATAAACATCCGGTCGACCGCCTACAGTCCGCGGTCACCGCAACACCCCGCAAGTTTATAATCTAACATAACCTTGGCTATACTATCCCAAACCCCTGCTCATACTCGAGCGACAAGCAACTGAAAGCAAAAGAGAGCAATAAAACATGTCAAGTCTTAATATGATAGTGTAGCAATAAATAGTGGCCCTACCTGATGTCCGGGCATGCATGCAACTGTCTTTATTTTTAAAGTTGTAAAATAGTGTCAAAGATTTAAAAAGATTGATTTACTGAATAAAAGTCATTTGCATGCGAGATTATAGCCTTTGTCTCAATCACAGTGTCCCAATATAAGTCATCATATCATCTGTGGGGTTATATTAAATTTTAGGAGAGTTCGTCCCAGCGGTTCTCGTCAATTGTCACATTAGTTCGTCCCAATAGTTCTCATCAATTGTCCTGTTAGTTGTCCTGTTAGTTTGTCCTGTTAGTTGTCCTATTAGTTGTCCTGTTAGTTTGTCCCAATGGTTTTTATCAATTATCATATTAGGTTGTCCCAGTGGTTCTCATCAATTGTCATATTAAATTTTAGGGGAGTTCCAGTAATCCCAGTGAGCTTGTCAAAAATGAGGTAAGCAACAACCGCGCACCTCGAACAGCTCAAATCACACCCAGAAAGTCTCCTGGCTGTCCACAGTCCCCTAGAACTGCTGTCTGCCGAAAATGGTGCCCTACAGCAACACACATTGCACAGGGTGTAACTATATTATTCATAAAAATACAGCTTTTGCTGTTTTTCAAATAGCACGAAAAGAGAGGAGTTTTTCACCTCTGTATAGTGCTCAGAAAAATCCAGAAAAATTACGGTTGCGTTCCTCGCGAAGAGTAGATCAAAATCGACTCTTTAAACGTCTCGATCTGATGCTCCTACGCCAAGATAAAAATCGGATAAGTCGATGCTGTCCAAAAATTTCCACAGCAAAAAGGGGGGTCAAAGAGACCTCGGGAATCGTGCCAAAAGTACGAAATGGAGCAAAGTGATCAACACGAAAATCAAAGTCTTACCTCTTAGGAACGCGCTGCCGTGAAAATCGTCCAAAAATTCCTCCTGGTTAGCACACAGGGAATTTTCGACTGAACTGCGACGGGAAATGGGCCGAAAAAGAGAACCGTCGCAGTGCGCCGCGTCGCAGATAGCTCACTAACTGTAACTCCAGAAATTCTGGAATTTTGTAGAGAGAGAGAGGAGAGAGAGAGGAAGAACTTTCCTATAGAGCTCAAATTCGGATTCTCTCTCTAAGGGCTCGAAAACCGAGGTGCAAAGAGAGGGGGGTTGGGGACCTCTTATATAGTGGGCCAAAGGAAATATTCCCACACGGGATCCGGATCCGAACAGGAAACACCGAAATGGGCCAACCAGAAAACGCCACGTGTCCACAAAACAGCAAACAGCCTGTGCAGGCCCAATGAAAAATCGCCACGTGGCCACGTGGTGCACATGGCCGGTCCGCGCTCCGGGTCTTCCGGAAGTTGTCGGCCAATAGGGGAGCGCCACGTGTCACCCTCCCACGTGCTTCTAGAAGCCGGCCAACCAATGGGGAAGCGCCACGTGGCAAGGGGAAACTTCGGTGCTCCCGGTGCACGCCATGCCTGTGGACCCCGCACCTGCGTGCCTGCCCGCGCCGTGCTCCGCTGTGCTCCGCTGCGCTCCGCCGCGCTCCGCCGCTGCGCCGCCGCCCGCCGGTCGCCGCCGGCTGCCGGAACAGTAATTCCGGCTAGCCGGAGTTACTGTTCCGATGACCAGTAAAAATTTAGCGAAAAATAAAGTGAATATACCATTTTAACCGTTTTCGCGTGCTGAGTCCAAATCCGCTGTCCATTTCGCCAAATTCTCATCCGAAATTTTGCCGAAAGCTCCCGGAAAATTCCATTTGCTCCGATTTTCGCGCAGAGTCTATATTAAATGTCCAATTTCGATTCTACAAGCTTTGTTTCACCGAATAAGCTCCCCACAGTCGCTGTTTAACGTTGCACAGTTCCTGCGGGAGTCTGGATCATCACAACTAGTATATCCAAAACTGATGGTGTAGGTCGCGTGATCAAATCCACCGAAGCCAAATATGCCGAACAACCACCTTGAATCAAATTCCTTGCCCGCGAGGCGGAGATGATCGTCGCAATATACGTGCTCTTGCACACCTGGAAAATAAGTCCGGGGTGTCTAGGTTCCCACAATCGCACCTCTCGCTTCTCATAGTCATTAACTGCAAAGTGACGAGTCAACTAGTCCATGCCAAATACCAAATCAAACTCTCGAATCGGGATAACCACCAGATCTATTAGGCACACACAGTCGCCCAAAGCCACCGAGCCTGAAGGTACAAAAGTATTGGCTTGTAAAGGTGGCCCCGGGGTTAAAACTGATAACACACATGGAAAGGGCCTCTCCTCCAAGGCATGGGAACGAGCAAAGGTACATGAAATATACGAATGGGATGCTCCGGTATCGAAAAGTGTCCTAGCACGAATGCCTGAAATAATAACCATACTTGCAACCACATCCGCCGGTGGATCAGTACCTTAAGGTGCCATGGAGTAGATCCTCCCTCCCGTCTGTTGCTGCTGTGCCTGAGCCTGTGGTACCCTCTCCTCCCATCGAGGGGTCGAAGGGCATCCTGCCTGTCCTGTGGAAATCCTCTATCCGCCCTGTCACTGCGGTGAAGGCGTAGATGCTACCGAAGGAATTGGATCCTAGCCCAATGGGCAACCTGATCTGAAATGCCCCTATTTCCCACACTTGTAGGAGTGATCATGCCGCTGTGAACAGGCTGTCACTGAATGCGCTCCTCCACAAATGATACATGGCTTATCCCTTGTCTTCTGCCCTGAAGTCGATAGGCCCTTAGCCCCCTGCTGAATTCTCGGATACTTGGGCGGTCGGCAACTCCCAGACTGTGCTTAGGACCGCTTCTTATCTTTATTGCAGTCTGATCCCTCGATCCGAGCGGGAGCCAAAATAGCTCCTCACTAAACCAATGTGGCCCTGTCGACCACCTGCTGAAAAGTGTGCAAATCCGCCGATTGAACAAGTCTAAAGATATCACCTCTCAATCCATCAACAAAAAGACGAGCCTTATAAGACTCATCCCGAATAACGAAGGGAACACAGTTAGCCAATCTCATGAATTCCCTTTGATATTCCATAGCTGATCGGCTACCCTGTTTGATGGTCTTCAAGTCATTCTCCGGCTTCTGTTTGACGCTATCCGAAAAGAAGGCCCTAAATAATATCTTCCTGAATGCTGACCAAGTAGGAAAAGCAGTGCCACTAGAAGGAATAGGTCGCACTGTCTTCCACCAAATCCGGGCTGTGCCCTCCAGAAAGTGAACCGCTAAAGGAACTCGCTCGTCCTCCTCCATAATCAAATCCTCAAATCACTTCTCCATGGTGTCCACCCATTTCCCCTCTACCCATGGATCGGTCGTCTCACCCTCGAAGATGGGTGGCTTGTACTTTCGGAATTTCGCAAGACTCGCCCTCACTCTAGCCCGCTCGTGGTGCACTGCCGGATCCCTACCAGCAACGGCGGGGGACTGAGTGGGGGAAGGTGTGATGTCAACATCCCTCACCGGATCCCCAATCATAGCTCCCGGCCTAGACCCCTGAGCTACCGGAGAATGAGCATCCAGAGGTGCTGCCACCAGTATCGTTGATACCCTTGCCGTACTAGTATCTGTAGGAAGACCGTCCTCACCGCCTGCTGCCAGCGCATGCGCCTCAGACAGAACCGGCCCAGGAGCAGGAGTCTGGGTAGCAGTAACCAAGGTTGTCGTATGGCGGGCTATCTGCTGAACAATGTCGGTGAGCGCCGCCAATTGCCCCGACAGATCCTGAACCTGTTGCCGGAGCAACCGATTCTCTACGGCTATGGAAGCCTCGGCGGCAGTTGGCCTCACCCCCTCCTCTCCTCCACCATCACCCGACAATCAAGTACGAGCCATACTCTCTACACACGACAAAAGGGGTCAGCAACCAAGCATAACCAATAACCAAGCAAACCAACAAAGCAAACACCATCAAAAGGCATAACCAATAAAACGATACATAAACCCACATACTCATGTGACCGGGGAACCTTGACAATTACATTAGTTAATTGCATGAAGTAAGATACCGTGGATGTTTGGACATTTGTAGAACTCAAAGATATGCAAACTACGTGATTGGTGCCTTTATGCTTTGATACCATCTTAATCTGTCAAGCTCCGGGAGTGATTTGAAAGTGAAAAATGACCTCTTTTTTTTCTTTCTAAAGGCCTTTACCCCCGGCACGTGCCCAAACTGGCCACATACACAAGATCACTCTCATTAAACGGACAGAGTCTCCCTTGTATATGCACGGCGTCGCATAACATACAATCACCAATCATCACCAGTTTAACATACACACATTCAAATAAGGGATCAATTAAACTTTTACATCATTCGAAGGAAACTCGTCCCCTCGACATACTCTAAGTTGAAAGGATAAAGTCACAAGATTTTAAAATAGTGCCTACCTGACACTTTTGTTTTAGAAATCCTTTTCGCAATTGTTTTAGCATTTCAAAAGATCTCCACATTCCACATACAACCATCACAAGAGAAGAATGAAAGACTAAAAGTTCATCATCTCAATGCCATCACGGCGTTCAAGTGTTCCTACATCCATATCACATCACAATCCACATCACAATCTGTTCAAGTATCATGCATCCACTATCCACTAAATGTAATGATCGGAAGAGGAGTAAAAAGGATCACCGGAATGACGTAATGCGAGTCACTCGTGAGCCGACGTCTCTCCTCCGTCCCCGCCGGAACCAGTCTCATGGTGGGAGTTAGTGACTAAAAACATAGGAAGGAAAACCGACAACATAATAATAACAACATGCTGTAATAGGTACAAAAGTAAATAGGACATCAAACCGTAATCCGGAACATCCAATCCATCCTTACCATTCCTTAGTCCGCAGACCTAAGAAATTACCAACCCTGCTCGTTCCTTTGGTGCCCATTTTTACCCTCCCCGTTATGCCTCGGAGGGCCCCTACGAAGTCACCACGTAGAGATCACGGGTCCTTAGACCACTTACCCGGAAAAGTACTCCCTTGTGGTGGCCAAATAGCTGGTGCACGTAACTGTGCCATGAGGTCCATAATCTTGTACCTGTAAACTAGATCGTGGTAGCTGTACCCGATAAAGTCAAGTGTTCAACCTTGTCCCTTTTCGTATGTACCAATTTTGCCAAAATATTCAACACCCTATCCTTCCTTATCCCGTGAAATAGATATATTAAAAACATAAAAAAAAAAAAGGAAAATGAGGGTCGGACTCCATGGTCCAACAATATCCTCTACCTTGGTTCAATTACCTACCTATACCGGCGAAGAAAACGATGTGCAAAAACTCCCAAAACACCTCAAGCTTTGCCCGGACGAAAACTACACCAAAAACCGTTGTTAAAAACATCATCGTAACGAAATTTCGCGAATCGGAGGTCAAATCGGGGCTCCGACAAAAAAACCGAAAAGAAACATTGCTCAACGAAATAAAACGGCCAATAACACGAAAAAACTGTTGGGAAACGAAACAGCGATGGCTTGCGGACGGCGGCGGCTAGGTCTTTAGACGAAAGCCCCGCACGGCGAAGCCTCGTGCGGGTGGCGCGGCGCCCCTGGGGACAACACCCCGCGCGCGCGGCGCCCATGCGGATAGCGCCCCGCACGGGAAGCGCCCCACGCGCGGCACCCCTACAGGCGGTGCCCCGCGCGCTGCGCCCCGCGTGCGTAGCCTCCCACGTGCGGCGCCCTTGCTGAAGACGCCCCGCGCGCAGTGCCCCAATCGGGCAGTGCCCAGCGCGGGTAGCGCCCCGCGTACGGCGCATCAACCGGGCGGCGCCCCGCGTGGGTAGCGCCCTTGCGGGAGGCGCCCTGCGCGCGGCGCCCCAATCGGGCAACGCCCAGCGCGGGTAGCGCCCCACATACGGCGCCTCAACCGGGCGGCGCCCTGCGCGCGGAGCCCTACGCGGACGGCGCCCCACGCGCGGCATCCATGCGCGCGGCCAATTCTTTGAGGTTGGCGGCGGCGGCCTCCCGTCAACTAGACGGCGGCGGCGGCCTCCCAACGACTTTGAAGGCGGCGGCGGCCTCCCGTCAATACCGACTGTGGCAGCGACCTCCTGTCCTCATCAACGTTGGCGACGACGACTCCGCTCAGACCCCTCACTCTACGGGAACCCCATGAAACCCCACGAACATGCAGAACAACTCACGAAACTAGCAAGAAGGTAACGAAAAGCCAAAAACACACCTTCTAGCCGATGGGGATGACGGTATGATGCTCGACTCCGATTTTCGTTCTCCAGTCTCCCAAGATGACGGCGCTCCCACCTCCGCTACCCAACGATGATGATGATTTCTGTTTTCGATTTCCGACGAACCCTTGGATGAAGAAGACGATGTTTTCTTTCGTTACAATTTATCGGAAGCTAGGGTTTTCTTGTTTCACTCACTTTAATGTGTAAAATAGAAACCGATCACCGATTCCACTATTTATAAGAGATTTTGAAATAATAATAACCGCATCAAATCTTTTGTAACAAATCAAATCTTTTGTAACAAATCAAATCTTTTGATTTAACTGTTTCTCACTCGATTTGTGTTCCAAATCTATCGAAAATATCATTCTACATTAGCACGGAAATCCAAGCACCCAAAAGTCAAAATGAGTGTTTTAAAAATCTCTTTTATATCTAAAACTTGGAAAATCGCATTGGAAGCTTCGCTTACCGGAATTTAGAGCCAATCGCACCGTCGTTCTCCATTTTTCAAGCCCTACACAACAAAATAGAAACCAAGGGAAAAAAACATATCGAGAAAACTAGAAACATGTCGTGAATACGGAAAGTGATATCGAGCGAAAATCGTGGACACTACAGTGACTCAAAGGAAAAAACTATGGGCACTACACACACCTTTTGGATGATTCCTTTTTCAGGTCAATCAGGTGGTGAGCAGTCAAGACGATGATGTGAGATTCACACAATAAAGCTGTCCCCATGATACTAGCTTTATAACTAGCCGCACTTTGATTGTCCTATTTTACCTTTTATTATGATTTTCACTTAGACTTGTTATCTATCTGTTATCTGATTATTATGGATTAGTCGTGAATTTATCATAATATTCTAGAACTAGTGATGTTGGTTTATTACTTGTTGTTAGATTGGTTAGTACTCTGATTGTATCTTATATATTTGTCAAGTCGTGCGTATATAGGAAAGACTCTGTTCGAGTGGACAGAAAATTTTTTATGCACCTGACAATCTGATTGAGTCCTGAAGATTTATTTTCAACTCTAATTTATAAAATAAAAAAATTTAGACCACTTTTAAAAATTAGAAGCGTTACAATTAAACACTAATTTTAAACTTCTTTTTATTTGGTGAGATCATGATCTTATCTCCACCCCTATCTTTTAACAGATTAAAATATATTATATATATTTAATAAATTAAATTTTTATTATCTATCTCATAATTTATTGTACGTGTTTTTTTTTTATATTGATCATATATATATATATATATATATATATATATATATATATATATATATATATATATATATATATATATATATGAGCAATGCTACCTGTACACCTCGAAGGGGTGTACATCATACACCTCCATCATTTTAATGGTGGCGATACTTTTTACGGGTCACATCAAGTGACCCATCATCACACCCCCACCCTTAGATGGGTGGGGTGTATGATGTACACCCCGAAAGGGGTGTACACATAGCATTTTCCTATATATATATAGTTTTAGGAAAATGCTATGTGTACACCCCTTTCGGGGTGTACATCATACACCCCACCCATCTAAGGGTGGGGGTGTGATGATGGGTCACTTGATGTGACCCGTAAAAAGTATCGCCACCATTAAAATGGTGGAGGTGTATGATGTACACCCCTTCGGGGTGTACAGGTAGCATTGCTCATAGTTTTATACTTTTACATATAAATAACTTTATTCAATTGTACTATTTCAGTATTTCTAATGTAGGAGGAGCTTTACGGGCGGTGCGCGTGCATGTTACACTGTGTTCCCTAGTACCTAGTGTACCGAATTCGAGGTGAAACTTTGTGTGCACCCTCTCATATATCTTGCCCACTCAAGCATGCAAACTTGTCCTTCATGGAAAGGGCCAGTGACAGTACATATATACTTGCCTGAAAAATATTATACGCAATTTAGAGAGAGAGAGAGAGATTGAGAGAGAGATCCCACGAGCAAGGACAAAAATATATCAGAAGCAAACAAAAGGTACATATGTAGCATTTTTCCACATTAACAAATGCCTGGTACCAGCCTAGTGCTGTACGTATAAAGAGAAAGACACTTGGCAAAGCAAAGCAGAAAATTTTCGGGCAAATTGGACCACTAAATCTGAACTTTTAAATTTATTATTATAAAATTCTAAACTCATAAAAAAATACTTTTAGTTCTTGTACATACTTTAGTATTTAGATAATAAATTAATTATTGTATATATTCAATATATCTGTGTATTTATATACTGTGTAGTTATTAATTTTTTATCAGATCATATCATTATTCAAATGTGTCAACAATTGGATTATAGTCTTCTCACATTAAAAATTATGTTGTACGTCCACCGTGAGATTGACATGGGATGCATGAACTTATGATGTTTAGATGTATAGATGAAGTAGGTATGAGAAAGAAATAATTATGCAGAAATAAGAGTTGAAACAAAACATTATTCACACTTTAGTAACTAAAATAAAATGTTGTTACAAGTTTAAATCTTAATGTGAACTTAAAAGTTCAAGAACAGAAAAAAAATTCCTTCATATTTAAATTGGTTGAGAATGGTGTCTAACAATAATATAAAGTGCAAGTGCCAAAAAAATTTGATTATTGATATTCAAAATTTTGAATTTGAAAATTAATTACTTTACATTTTTAAAAGTGAAAAAAAAAAAAATATAGTATAAAGCACATAAACAACATAAATCTTAAAGCTACATGAATAATAATGATGCAATTGCACCTTACAAACTAGTGCATCAATTCTCTTTTCTAATAAGTCATATTACATGCAATATTAGACAGGGAAATTACAAGACATAATATAAAAAAACGACAAAATATCTATCACGAGCAAGTAAGAGATACATATGTAACAAATTTTGTCTTTTTCCATATATTAAAAAAAGTTAGCTACGTACCATCGATCATAAACCACACGCACACCAACACTACTCTCCTACACACGCTTTCACACTTTCACACACACAACACACACACACACACACACACAACATCATTACATCACCTTATCAGGATCTCTACCGTACGATCCCCTGCAGTATCATCTATGCTCAAAGATCCTAAAGTGAGAAAATGTGCTGAGACCCCTCACCTATTCGCCGTTTTAAAACTGATTTTTTTAACCAACATAAACTATTTATCAATATTAAGCGATGTTCAGATTATAGTTAAATTTGACAGAATTATGAATGATAATTTAATGTAAGAAAACTTTCAAATGCGCCCGACATTATAAGATTTAACTCGAAGAATCAAACATTTCCTTCTTTGAAGAAGGACCGCTTGGATACCGAGCACTCACTGTGAGTCTATAGTCCAAAAGTAAAAATACAAGCCAACTACTCTACTGGATTACGAAATGAGTGATCTTAAAAGTAAAAATAAAGTCAGAGGGTCAATTTTAAAATACCCAACACTCAAGAGGCTCTCGCTACATTTTTCACCAAACAGTACTATATCCTAACTTCCCACTACCATGGACTTCTAAGCACTACCACTGTTAAGCTAATTTTGAATTGCGGCAAAGCACTCATTTTTATACTTTGGTTTAGTATAAAAAGCGGATGCTTCTGGACATCGCAATATATACCTCCTAGAGGCAAGGGGAGGGAGGGGAGAAGAGGCCGCTCCAGAGGTCGGCGAAGGCACGGAGGATGAGGGAGTGGTGTCGGGGGGAGTTGAGGGAGAGGAAGCGATGGAGGAGCTCGTTGAGATCATCCCAGGCGTAGATCTCGTTCTCCACCACCATCCTCACCATCGACTCCTTGAAGTCCTCGTACGGCTCCTCCGTCTCCACCGCCACCGCCACGCTCTCCCTCTCCACCCTCCCCTGGCCCTTCCTCCTCCTCCTCCTCCTCCTCCTGCGGCCACCGTCGTTTCCTCCGGCGGGTCTCCTCCCTTCGTTGAGTATGGGGTGTTGCGGGGAGTGGTGGTACTCCTCCTCCTCCTCCTCGAAGAGGGAGTTGGTGGTGGTGAAGGAGGCGTCCCAGGTAGAGGTGGTGGAGGTGGAGGTGGTGGTGGTGGTGTTCATGGTGGTGGCGGTGGAGGGGGAGGAGGAGGTGGTGGAGGTGGGTTTGGGTTTGGAGTGGGAGACTGAGAAGGAGGAGAAGAGGGAGGAGAGCTTCTTCGGCCTGCGGCAGCTGCACCCGACGTCGACGACGACCGGGTGGCGGAGGGCGAAGCCGCTTCTCCTTGTAGAGGCCATGTTTCTAGTGGGAGATTCAAAGAGAGAGATATGGCCTAGAGAGAGAGAGAGAGAGAGAGAGAGAGAGAGAGAGAGAGAGAGAGAGGGAGGGGGGGCGGGTGGGGTGGGGGTGGATTGGGGGTGAGGTGGGGTATTGACTTAGTGAGGAAGGGAGCGAGAGGGGGAAGTGGGGGGCGGTGGTATAAATGGGCATGCGAGGATGTGAGGCTTTAAATGAAGGAAATGAAAGGGGTTGGAGAAATTGTTGCATGCGCCAAGTGTATACGTACACTTCATGCACTGCACCTACTGTTCAGTAATTATTAATATCTTAATAAAGAAGTTTACACCTTAGATGTGATTTACATTTTTTAAATGAGAGTTGATATTATTGGAGCTAATTTTAATATTGTCAACATAAATACATTGTATTTGATCATAATTTATTTTTTTTTGCTTTGGTCTATAATATATATTACTTTGAGAATATAAATTTTTCCTTCTAAAAAATCTATATATTCAAAATCATTATATTTTTAAAGTTATTTATTACTTCAATATTTTTAAGTGGTCCAAAAATCAAGGGCATAAGCATGATTATATTTTTTAAGCGACGAAATCATCTTGTATGCAAGATTAATTTTGCCACCCACCAGCGTGCGCCAATGAGCGTTCACTATTTTAATATTGTCCAATACATCTACTAAGTTAGTCACTTCTTGGATATAGTTGAATACACGTAATAAGATATATATGTTCTAAATTCGAGGCCATAACAGTAGGATTTAAGAGGCACAGTTTAAGAGGCATAGTGTTACGAGATGTACAAGTACACCAGGCGCACGCTATCATTTCTTGAGAGGGTTGGTGTGATGGAAACAGGAAGGGGAATAGAAGGGGCATGTGAAGGGAATAATGAGATGAGGGGGAGGGGGAATGGGATAGTTCTGGATCTTGGGATCAGGGTTTTGGGAATAGGATAATATGGTGGATAAGACAAGGGATTATTAGCTTCTTCCATTGGGGGAATTGCGAGGGAAGTCAAAATTTCATAGTTGACTAAGATTGATCATGTGAGGGTGAAGAATATGAGGGGGTTGGCGCCAATTAACAGCTTTTTGGGTGGTTGGTTTTGAATCAGAGTTGAGTCATACATTCTTGTTTTATAGACCATGCACCATTTTAATCACTATATAAGCTAGAAAGTCTAAATATCTTTATTGGATTAATTGCACTACATATTATCTGTGGTATCGATATATTTATTACCACATATTTATTAAAATTTAGGATATATGAATAAACATGTATGCAATAATTTTATCTCTAAGATGATAATTAGAAGAATAGATTTTCTAATAAAATTGTTTTGAGGACAAAAGAAACTGAAACTAAAAGGTTCGAGGACCAGGAGTGTAAAAATTAATCAATTATTTCTAGCGTAAGTGACAAAAAGTTTGATAATTGATATTTGAGGTTTCGAAATTATTTCTAGCGTAAGTGACAAAAAGTTTGATAATTAATATTTGAGGCTTCGAATTCGAAACCTAGTTGATTCATATTTTTATTTTCAGTTAAATTTATTTCAAAAAAAATAATATGAATAGCATGCTACTTTTCTCTCTCTCCAAGAAAAAAAAAAAAAAGAGTGTGAAAATTATCTTGCTAAAGTTAATTTACAAAACTGATATGTATTTATTAAATCAGGTCACTATTGGGTGTTTGAATTTGTATAGATTCTATAAATACGAATGTCACGCCCCGAAAATTTTAAATAAGCGGAAAATGTATATATATATATATATATATATGTTTTTTTTGAAACAACTTAACTTTCCGGTACACGCCAGACTCGCCACATATACAAATTCACCCCACGGACGGAGTCTTCTTTGTATATGCACGGCGTCACCATCACGATACAAGATTTAACCACACAGTCAAGATGAAAAGCAAGGGGGAAGGATTACAATCTATCACAACTACTAATACCATCACAAAGATTACTAAAACGGTGTCCACACGACACCCGGTTTTGAAAACATATTCACAATCTCATTCCCGGCGGCTACATAACTTTGAAAGGATAAATTCACGGGTTTGTAAAACGGTGCCCACACGACACCCCGTTCTGAAAATGTTTTCGCAAACACTTTTTCATTTAGAAACCTGCCGCATACAAGTCTAGTAAAAACATAATAGAGGACGATCCAACATCAAGTGTCACGCCCCGGAACCCGGGCTCGCCAACAGATCCGTCGTGCACACGGGATTTCCCGAGTACACGAAGCGCTGGTAACCTGCTCCGATATAATATGAACAATAAAGAGCATAATACAGAGCTGAAGTAGAATAACCACATAGTATCACAGACTGGAACTACAAATAAAGCAGTAATAAGTACAATAATCTCTCAGCTCACCAAATAGTACAACCTGCTGGCAGAAGCCAGACCCAAATAAAAGGAGAATACCACAGTCTGAGTGAAGGGTACAACGTCTATTTACAGCTCTCAATCTCACAGGAGATCTATCTATTCGGCGATCCCCTTACCTCGATCCGCTGCCGAAGGCCTAGCAGCTCCTGCAGATGACTCTGCAAAATAAAGGAGAAGAAAGAAACAGAAAATAACAATGGGGGGTGAGAACTACCAGATAAACCAGCAGCCTCCCCTAGTAGGTAAAACCTCAACTCTGACGCACCCACTAGGACTACTAGAGGCAAAAGGGAGAAGTGGTAAAATACATAAGATGCTGAAACAGGAAAACTATCACTACTATGTTGTCAAAACTGTATGCATGCATCAGAAATGTTATCTGTCCAAATAAATCCAATCTAGACATCAGTAACAACTGGTACTGCCTGCTCAGCGGAATCTGCACACACGGCTCGAAACCACGGGATCGGCTCGCACGGCTCGCATCCCAACATAAGTATCAGACCGGCACACACGGCTGGGTCTGAAAAAGCCCACCTCCGGAGTGGCACTCGAGGGGAGCGACCCACACGAGTAAAGCATCTCTGTCATCAGTATCTCAAGTATCTTTGTAGCACATATCTCAATATAGCAGGACTGGATCATAACTATGATCAAAGTGGGAAACTCCATCCACTACAGAAACCCAATCCCCAGCTGATGCAATAAACCAGACTCAACCCCAATATGATGCAAGGGTAAACATCTGGTCGACCGCCTACTGTCCGCGGTTACCGCAATACCCCACAAATCTACAATCTAATGCAATCTCGACTACACTATCCCAAACCCCTGCTCACACTTGAGCAACAAACCTCTGGATGCACAGGACAACAATGAAACATGTACAAATCCCAAGATGATAGTGTAGCAATAAATAGTGGCTAACTAGATGCGTAAGAAAGCATGCTATTATTTAAAAGCTGTAGAAAAGTGTCAAATATTTATTTTAAAAAGATTGATTGTTATAAAAGTTATTGCATGCGAGGTTATAGCCTTTGTCCCAATCACAGTGTCCCAATATAAGTCATCATATAATTTGTGGGGTTATATTAAATTTTAGGAGAGTTCGTCCCAGCGGTTCTCATCAATTGTCCTGTTAGTAGTCCTGTTAGTTGTCCTGTTAGTTGTCCCAATGGTTCTCATCAATGGTCATATTAGTTTGTCCCAATTATTCTCATCAATTGTCATATTAGTTTGTCCCAATTGTTCTCATCAATTGTCATATTAGTTTGTCCCAATTGTTCTCATCAATTAAATTTTAGGGGAGTTCCAGTAATCCCAGTGAGCTTGTCAAAAATGAGGTAAGCAACAACCGCCCACCTCGAACAGCTCAAATCACACCCAGATAGTCTCCTGGCTGTCCACAGTCCCCTAGAACTGCTGTCTGCCGAAAACGGTGCCCTACAGCAACACACATTGCACAGGGTGTAACTATATTATTCATAAAAATACAGCTTTTGCTATTTTTCAAATAGCAAGGGAAAAGAGGAATTTTTCACCTCTAAATAGTGCTCAGAAAAATCCAGAAAAATTACGGTTGCGTTCCTCGCGAAGAGTAGATCAAAATCGACTCTTTAAACGCCTCGATCTGATGCTCCCACGCCAAGATAAAAATCGGAGAAGTTGACACTGTCTAGAAATTTCCACAGCAAAAAGGGGGGTCAAAGAGACCTCAGGAAACGTGCCAAAAGTGCGAAATGGAGCAAAGTGATCAACATGAAAATCAAAGCCTTACCTCTTAGGAACGCGCTGCCACAAAAATCGTCCAAAAATTCCTCCTGGTTAGCACACAGGGAAATTCCGACGGAACTGCGACGGGAAATGGGCCGAGAAAGAAAACCGTCGCAGTGCGCCGCGTCGCAGATAACTCACTAACTGTAACTCCAAAAATTCTAAAATCTGGAGGAGAGAGAGAGGAGAGAGAGAGAGGAATATTTTTCCTAAGGGGCCCAACCTCAGATTCTCTCTCTACGGCACGCAAACCGAGGTGGGAATGAGGAGGGGTGGGGGGCCCTATTTATAATAGGCTGGGGCTCCACACAGGATCGGATCCGAACAGGAAACACCGAAACGGGCCAACCAAAACACGCCACGTGTCCACATAACAGGAAACAGCCTGTGCAAGGGCCACTCAGAAGCTGCCACGTGTCCACGTGGTGCACGGGCCCGGTCCCCGCGCCGGGTCTTCCGGAAGATGTCGGCCAATAGGGGAGCGCCACGTGTCACCTTCCCACGTGCTTCTAGAAGCCGGCCGGCCAATGGGGAAGCGCCACGTGGCAAGGGGAGACTTCGGTGCACCCGGTGCACGCCATGCCGTGGACCGCGCACCAGCGCCCCCTGCCCGCGCCTGCCCGCGCCTGCCCGCGCTGCGCGCCGCCGCCCTCTGCCGCTGTGCCGCCGTTGCGCCGCTGCCCGCCGCCGTGCGCCGCCGCTCGCCGGTCGCCGGAACAGTAATTCCGGCGGCCGGAGTTACTATTCCGGCGTGAACAGTAATTTTGCGCCGAAAAATTAAAGTAAATATACCGTTTCGATCGTTTTCGCGCGCTGAGTCCAAATACGACGTCCATTTCGCCAAATTCTCATCCGAAATTTTGCCAAAAGCTCCCGGAAAATTCCATTTGCTCCGATTTTCGCGCAGAGTCTATCTTAAATGTCCAATTTCGATTCTACAAGCTCTGTTTCACCGAATAAGCTCCCTACAGTCACTGTTTAATGTTGCACAGTTCCTGCGGGAGTCCGGATCATCACATCCGCCCCCACTAAAAAGAGTTTCGTCCTCGAAACGAGACTAAACAATAATCCTCAGTCCGATGTCTCGAATAAGTAGGGGTGAGCATCCCTCATCTCCGACTCGAGCTCCCATGTAGCCTCGCGCTCGTCATGATTGCTCCATTGGATCTTCACATAGGGAATGTCCCGACTGCGTAATTCTCTCACCTCTCGATCCAAAACTCGCAGTGGGCGCTCTTCATACCTCAAATCCTCGCTGATCTCAAGCGGTGTGAAGTCGATGACGTGCGATGGGTCGAAGATATACTTCCTCAAAGTAGAAACATGAAATACATCATGGACAACAGCAAGCCTTGGAGGAAGTGCAAGTCGGTAGGCAACTGGCCTGATACGCTCCAATATCTCAAAGGGTCCAATGTATCGGGGGCTAAGCTTTCCACGAATGCCGAATCTCCTGATTCCTTTGGACGGCGAGACTTTCAGGAATACGTGCTCTCCAACTTGAAATTCTAAGTCTCGTCGCCGAATATCGGCATAACTCCTTTGTCGGCTTTGGGCGGTTTGAAGATGCCGTTGAATCACTCGGACCTTCTCCTCTGCCTCTAACAATATATCTGGTCCCAAGGTCCGCCTCTCGCCCACATCACTCCAATAAAGTGGTGATCGACACTTGCGTCCATACAATGCTTCAAACGGAGCCATCTGAATGCTGGCTTGAAAACTATTGTTGTATGCGAATTCAACCAAAGATAAATGTCGAATCCACCCTCCGCCGAAATCCAGGACGCAAGCCCTCAACATGTCCTCCAGGATTTGTATCGTCCGCTCCGATTGCCCATCAGTCTGCGGATGAAAAGCTGTACTGAACCTGAGTTCAGTCCCCAAGGCTGTTTGCAAACTCTTCCAGAAATGCGAAACAAACCTCGGGTCTCTATCTGATACTATGGAGGCTGGTACTCCATGTAATCTTACTATCTCATCTAGATATAACTGGGCTAGTCGCTCAAGTGGCCACGTAGTCTGCATGGGCAGAAAGTGCGCCGACTTGGTAAGTCGATCTACAACTACCCAGATAGCATCAGCTCCTCCCTGTGCCCTAGGTAGTCCGACCACGAAATCCATCGTAATATGGTCCCATTTCCACTCGGGGATTGGGAGACTCTGTAACTTGCCAGCTGGCACTCGATGCTCAGTTTCACCTGCTGACAAGTTAAACACTGGGCCACAAATCTCCCAATATCCCTTTTTATGCCTTTCCACCAGAAGTGTGCCTTGAGGTCTTTATACATCTTAGTCCCACCAGGATGTAGGGTATAAGGTGTATAATGGGCCTCTCGCAATATCTGTTCTCTAATCTCCACATCTATTGGCACACATGCTCGGTTCCTGTACCTCAGTACTCCCGAGGCATCTACCGTAAAGTCCCCACACTGATCACTCGGAATCTGATCTCTAATCCTGGTCAAGTGGGGGTCCTCACTCTGTTTCTTCCTGATCCTGTCCAGCAGAGTGGGCTGCAAGACTAAAGATGTCAGTCTAGCAGTGACCCCAGGGGACACAACCTCTATCTCGAGTCGTCTCATCTCCTCTAATAGCGGCGCTTGGTCTGTGATCAACATAGACAAACTTTGCACCGCTCTCCTACTCAAGGCGTCAACGACCACATTAGCCTTACCTGGGTGGTAGAGAATATCTACAACATAATCCTTTAATAGCTCTAACCACCTACGTTGCCTCAAATTTAGCTCCTTCTGCGTGAACAGGTATTTTAGGCTCTTGTGATCGGTGTAGATTTCACAGTGTTCTCCATACAGATAATGACGCCAAAGCTTTAGTGCAAACACTACAGCAGCAAGCTCCAAGTCATGGGTAGGGTAATTTTTCTCATATTCTTTGAGTTGTCTTGATGCATATGCAATTACCCTCCCTTCCTGCATCAACACACATCCGAGTCCACTGTGTGATGCATCGCTGTAGATCACATATCCTTTTCCCATAACAGGAAGGGAAAGGATAGGAGCGGTCATCAATCTATTCTTCAGCTCCTCAAAGCTCTTTTGACAGTCCTCACTCCAGATAAACTTCACTCCCTTACGCGTCAAGCGAGTGAGGGGTGTGGAGAGCTTCGCAAAGCCTTCCACAAACCGACGGTAATACCCAGCTAAACCCATAAAGCTACGTACCTCAGAAACCGTCGTCGGTCGGGGCCAATCACGGACTGCCTCAATCTTCGCTGGGTCCACTGCCACACCTGCAGCGGAAATCACATGGCCCAAGAAGACTACCTCCCGAAGCCAAAATTCGCATTTTGCCAATTTGGCATACAACTTCTTCTCTTGCAGAAGTTGCAGCACAATCCTCAAGTGCTCCTCATGCTCGGCATCACTTCGGGAGTAGACCAAGATATCATCAATGAACACTACCACGAACCGGTCTAAGTACGGTCGGAAGATCCGGTTCATTAAATCCATGAACGTGGCAGGGGCATTAGTTAGCCCAAAAGGCATAACTGTAAATTCATAATGCCCATACCGTGATCTAAATGCCGTTTTCGGAATATCCTCGGCCTTCACCTTCAACTGGTGGTAACCGGACTGCAAATCTATCTTAGAGAAGACACAAGACCCTTGCAGCTGATCAAAAAGATCATCGATGCGCGGCAAAGGGTACTTGTTCTTGATGGTCACTTTATTTAATTCCCTATAGTCCACACACAATCGAAGTGCCCCATCCTTCTTTTTTACGAATAGCACCGGCGCTCCCCAAGGCGATACACTCGGCCTAATAAAACCCTTATCCATTAAATCCTGAAGTTGCGCCTTAAGCTCTCGCAACTCAGCCGGTGCCATCCGGTAAGGAGCCTTAGAGATTGGCGCAGTTCCTGGGACTACGTCAATCACAAACTCAATTTCCCTATCTGGCGGCATGCTAGTAAGCTCAGGGGGAAAAACATCCGGGAACTCGCGGGCAATAGGGATATCCCTGAGTCCCGGCGCCGCCGTAGGCCCCTCAACAACACTAGCCAAAAAGGCTACACATCCTCGACGGATCATCTGCTTTGCTCGGGAAGTCGAAACCATAGAGGCAAAGAAAGCACTCTGACATCCCCGATATACCAACATCTCCTGGCCTGGCTCTCTAAAAGTGACGGTCTTTGCGGCACAATCAATAGTCGCAAAATACCGAGCCAGCCAGTCCATCCCGAGGACCACATCGAAGTCCTTCAATTGTCTCAGGACCAACAGGTCTGCTGGCATAATCCAGGACTCGATTTGCATCGGGCAGGACCAACAACACTCCTCCACGTGCAAGGTGTGATCGGGAATCTGAACCTTTCGTGCACGTGGCAAAAGTCCTACCTCTAACCCATGTTATGATGCAAATGATTTACTAATAAAAGAATGTGATGCTCCCGTATCAAATAAAGTACGAGTCCTAATGTCAGAAAGTAAGGTGATACCTGCCACCACATAATCTGCGGCTGAAGAGTCCTCTACCTGCGCCGCATACACCCGCCCACTTTGAGCTGGAGGGCGATACTCAGTGGGATGGGAAGAAGATGGCCTGCTTGCTGGAGCATATGGCCGCTGAGCCGTCGACCGCTGTTGAGATGAAGATGGAGCAGATGCTGAAGAAGGGGTGGCGGGGGCCGAAAAGGGGCACGAAGCTTGAATGTGCCAGGGCTGTCCACATCTATAGCAGCGACCCCACCGCTGGTCGCAGGTGTTGAAAAAATGCTGACCTCCACAGAAAATACAACTGCCGGGAGCCCGTGGCTGTCGTGATTGTTGTTGCTGTTGAGACTGCCGTTGTCGCTGGGGCTGTCGTTGCGACCCACGCTGCGACGACTGGGATCTCTGCTGTTGCTGCTGCCGCTGCTGGGGCCTCTGGGGTCCACCAGGCCCTCGCCGCTCAGACCGTCCTTGGCCGGAAGACTGTGGCAGAGGCGGTCGTGGCGGCCTCCACGAACTAGCTTGTCCCCCAACCTCCGATGCCGGTCGCTTCGCCCCCGGGATCACCACGGGAGCTGGAGCTACCTCCTCCATCACTACCTCCCCACACTCAACGTAGAGTGCCTGCTCCATTGAGGCCTCCAAGGTCTGCAACCTTCACGAGCGAACAAGTTGAAAAAGGTCCCGGCGCAACCCTCGCTCGAACATGTAAATCCGGTGCGCCTCATCCCTGGCCACGTTCGGTACACATGCCAACAACTGATTGAAATTGGCAATGTATTCATGTATGGGCCGATTCCCCTGGCGAAGGTTTCTCATCTGCTCCTCCAATCTCTGTCGGACGCTTTCCGGGAAGAAAGCCCCGAGAACGAGACTGCGGAACTCCGCCCAGGTCAGGAGCTGAGCCCCAGGCGGACCAGCCGGTCGAACACGCCGCCACCAAGCCTCGGCGTTGTGCTCCAAAAAGTTCGTCGCTAATACCACCTGATATCGCTCCTCGATAAACAACGTCTCAAAACGTCGCTCCATCGCCGTGATCCACGACTCTGCCTCCCACGGCTCTGTATTTTGCCCAGAAAAATGGGGGTGGGTCAAACTGGCGGAACCTCATCAACAGGTCCACCACTCCCCGCTGTTCTGCAGGGGTCAGAGATCCTGTCAGCCCAGTCGGCTGTCCACCAGTACCCCGAGCAACAGGGATGCCGGGGTCACCGGTACAGCTGGGGGATTCATAGCAGGGGAAGAAGGTACAGGAGACTCTCCGAGGGTGCTACAACAGGCTGCGCCCTCTGCTCTAACATCTGAGTCAGCCGACCCATAGCCTCCTCCTGACGCCGAACAGCCTCGGACATCTGGGCCATCTGAGCTTGTAGCTCTGGCACATCACTCTGCTGGCCCTGCCCGGACTCCTCCTGGTCGGGCTCAGGGGAATCAGGCTGAGAACGCGTCACATCCTACGTCGCGGAGGCATCCTACCACAAGAAACACACACTCAGTATCATATCCCCACACGACCCAATCTAGCGAAAGTCAAAGACATCCCCATATTTCTGGACTTTATGTTGTCTGCAGCCAACATAACGGTTCACCAGAAATTGGGCATGTCGATCCCTCTTCTCTCACTAGAAGAGCCAAACAATAAATCAACGACTTTCGTAAATATCACGTCTCTCGTGCCCTATCATCCTAGGGTCTGCCAAAAGCCTAGGGTTTCCTAAGTCCCAACTGACCTATCCCTAAGCTCTGATACCAACTTAATCTGTCACGCCCCGGAACCCGGGCTCGCCAACAGATCCGCCGTGCACACGGGATTTCCGAGTACACGAAGCGCTGGTAACCTGCTCTGATATAATATGAACAATAAAGAGCATAATACAGAGCTGAAGTAGAATAACCACATAGTATCACAGACTGGAACTACCAAATAAAGCAGTAATAAGTACAATAATCTCTCAGCTCACCAAATAGTACAACCTGCTGGCAGAAGCCAGACCCAAATAAAAGGAGATACCACAGTCTGAGTGAAGGGTACAACGTCTATTTACAGATCTCAATCTCACAGGAGATCTATCTATTCGGCGATCCCCTTACCTCGATCCGCTGCCGAAGGCCTAGCCAGCTCCTGCAGATGACTCTGCAAAATAAAGGAAAGAAAGAAACAGAAAATAACAATGGGGGGTGAGAATTACCAGATAAACCAGCAGGCCTCCCCTAGTGGGTAAGCCTCAACTCTGACGCACCCCTAGGGACTACTAGAGGCAAAAGGGAGAAGTGTGTAAATACATAAGATGCTGAAACAGGAAAACTACCACTACTATGCTGTCAAAACTGTATGCATGCATCAGAAATGTTATCTGTCCAAATAAATCCAATCTAGACACCAGTAACAACTGGTACTTGCCTGCTCAGCGAATCTGCACACACGGCTCGAAACCGCGGGATCGGCTCGCACGGCTCGCATCCCAACATAAGTATCAGACCGGCACACACGGCTGGGTCTGAAAAAGCCCACCTCCGGAGTGGCACTCGAGGGGAGCGACCCACACGAGTAAGCATCTCTGTCATCGCTATCTCAAGTATCTTGTAGCACATATCTCAATATAGCAGGACTGGATCATAACTATGATCAAAGTGGGAACTCCATCCACTACAGAAACCCATCCCAGCTGATGCAATAAACCAGACTCAACCCCAATCTGATGCAAGGGTAACATCTGGTACGACCGCCTACTGTCCGCGGTGACCGTAATACCCCACAAATCTACAATCTAATGCAATCTCGACTACACTATCCCAACCCCTGCTCACACTTGAGCAACAAACCTCTGGATGCACAGGACAAACAATGAAACATGTACAAATCCCAAGCTGATAGTGTAGCAATAAATAGTGCTAACTAGATGCGCAAGAAAGCATGCTATTATTTAAAAGCTGTAGAAAAGTGTCAAATATTAATTTTAAAAGATTGATTATTATAAAAGTTATTGCATGCGGGTTATAGCCTTTGTCCAATCACAGTGTCCCCATATAAGTCATCATATAATTTGTGGGGTTATATTAAATTTAGAGAGTTCGTCCCAGCGGTTCTCATCAATTGTCCTGTTAGTTGTCCTGTTAGTAGTCCTGTTAGTTGTCCTGTTAGTTGTCCCAATGGTTTCTCATCAATGGCATATTAGTTTGTCACAATGTTTCATCAATTGTCATATTAGTTTGTCCCACTTGTTCTCATCAATTTTCATATTAGTTGTCCAATTGTTCTCATCAATTAAATTTTAGGGGAGTTCCAGTAATCCCAGTGAGCTTGTCAAAAATGAGGTAAGCAACAACCGCCCACCTCGAACAGCTCAAATCACACCCAGATAGTCTCCTGGCTGTCCAGTCCCCTAGAACTGCTGTCTGCCGAAAACGGTGCCCTACAGCAACACACATTGCACAGGGTGTAACTATATTATTCATAAAAATACAGCTTTTGCTGTTTTTCAAATAGCACGGAAAAGAGGAATTTTTCACCTCTAAATAGTGCTCAGAAAATCCAGAAAAATTACGGTTGCGTTCCTCGCGAAGAGTAGATCAAAATCGACTCTTTAAACGCCTCGATCTGATGCTCCTACGCCAAGATAAAAATGGAGAAGTTGACACTGTCCAGAAATTTCCACAGCAAAAAGGGGGGTCAAAGAGACCTCGGGAAACGTGCCAAAAGTGCGAAATGGAGCAAAGTGATCAACACGAAAATCAAAGCCTTACCTCTTAGGAACGCGCTGCCACAAAAATTGTCCAAAAATTCCTCCTGGTTAGCACACAGGGAAATTCCGACGGAACTGCGATGGGAAATGGGCCGAAAAAGAAAACCGTCGCAGTGCGCCGCGTCGCAGATAACTCACTAACTGTAACTCCAAAAATTCTAAAATATGGAGGAGAGAGAGAGGAGAGAGAGAGGAAGATTTTTCCTAAAGGGCCCAACCTCAGATTCTCTCTCTACGGCAGCAATCGAGGTGGGAATGAGGAGGGTGGGGGGCCCTATTTATAATGGGCTGGGGCTCCACACAGGATCGGATCCGAACAGGAAACTCCGAAACGGGCCAACCAAAACACGCCACGTGTCCACATAACAGGAAACAGCCTGTGCAAGGGCCACTCAGAAGCTGCCACGTGTCCACGTGGTGCACGGGCCCGGTCCCCGCGCCGGGTCTTCCGGAAGATGTCGGCCAATAGGGGAGCGCCACGTGTCACCTTCCACGTGCTTCTAGAAGCCGGCGGCCAATGGGGAAGCGCCACGTGGCAAGGGGAGACTTCGGTGCACCCGGTGCACGCCATGCCGTGGACCGCGCACCAGCGCCCCCTGCCCGCGCCTGCCCGCGCCTGCCCACGCTGCGCCGCGCCGCCCTTGCCGCTGTGCCGCCGCGCGCCGCTGCCCGCCGCCGTGCGCCGCCGCTCGCTGGTCGCCGGAACAGTAATTCCGGCGGCCGGAGTTACTGTTTGGGCGTGAACAGTAATTTTGCGCTGAAAAATTAAGTAAATATACCGTTTCGATCGTTTTCTTTTCGCGCGCTGAGTCCAAATACGACGCCCATTTCGCCAAATTCTCATCCGAATTTTGCCGAAAGCTCCCGGAAATTCTATTTGCTCCGATTTTCGTGCAGAGTCTATCTTAAATGTCCAATTTCGATTCTACAAGCTCTGTTTCACCGAATAAGCTCCTACAGTCACTGTTTAATGTTGCACAGTTCCTGCGGGAGTCGGATCATCACATCAAGTCAAGTGTTCAATCCAACATCCATAAACAACCACACATAAAGCAACCACAAACATACTAACCAAACACCAAGATAACTAAAGGAAAGTAAAAAGTCACCTGCCTCAAAGGGCTAAAGAATTCTATGTCGTAGCCTCACCGTTGTCCGGATCCCACCCATAAACGGACCTGTCACAGTATGGGAAGTCAGTGACAAAAAGAGTAGATGTAAAAGGTATGAGCAATAAATACTGAATATAGACAAACCGATAACCAGAGCATCCACTTTCCCCTCATGTGTCACCGTATCCCCTGTTTAGTCAGAACATAGCACCTGCCAGAGAAGGTCTAAAGATCCCCAGCGAAAAGTATACCTTGCTCGCACCTTGTTACCACCAACCCCTCCACGGTACTTGTGAAGCCCTAAAGTAACCGCGAGGGGTCCCCACTACGTCACTTTGTAGGGTACACGGGTCGACGGACACCCTTCCGGGAAAAGTATACATTGCGGTGGCCAACCGCTGGGGTGTTGTAAGCAACCAAGAGCACAAATGCCGAAACGGCGTTAAAGTAAAGCACCACGACATTCAGTCGCCACAGTTAGAAATAAAAAAAGGTATCTCATGCAATAGGGGTTAGATGATAACAAACGGTACATCTACTTTACTCTCAAATGTCACAATTGAAACCGTACTTAGAAATACCACACAGTACCCACCTCGAAGGTAAGGACTGGAACACTGCACCTGATCTGCGCTCGCACACCGACTCCCGGACCTAAACAGTCCCCAAAGAACAGTAAGGTAAGAACAACTTGTTTGTAGAAAAAGACCGGGTTACGGACACACAAAATCACACGAGACTCAACGGCGGCGGCGATAGTGGCGTGCGACGGACGACGCGACCCAGCCCCATGCGGAACCGCAGGCAGCACAGCC
>CM055084.1:334613-425435 GCA_029204045.2 Tillandsia leiboldiana
GGGGTTGGCGCCATTAACAGCTTTTGGGTGGTTGGTTTTGAATCAGAGTTGAGTCATACATTCTTGTTTTAGACCAGCACCATTTAATCACTATATAAAGCTAGAAAGTCAAATATCTTTATTGGATTATTGCACTAATATTATCTGTGGTATCGATATATTTATTACCACATATTTATTAAAATTTAGGAATATATGAATAAAACATGTATGCAATAATTTTATCTCTACGATGATAATTAGAAGAATAGATTTTTCTAATAAATTGTTTTTGAGACAAAAGAAACTGAAACTAAAGGTTCGAGGACCAGGAGTGTAAAAATAATCAATTATTTCTAGCGTAAGTGACAAAAAGTTTCTAATTGATATTGGGTTTTCGAATTATTCTAGCGTAAGTGACAAAAGTTTGATATTAAATTTGAGGCTTCGAATCGAAACCTAGTTGATTCATATTTTTATTTTCAGTTAATTTATTTCAAAAAATAATATGAATAGCATGCTACTTTTCTCTCTCTCACGAAAAAAAAAAAAAGAGGTGAAAATTATCTTGCTAAAGTTAATTTACAAAACTGATATGTATTTATTAAATCAGGTCACTATTGGGTGTTTGAATTTGTATAGATTCTATAAATACGAATGTCACGCCCCGAAAATTTTAAATAAGCGGAAAATGTATATTATATATATATATATTTGTTTTTTTGAAACAACTTAACTTTCCGGTACACGCCAGACTCGCCACATATACAAATTACCCCACGGACGGAGTCTTCTTTGTATATGCACAGCGTCCCATCACGATACAAGATTTAACCACACAGTCAAGATGAAAAGCAAGGGGGAAGGATACAATCTATCACAACTACTAATACCATCACAAAGATTACTAAAACGGTGTCCACACGACACCCTTTTGAAACATATTCACAATCTCATTCCCGGCGGCTACATAACTTTGAAAGGATAAATTCACTGGTTTGTAAAACGTGCCCACACGACACCCCGTTCTGAAAATGTTTTCGCAAACACTTTTTCATTTAGAAACCTGCCGCATACAAGTCTAGTAAAAACATAATAGAGGACGATCCAACATCAAGTGTCACGCCCCGGAACCCGGGCTCGCCAACAGATCCGTCGTGCACACGGGATTTCCCGAGTACACGAAGCGCTGGTAACCTGCTCCGATATAATATGAACAATAAAGAGCATAATACAGAGCTGAAGTAGAATAACCCACATAGTATCACAGACTGGAACTACAAATAAAGCAGTAAGAAGTACAATAATCTCTCAGCTCACCAAATAGTACACCTGCTGGCAGAAGCCAGACCCAAATAAAAGGAGAATACCACAGTCTGAGTGAAGGGTACAACGTCTATTACAGCTCTCAATCTCACAGGAGATCTATCTATTCGGCGATCCCCTTCCTCGATCACGCTGCCGAAGGCCTAGCAGCTCCTGCAGATGACTCTGCAAAAATAAAGGAGAAGAAAGAAACAGAAAATAACAATGGGGGGTGAGAACTACCAGATAAAACCAGCAGCCTCCCCTAGTAGGTAAAACCTCAACTCTGACGCACCCACTAGGACTACTAGAGGCAAAAGGGAGAAGTGGTAAATACATAGATGCTGAAACAGGAAAACTATCACCTAAATGGTGTCAAAAACTGTATGCATGCATCAGAAATGTTATCTGTCCAAATAAATCCAATCTAGACCATCAGTAACAACTGGTACTGCCTGCTCAGCGGAATCTGCACACACGGCTCGAAACCACGGGATCGGCTCGCACAGGCTCGCATCCCAACATAAGTAATCAGACCGGCACACACGGCTGGTCTGAAAAAGCCCACCTCCGGAGTGGCACTCGAGGGGAGCGACCCACACGAGTAAAGCATCTCTGTCATCAGTATCTCAAGTACGTTTGTAGCACATATCTCAATATAGCAGGACTGGATCATAACTATGATCAAAGTGGGAAACTCCATCCACTACAGAAACCCAATCCCAGCTGATGCAATAAACCAGACTCAACCCCAAGATGATGCAAGGGTAAACATCTGGTCCGACCGCCTACTGTCCGCGGTACCGCAATACCCCACAAATCTACAATCTAATGCAATCTCGACTACACTATCCCAAACCCCCTGCTCACACTTGAGCAACAAACCTCTGGATGCACAGGACAACAATGAAACATGTACAAATCCCAAGATGATAGTGTAGCAATAAATAGTGGCTAACTAGATGCGTAAGAAAGCATGCTATTATTTAAAAGCTGTAAGAAAGTGTCAAATATTTATTTAAAAGATTGATTGTTATAAAAGTTATTGCATGCGAGGTTTATAGCCTTTGTCCCAATCACAGTGTCCCAATATAAGTCATCATATAATTTGTGGGGTTATATTAAATTTTAGGAGAGTTCGTCCCAGCGGTTCTCAGTCATTGTCCTGTTAGTAGTCCTGTTAGTTGTCCTGTTAGTTTGTCCCAATGGTTCTCATCAATGGTCATATTAGTTTGTCCCAATTATTCTCATCAATTGTCATATTAGTTTGTCCCAATTGTTCTCCATCAATTGTCATATTAGTTTGTCCCAATTGTTCTCATCAATTAATTTTAGGGGAGTTCCAGTAATCCCAGTGAGCTTTGTCAAAAATGAGGTAAGCAACAACCGCCCACCTCGAACAGCTCAAATCACACCCAGATAGTCTCCTGGCTGTCCACAGTCCCCTAGAACTGCTGTCTGCCGAAAACGGTGCCCTACAGCAACACACATTGCACAGGGTGTAACTATATTATTCATAAAAATACAGCTTTTGCTATTTTTCAAATAGCAAGGGAAAAGAGGAATTTTTCACCTCTAAATAGTGCTCAGAAAAATCCAGAAAAATTACGGTTGCGTTCCTCGCGAAGAGTAGATCAAAATCGACTCTTTAAAACGCCTCGATCTGATGCTCCCACGCCAAGATAAAAATCGGAGAAGTTGACACTGTCTAGAAATTTCCACAGCAAAAAAGGGGGGGTCAAAGAGACCTCAGGAAACGTGCCAAAAGTGCGAAATGGAGCAAAGTGATCAACATGAAAATCAAAGCCTTACCTCTTAGGACGCGCTGCCACAAAAATCGTCCAAAAATTCCTCCTGGTTAGCACACAGGGAAATTCCGACGGAACTGCGACGGGAAAATGGGCCGAGAAAGAAAACCGTCGCAGTGCGCCGCGTCGCAGATAACTCACTAACTGTAACTCCAAAAATTCTAAAATCTGGAGGAGAGAGAGAGGAGAGAGAGAGAGGAATATTTTTCCTAAGGGGCCAACCTCAGATTCTCTCTCTACGGCACGCAAACCGAGGTGGGAATGAGGAGGGGTGGGGGGCCCTATTTATAATAGGCTGGGGCTCCACACAGGATCGGATCGAACAGGAAACACCGAAACGGGCCAACCAAAACACGCCACGTGTCCACATAACAGGAAAACAGCCTGTGCAAGGGCCACTCAGAAGCTGCCACGTGTCCACGTGGTGCACGGGCCCGTCCCCGCGCCGGGTCTTCCGGAAGATGTCGGCCAATAGGGGAGCGCCACGTGTCACCTTCCCACGTGCTTCTAGAAGCCGGCCGGCCAATGTGGAAGCGCCACGTGGCAAGGGGAGACTTCGGTGCACCCGGTGCACGCCATGCCGTGGACCGCGCACCAGCGCCCCCTGCCCGCGCCTGCCCGCGCCTGCCAGCGCTGCGCGCCGCCGCCCTCTGCCGCTGTGCCGCCGTTTGCGCCGCTGCCCGCCGCCGTGCGCCGCCGCTCGCCGGTCGCCGGAACAGTAATTCCGGCGGCCGGAGTTACTATTCCGGCGTGAGTACCTGTGAACAGTAATTTGCGCCGAAAAATTAAAGTAAATATACCGTTTCGATCGTTTTCGCGCGCTGAGTCCAAATACGACGTCCATTTCGCCAAATTCTCATCCGAAATTTTGCCAAAAGCTCCCGGGAAAATTCCATTTGCTCCGATTTTCGCGCAGAGTCTATCTTAAATGTCCAATTTCGATTCTACAAGCTCTGTTTCACCGAATAAGCTCCCTACAGTCACTGTTTAATGTTGCACAGTTCCTGCGGAGTCCGGATCATCACATCCGCCCCCACTAAAAAGAGTTTCGTCCTCGAAACGAGACTAAACAATAATCCTCAGTCCGATGTCTCGAATAAGTAGGGGTGAGCATCCCTCATCTCCGACTCGAGCTCCCATGTAGCCTCGCGCTCGTCATGATTGCTCCATTGGATCTTCACATAGGGAATGTCCCGACTGCGTAATTCTCTCACCTCTCGATCCAAAACTCGCAGTGGGCGCTCTTCATACCTCAAATCCTCGCTGATCTCAAGCGGTGTGAAGTCGATGACGTGCGATGGGTCGAAGATATACTTCCTCAAAGTAGAAACATGAAATACATCATGGACAACAGCAAGCCTTGGAGGAAGTGCAAGTCGGTAGGCAACTGGCCTGATACGCTCCAATATCTCAAAGGGTCAATGTATCGGGGGCTAAGCTTTCCACGAATGCCGAATCTCCTGATTCCTTTGGACGGCGAGACTTTCAGGAATACGTGCTCTCCAACTTGAACTTCTAAGTCTCGTCGCCGAATATCGGCATAACTCCTTTGTCGGCTTTGGGCGGTTTGAAGATGCCGTTGACATCACTCGGACCTTCTCCTCTGCCTCTAACAATATATCTGGTCCCAAGGTCCGCCTCTCGCCCACATCACTCCAATAAAGTGGTGATCGACACTTGCGTCCATACAATGCTTCAAACGGAGCCATCTGAATGCTGGCTTGAAAACTATTGTTGTATGCGAATTCAACCAAAGATAAATGTCGAATCCACCCTCCGCCGAAATCCAGGACGCAAGCCCTCAACATGTCCTCCAGGATTTGTATCGTCCGCTCCGATTGCCCATCAGTCTGCGGATGAAAGCTGTACTGAACCTGAGTTCAGTCCCCAAGGCTGTTTGCAAACTCTTCCAGAAATGCGAACAAACCTCGGGTCTCTATCTGATACTATGGAGGCTGGTACTCCATGTAATCTTACTATCTCATCTAGATATAACTGGGCTAGTCGCTCAAGTGGCCACGTAGTCTGCATGGGCAGAAAGTGCGCCGACTTGGTAAGTCGATCTACAACTACCCAGATAGCATCAGCTCCTCCCTGTGCCCTAGGTAGTCCGACCACGAAATCCATCGTAATATGGTCCCATTTCCACTCGGGGATTGGGAGACTCTGTAACTTGCCAGCTGGCACTCGATGCTCAGTTTCACCTGCTGACAAGTTAAACACTGGGCCACAAATCTCCCAATATCCCTTTTTATGCCTTTCCACCAGAAGTGTGCCTTGAGGTCTTTATACATCTTAGTCCCACCAGGATGTAGGGTATAAGGTGTATAATGGGCCTCTCGCAATATCTGTTCTCTAATCTCCACATCTATTGGCACACATGCTCGGTTCCTGTACCTCAGTACTTCCCGAGGCATCTACCGTAAAGTCCCCACACTGATCACTCGGAATCTGATCTCTAATCCTGGTCAAGTGGGGGTCCTCACTCTGTTTCTTCCTGATCCTGTCCAGCAGAGTGGGCTGCAAGACTAAAGATGTCAGTCTAGCAGTGACCCCAGGGGACACAACCTCTATCTCGAGTCGTCTCATCTCCTCTAATAGCGGCGCTTGGTCTGTGATCAACATAGACAAACTTTGCACCGCTCTCCTACTCAAGGCGTCAACGACCACATTAGCCTTACCTGGGTGGTAGAGAATATCTACAACATAATCCTTTAATAGCTCTAACCACCTACGTTGCCTCAAATTTAGCTCCTTCTGCGTGAACAGGTATTTTAGGCTCTTGTGATCGGTGTAGATTTCACAGTGTTCTCCATACAGATAATGACGCCAAAGCTTTAGTGCAAACACTACAGCAGCAAGCTCCAAGTCATGGGTAGGGTAATTTTTCTCATATTCTTTGAGTTGTCTTGATGCATATGCAATTACCCTCCCTTCCTGCATCAACACACATCCGAGTCCACTGTGTGATGCATCGCTGTAGATCACATATCCTTTTCCCATAACAGGAAGGGAAAGGATAGGAGCGGTCATCAATCTATTCTTCAGCTCCTCAAAGCTCTTTTGACAGTCCTCACTCCAGATAAACTTCACTCCCTTACGCGTCAAGCGAGTGAGGGTGTGGAGAGCTTCGCAAAGCCTTCCACAAACCGACGGTAATACCCAGCTAAACCCATAAAGCTACGTACCTCAGAAACCGTCGTCGGTCGGGGCCAATCACGGACTGCCTCAATCTTCGCTGGGTCCACTGCCACACCTGCAGCGGAAATCACATGGCCCAAGAAGACTACCTCCCGAAGCCAAAATTCGCATTTTGCCAATTTGGCATACAACTTCTTCTCTTGCAGAAGTTGCAGCACAATCCTCAAGTGCTCCTCATGCTCGGCATCACTTCGGGAGTAGACCAAGATATCATCAATGAACACTACCACGAACCGGTCTAAGTACGGTCGGAAGATCCGGTTCATTAAATCCATGAACGTGGCAGGGGCATTAGTTAGCCCAAAAGGCATAACTGTAAATTCATAATGCCCATACCGTGATCTAAATGCCGTTTTCGGAATATCCTCGGCCTTCACCTTCAACTGGTGGTAACCGGACTGCAAATCTATCTTAGAGAAGACACAAGACCCTTGCAGCTGATCAAAAAGATCATCGATGCGCGGCAAAGGGTACTTGTTCTTGATGGTCACTTTATTTAATTCCCTATAGTCCACACACAATCGAAGTGCCCCATCCTTCTTTTTTACGAATAGCACCGGCGCTCCCCAAGGCGATACACTCGGCCTAATAAAACCCTTATCCATTAAATCCTGAAGTTGCGCCTTAAGCTCTCGCAACTCAGCCGGTGCCATCCGGTAAGGAGCCTTAGAGATTGGCGCAGTTCCTGGGACTACGTCAATCACAAACTCAATTTCCCTATCTGGCGGCATGCTAGTAAGCTCAGGGGGAAAAACATCCGGGAACTCGCGGGCAATAGGGATATCCCTGAGTCCCGGCGCCGCCGTAGGCCCCTCAACAACACTAGCCAAAAAGGCTACACATCCTCGACGGATCATCTGCTTTGCTCGGGAAGTCGAAACCATAGAGGCAAAGAAAGCACTCTGACATCCCCGATATACCAACATCTCCTGGCCTGGCTCTCTAAAAGTGACGGTCTTTGCGGCACAATCAATAGTCGCAAAATACCGAGCCAGCCAGTCCATCCCGAGGACCACATCGAAGTCCTTCAATTGTCTCAGGACCAACAGGTCTGCTGGCATAATCCAGGACTCGATTTGCATCGGGCAGGACCAACAACACTCCTCCACGTGCAAGGTGTGATCGGGAATCTGAACCTTTCGTGCACGTGGCAAAAGTCCTACCTCTAACCCATGTTATGATGCAAATGATTTACTAATAAAAGAATGTGATGCTCCCGTATCAAATAAAGTACGAGTCCTAATGTCAGAAAGTAAGGTGATACCTGCCACCACATAATCTGCGGCTGAAGAGTCCTCTACCTGCGCCGCATACACCCGCCCACTTTGAGCTGGAGGGCGATACTCAGTGGGATGGGAAGAAGATGGCCTGCTTGCTGGAGCATATGGCCGCTGAGCCGTCGACCGCTGTTGAGATGAAGATGGAGCAGATGCTGAAGAAGGGGTGGCGGGGGCCGAAAAGGGCACGAAGCTTGAATGTGCCAGGGCTGTCCACATCTATAGCAGCGACCCCACCGCTGGTCGCAGGTGTTGAAAAAATGCTGACCTCCACAGAAAATACAACTGCCGGGAGCCCGTGGCTGTCGTGATTGTTGTTGCTGTTGAGACTGCCGTTGTCGCTGGGGCTGTCGTTGCGACCCACGCTGCGACGACTGGGATCTCTGCTGTTGCTGCTGCCGCTGCTGGGGCCTCTGGGGTCCACCAGGCCCTCGCCGCTCAGACCGTCCTTGGCCGGAAGACTGTGGCAGAGGCGGTCGTGGCGGCCTCCACGAACTAGCTTGTCCCCCAACCTCCGATGCCGGTCGCTTCGCCCCCGGGATCACCACGGGAGCTGGAGCTACCTCCTCCATCACTACCTCCCCACACTCAACGTAGAGTGCCTGCTCCATTGAGGCCTCCAAGGTCTGCAACCTTCACGAGCGAACAAGTTGAAAAAGGTCCCGGCGCAACCCTCGCTCGAACATGTAAATCCGGTGCGCCTCATCCCTGGCCACGTTCGGTACACATGCCAACAACTGATTGAAATTGGCAATGTATTCATGTATGGGCCGATTCCCCTGGCGAAGGTTTCTCATCTGCTCCTCCAATCTCTGTCGGACGCTTTCCGGGAAGAAAGCCCCGAGAACGAGACTGCGGAACTCCGCCCAGGTCAGGAGCTGAGCCCCAGGCGGACCAGCCGGTCGAACACGCCGCCACCAAGCCTCGGCGTTGTGCTCCAAAAAGTTCGTCGCTAATACCACCTGATATCGCTCCTCGATAAACAACGTCTCAAAACGTCGCTCCATCGCCGTGATCCACGACTCTGCCTCCCACGGCTCTGTATTTTGCCCAGAAAAATGGGGTGGGTCAAACTGGCGGAACCTCATCAACAGGTCCACCACTCCCCGCTGTTCTGCAGGGGTCAGAGATCCTGTCAGCCCAGTCGGCTGTCCACCAGTACCCCGAGCAACAGGGGATGCCGGGGTCACCGGTACAGCTGGGGGATTCATAGCAGGGGAAGAAGGTACAGGAGACTCTCCGAGGGTGCTACAACAGGCTGCGCCCTCTGCTCTAACATCTGAGTCAGCCGACCCATAGCCTCCTCCTGACGCCGAACAGCCTCGGACATCTGGGCCATCTGAGCTTGTAGCTCTGGCACATCACTCTGCTGGCCCTGCCCGGACTCCTCCTGGTCGGGCTCAGGGGAATCAGGCTGAGAACGCGTCAACATCCTACGTCGCGGAGGCATCCTACCACAAGAAACCACACTCAGTATCATATCCCCACACGACCCAATCTAGCGAAAGTCAAAGACATCCCCATATTTCTGTGACTTTATGTTGTCTGCAGCCAACATAACGGTTCACCAGAAATTGGGCATGTCGATCCCTCTTCTCTCACTAGAAGAGCCAAACAATAAATCAACGACTTTCGTAAATATCACGTCTCTCGTGCCCTATCATCCTAGGGTCTGCCAAAAGCCTAGGGTTTCCTAAGTCCCAACTGACCTATCCCTAAGCTCTGATACCAACTTAATCTGTCACGCCCCGGAACCCGGGCTCGCCAACAGATCCGCCGTGCACACGGGATTTTCCGAGTACACGAAGCGCTGGTAACCTGCTCTGATATAATATGAACAATAAAGAGCATAATACAGAGCTGAAGTAGAATAACCACATAGTATCACAGACTGGAACTACAAATAAAGCAGTAATAAGTACAATAATCTCTCAGCTCACCAAATAGTACAACCTGCTGGCAGAAGCCAGACCCAAATAAAAGGAGAATACCACAGTCTGAGTGAAGGGTACAACGTCTATTTACAGATCTCAATCTCACAGGAGATCTATCTATTCGGCGATCCCCTTACCTCGATCCGCTGCCGAAGGCCTAGCAGCTCCTGCAGATGACTCTGCAAAATAAAGGAGAAGAAAGAAACAGAAAATAACAATGGGGGGTGAGAATTACCAGATAAACCAGCAGCCTCCCCTAGTGGGTAAAGCCTCAACTCTGACGCACCCACTAGGACTACTAGAGGCAAAAGGGAGAAGTGGTAAAATACATAAGATGCTGAAACAGGAAAACTACCACTACTATGCTGTCAAAACTGTATGCATGCATCAGAAATGTTATCTGTCCAAATAAATCCAATCTAGACACCAGTAACAACTGGTACTGCCTGCTCAGCGGAATCTGCACACACGGCTCGAAACCGCGGGATCGGCTCGCACGGCTCGCATCCCAACATAAGTATCAGACCGGCACACACGGCTGGGTCTGAAAAAGCCCACCTCCGGAGTGGCACTCGAGGGGAGCGACCCACACGAGTAAAGCATCTCTGTCATCAGTATCTCAAGTATCTTTGTAGCACATATCTCAATATAGCAGGACTGGATCATAACTATGATCAAAGTGGGAAACTCCATCCACTACAGAAACCCAATCCCCAGCTGATGCAATAAACCAGACTCAACCCCAATCTGATGCAAGGGTAAACATCTGGTCGACCGCCTACTGTCCGCGGTTACCGTAATACCCCACAAATCTACAATCTAATGCAATCTCGACTACACTATCCCAAACCCCTGCTCACACTTGAGCAACAAACCTCTGGATGCACAGGACAACAATGAAACATGTACAAATCCCAAGATGATAGTGTAGCAATAAATAGTGGCTAACTAGATGCGCAAGAAAGCATGCTATTATTTAAAAGCTGTAGAAAAGTGTCAAATATTAATTTTAAAAAGATTGATTATTATAAAAGTTATTGCATGCGAGGTTATAGCCTTTGTCCCAATCACAGTGTCCCAATATAAGTCATCATATAATTTGTGGGGTTATATTAAATTTTAGGAGAGTTCGTCCCAGCGGTTCTCATCAATTGTCCTGTTAGTTGTCCTGTTAGTAGTCCTGTTAGTTGTCCTGTTAGTTGTCCCAATGGTTCTCATCAATGGTCATATTAGTTTGTCACAATTGTTCTCATCAATTGTCATATTAGTTTGTCCCAATTGTTCTCATCAATTGTCATATTAGTTTGTCCCAATTGTTCTCATCAATTAAATTTTAGGGGAGTTCCAGTAATCCCAGTGAGCTTGTCAAAAATGAGGTAAGCAACAACCGCCCACCTCGAACAGCTCAAATCACACCCAGATAGTCTCCTGGCTGTCCAGTCCCCTAGAACTGCTGTCTGCCGAAAACGGTGCCCTACAGCAACACACATTGCACAGGGTGTAACTATATTATTCATAAAAATACAGCTTTTGCTGTTTTTCAAATAGCACGGGAAAAGAGGAATTTTTCACCTCTAAATAGTGCTCAGAAAAATCCAGAAAAATTACGGTTGCGTTCCTCGCGAAGAGTAGATCAAAATCGACTCTTTAAACGCCTCGATCTGATGCTCCCACGCCAAGATAAAAATTGGAGAAGTTGACACTGTCCAGAAATTTCCACAGCAAAAAGGGGGGTCAAAGAGACCTCGGGAAACGTGCCAAAAGTGCGAAATGGAGCAAAGTGATCAACACGAAAATCAAAGCCTTACCTCTTAGGAACGCGCTGCCACAAAAATTGTCCAAAAATTCCTCTTGGTTAGCACACAGGGAAATTCCGACGGAACTGCGATGGGAAATGGGCCGAAAAAGAAAACCGTCGCAGTGCGCCGCGTCGCAGATAACTCACTAACTGTAACTCCAAAAATTCTAAAATATGGAGGAGAGAGAGAGGAGAGAGAGAGGAATATTTTTCCTAAAGGGCCCAACCTCAGATTCTCTCTCTACGGCATGCAAATCGAGGTGGGAATGAGGAGGGGTGGGGGGCCCTATTTATAATGGGCTGGGGCTCCACACAGGATCGGATCCGAACAGGAAACTCCGAAACGGGCCAACCAAAACACGCCACGTGTCCACATAACAGGAAACAGCCTGTGCAAGGGCCACTCAGAAGCTGCCACGTGTCCACGTGGTGCACGGGCCCGGTCCCCGCGCCGGGTCTTCCGGAAGATGTCGGCCAATAGGGGAGCGCCACGTGTCACCTTCCCACGTGCTTCTAGAAGCCGGCCGGCCAATGGGGAAGCGCCACGTGGCAAGGGGAGACTTCGGTGCACCCGGTGCACGCCATGCCGTGGACCGCGCACCAGCGCCCCCTGCCCGCGCCTGCCCGCGCCTGCCCACGCTGCGCGCCGCCGCCCTCTGCCGCTGTGCCGCCGCTGCGCCGCTGCCCGCCGCCGTGCGCCGCCGCTCGCTGGTCGCCGGAACAGTAATTCCGGCGGCCGGAGTTACTGTTTGGGCGTGAACAGTAATTTTGCGCTGAAAAATTAAAGTAAATATACCGTTTCGATCGTTTTCGCGCGCTGAGTCCAAATACGACGCCCATTTCGCCAAATTCTCATCCGAAATTTTGCCGAAAGCTCCCGGAAAATTCTATTTGCTCCGATTTTCGTGCAGAGTCTATCTTAAATGTCCAATTTCGATTCTACAAGCTCTGTTTCACCGAATAAGCTCCCTACAGTCACTGTTTAATGTTGCACAGTTCCTGCGGGAGTCCGGATCATCACATCAAGTCAAGTGTTCAATCCAACATCCATAACAATCCACACATAAAGCAACCACAAAACATACTAACCAAACAACCAAGATAACTAAAGGAAAGTAAAACATGTCACCTGCCTCAAAGGGCTAAAGAATTCTATGTCGTAGCCTCACCGTTGTCCCGGATCCCACCCATAAACGGACCTGTCACAGTATGGGAAGTCAGTGACAAAAAGAGTAGATGTAAACAGGTATGATGCAATAAATACTGAATATAGACAAACCGATAACCAGAGCATCCACTTTCCCCTCATGTGTCACCGTATCCCCTGTTTAGTCAGAACATAGCACCTGCCAGAAGGTCTAAAGATCCCCAGCGAAAAGTATACCTTGCTCGCACCTTGTTACCACCAACCCCTCCACGGTACTTGTGAAGCCCCTAAAGTAACCGCGAGGGGTCCCCACTACGTCACTTTGTAGGGTACACGGGTCGACGGACCACCCTTCCGGAAAAGTATACCATTGCGGTGGCCAAACCGCTGGTGTGTGTGTAAGCAACCAAGAGCACAAATGCCGAAACCGGCGTAAAGTAAAGCACCACGACATTCAGTCGCCACAGTTAGAAATAAAAAAAGGTATTCTCATGCAATAGGGGTTAGATGATAACAAACGGTACATCTACTTTACTCTCAAATGTCACAATTGAAACCGTACTTAGAAATACCACAACAGTACCCACCTCGAAGTGTAAGGACTGGAACACCTGCACCTGATCTGCGCTCGCAACCGACTCCCGGACCTAAAAAGTCCCCAAAAGAACAGTAGGTAAGACTTAACTTGTTTGTAGAAAAAGACCGGGGTTACGGACACACAACATCACACGAAGACTCAACGGCGGCGGCGATAGTGGCGTGCGACGGACGACGCGACCCCGCCCCATGCGGCACCGCAGGCAGCACAGCCGCGCGGGCACCAGCCCCGCGCCGCGCCGCGTGCGAGTGTGGCCGCGCGGGCACCTGCCCCGCGCGGCGCCGCTTGAGGCACAGCCGCTCGGGCACCAGCCCCGCGCGGCGCTGCATGCGGTGCGGCCGTGCGGCACCTGCCCCGCGCGGCGCAGCATGCGGCACAGCCGTGCGGGCAACAGCCCCGCGCGGAGCCGCATGCGGTGCGGCCGCGCGGGCACCTGCCCCGCACGGCGCCGCATGCGGCACAGCCGCGCGGGCAGCAGCCCCGCGCGGCGCGCCGCTTGCGGTGCGGCCCAGCTGCCCGGGTGCGGCGGCGGTCGCAAGGCGGCGGCGGTCACATGGCGGCGGCGGTGCTCTAGGGCATCGCGGCGGCGACGCTGACGGCGAGACCGAAACGGAAAAAGCGAAGACTCTAAAAGCCGAAAACGCGCGACGAAAATACGAAATAACGCACCGCTTACCTCGATCGATCGGAGAAGACGACTCGTTCACCCTCCCGGCTTCCGGCACCTTAATCGAAGAAGATCGGGATCTCCGCTTTCCTTTCCTTCTTTCCTCTTTTCTCTCCGGCTAGGGTTTTTCTTTTCTTGAATGGAAAAATAATTTCTTTTTTTTTCGTGCGTACGATAAAAACCCCCCATTCGAATATTTAACTACTAAAAGGGAAATCCCAATCTCCTCGAAAAGCGTGCCAAACACTAAGCACGGATCCCGGTGCACACTACGGGTACCGCGACCTTCAAAATCCCATTCTGGGAGATCCGTAAATCGGATTTCAGATCCGATCGCACTGTCGTTTATCGTTTTTCGAGCTCTAACCTAGAAAAATACCAGCAATTTCCTACGATCAACGCGAGAAAACTCGATTATTCAACACCCCATGGCAGATACTTTATTAGCAAGGAAGTAAAAGAGTACAGAAAAAGTCATGACATTACATCACACACTTCTTAAAAGAAGTTTCGTCCTCGAAACTTGCCCTCACTCCCCGTTAAACAAGTCGGGGAAGTACTCTCTCATTTTCGATTCTTATTCCCAAGTAGCCTCACGCTCCTCATGGTTACTCCATTGCACCTTCACGTAGGGGATCATCCGGTTGCGTAGCTTCTTATCTTCACGCGCCAAGATTCGTACCGGTGTTTCCTCGAAGCTCAAGTCCTCACGCAACTCGATAGCAGAAACATCAAGGACGTGCGACGAATCGGGGAGGTATTTTCGGAGCATCGAGACATGAAACACATTGTGTACCCGTTCGAGGTTTGGCGGTAAGGCCAACCGGTATGCCACCGGGCCCACGCGCTCTAAGACCTCGAACGGTCCCTGCATAGCTCTTCTGCCGGCTCTGGGCTGTCAACAGCCGCTGCCTGATAAGGCGCACCTTTGCCTCAGTCTCCTCTACTAGATCTGGTCCCCAAAACTTTCGCTCCCCTAAGTCGTCCCAACATATAGGAGATCGACATCGGCGTCCATACAGGGCTTCATACGACGCCATTTGAATGCTTGCTTGGTAACTGTTGTTGTAGGAGAACTCCACGAGGGGCAGATAGCGCGACCACCCCTCACCCAAGTCGAGCACACAAGCTCGGAGCATATCTTCTAGAATCTGGATCACCCGCTCTGATTGACCATCAGTTTGAGGGTGAAAAGGCGTGCTAAACTGTAGTTTAGTTCCCAATGCCTATTGCAGACTCTGCCAAAAATTCGACACAAACCGTGTATCCCTATCAGAGGTAATCGACGCCGGCACACCGTGCAACCTTACTATCTCGTCGATGTAAGCTTGCGCTAAGCGGTCTCGGGTCCACGTCGTATGGATGGGTAGGAAATGAGCCGACTTCGTCAAACGGTCAACTATAACCCAGATCGCGTCATGACCCTGTTGCGATCGGGGGAAACCGGTCACGAAATCCATGGTGACCCGCTCCCATTTCCATTCTGGCACAGGTAAGGGTTGCAGTTTTCCTGCCGGGCGCTGATGTTCAGCTTTCACTTGTTGGCAAACCAGAGAGTGTGCCACAAAGCGCATCACGTCATCCTTCAGTTTAGGCCACCAAAAGGTCTGCTTAAGGTCCTTATACATCTTCGTACCACCGGGGTGCGCTATGTAGGGGGTGCTATGCGCTTCGCTAAGTATTTCTTCCTTCAGCTCCAGTAGATCAAGCACACAAATTCGTCCCCAGAACCGCATTGCGTTATCCGTGCCAATCGCAAAGTCGCCCCCCTGGTCCGATGATATTCTGTCCCACACGAGTCGCAGTTGTGTGTCAGTTGACTGACCCTCCAAGATTTTCTCAAACAACGTGGGCTTGACCACCAAGGACATAAGCTGCGTAACCGTACCCGTCGGAACCACCTCCAGCCTCATTCGCGAGAACTTCGCGATTAAACGATCCTGTTGAGTAAGGGCGTTCGCCGTCAACTCTCCTGTCTGTCCCCTCCTGCTCAGGGCGTCGGCCACTACGTTTGCCTTTCCGGGGTGGTAATGGATGGACAAATCGTAGTCTTTCAGCAACTCCAGCCACCATCTTTGCCGTAAATTCAATTCCTTTTGAGTAAACAAGTACTTAAGGCTCTGGTGGTCGGAAAACACATTACAACACGCCCCGTATAGGTAATATCTCCAAAGCTTAAGAGCGAAAACAACCGCTGCAAGTTCTAAGTCATGTGTGGGGTAGTTCTGCTCGTAATCCTTGAGTTGTCTCGATGCGTAGGCTATAACCTTCCCTTGTTGCATTAGTACGCTTCCAAGGCCGCTCCGTGATGCATCACAGTAGATCTCAAAATTCTCTCCGGGTTTTGGTAGTGTGAGCACGGGTGCTCGCGTTAGCCTGTCCTTGAGTTCCTCGAAACTTTCTTGGCATCGAGCTGTCCAGATAAATCTCTCCCCTTTTCTGGTCAAAAGATTAAGGGGGGTGGCGATTTTAGAGAAACCTTCCACGAAGCGTCTATAGTACCCCGCCAATCCTAGGAAACTTCGGATCTCCGTCACTGTTGTTGGTCGAGGCCATTTGGTTACGGCTTCTACCTTTCTCGGGTCCACCGTTATTCCCGACGCCGAGACTATGTGCCCCAAAAAAACCATCTCGCGGAGCCAGAACTCACACTTCTTGAGTTTGGCATACAATTTCTGGTCCCGGAGGGTCTGGAGGATTACACGCAAGTGTCCCTCGTGCTCTTTGTCTGTGTGAGAGTAGATGAGGATGTCGTCGATAAAGACCACCACGAATTTGTCCAAGAAGGGTTTAAAACTCCTATTCATTATATCCATGAATACCGCTGGGGCGTTGGTAAGCCCAAACGGCATTACCGTAAACTCGTAGTGGCCGTAGCGAGTCTGAAATGTTGTTTTAGGTATATCCCCACCTCTAATTCTAAGTTGGTGGTAGCCAAACTGCAGGTCGATCTTTGAGAACACCGTTGCTCCTTGTAGTTGGTCGAATAGGTCATCGATCCGCGGCAGGGGATATTTGTTCTTTACCGTGACCTTGTTTATTTCCCGATAATCTATGCACAGGCGTAGGCTCCCATCATTCTTTCTTACGAACAGTACGGGCGCACCCCAAGGCGACACGCTCGGTCTGATGAAACCTTTATCCAGGTAGTCTTCCAGTTGTGCCTTAAGTTCCCTTAATTCGGTGAAAGCCATTCTATACGGTGCCTTCTATCACGCCCCGAGGTCGATACTGCGCCCCGGGCTCGCCAACAGATCCGCCGCCTATACGGGAAACCCGTATAGACGTAGCGACTAACCTACAAAAGAAACATCTACACTAACAGATATCAGAGCTGAAAAAGTAAAAGCCGAAATAAAAGATAAAATAATATAACTACAGCTCTAAAATATACAAACCAACCTCACCAAATACAAGTCTCTCTCAACAGCAAGGAAAGGTACAACTCGATACCTCACTACAAGAGTCACTCAACATAACACTCTCAGCAACTGGTAAGGGGTACATCTACTCTCTCTCAGAGGATGACTGGAAGGGATCTATCTCGCGACTCCCTCACCTCGGTCAGATGGAGTAGAATCAACAACTGGAGCAGCAGGAACCGGAGCAGAAGTCCCTGGGGAAAAAGACACCACAACGGGTGTGAGAACTACCTCCCACAGTAGTTCTCAGTGGGTGCCGCCAACAAGGCCGACGGTCTGCCCACTAAGTCCACTAGAGGCATAAAGTAACATCTGCAGTGCTGTAAAGAAAAGCTGGAAAGGTAAAGTCTACAGCTACTATGCCTCTATCTAGATGCTCAAGGAGTGGAACAGAAAGTACAGTATGCCAGGGGAACAAATGCGTCGACAAGTCACGATAGAAGAACTCAAACTCACGCCGGTTACAACAACTCGGTCTAAAGCTCAATCTCGACGCCAGTTACAACAACCCGGTCTAAAGCTCAATCTCGACGCCGGTTACAACAACCCGGTCTCGCCTACTCCGGAGTGGCACTCGAGGGGAGCGACCCCCTCGAGTCAAAAGTAACCCATGTCCAACTGCTCTGCCAAGTATCTCAGTCAATCAGATAAAAGTCGACGCTATGCTCAAAGTGGAGACTCACTCAATCCACAATGCAAAAACCCAGTCCCAACTGATGCATACACTAATCGGTCCAACCGCCCACAGTTCGCGGTTGCCGAAACAATAACCCGAGTCGATAATCTGGTGCTATCCCACCCGACTCAACCAATCACTGTCTCACTCACTGGCTGGAATCTACACAGCTGAGACTCACTGTCACTCTGACAGTTCCCAAGAACCCAGATCTACCATCACTATCACTTTCCCAAAGAAAACGGATCTACAGACTGCTATCAACTCCACTCGGTCCCCAGACACGAGTGCAAATGCATCCCACAACCATCCGACCTCCCAGCCCGCAACCCGGGCGAGAAAAGCTAAGTCCAGAATGACAAGTATAATACAGTGATGTGGGAATGTCTAGAACAATAAAGAAACCTAGCCCAAGTTGAAGTTTTCTACAGTCTGGCTGAACATGATACATATGACAGGGGTGCTAGGTCAAGTTCCAAGATTTCAATATTTAACATGTTGTAGGAATCACAATAAGATCACAAGGTTCATCAACTGATATACATTAGTACTAACATTCAGTTCTCACATGATAATAAGTCCAATTACTAACATGCATGATCCTACAAACATAGAATTAACACGCAGTCCATAGATTTTGCAAGCAAGGTCACCCACCTGAACGTGCTAACTGTCCGGGGTCGTACAGCTAAGAAAGCCCAGAAACAGCTGTATTAGTACCTCCACCAAACCAATAACACGGTAGCAGTGCTCAAAATATCCTGGGTACAAACATATTCCAAAATTACACTTAATTCCACACAAATTCCAAGTTCTAAAAATCTGTGGTGAACAGTCCACTTCCTGCGAAATTTTCACCTATAAAATAAACTCTAAAAATTCCAATAAAAATATGACGGAGATCCTAGAGAAGAGTAGATGTCGATAGAGTCTTTAATCGTCAAAATACGATGTCCGGATGTGGAGATAAAAATCCGCCAAGTAAGTGTTGTCCACACAATCCATCAGCCGCAAAAGGGGGTTAAAAAAGAACCCAAAACCCCAAGAAAAGCTCGGTTTCAGGGAAGGTGATCCAAATAAAAAACATAGGCCTACCTCTCAAGAATCCAACGCCGTGAAAATCATCCAAAAATATCATCGGGGTAGCTCTGTAGACCTCCCAGACAGAAGTGCGACGAAAACGGGCCTCCAACAGTAAATCGTCGCACTGCGCTTCGCTGCCGAAGTCGTCGACGCCGTGGCCTCCGAAAAATCTGAGCTTCCACCGAAAGATGCACAATAAGATAAGCTTCAACTTTGCTTAAGGGTACAAAGTCCAAAAAGCTCGGGAAAAGGCTGGAGAGGCAGAGCAAGGAGCCTTTATATAGGCCTTAACCCGAAAAGAACAAAAAAAAGACAAAATTGGGCCTTTTGGGCCCAATTTCCGGACGCCCGGTCGATTCGGGCGCCTACAGTGTTGGGCCCGGCCCAACACTGTGCGCGCCCGAATTAACCAGGGGCCGCCATGTGTCCCGTGGCCATCCCCCGCACCCGGCGCACGCGCGCCCGCGAATCGCGGAACGCCGCGTGTCCCGACAACGGCGCATGGGGCGGCTGCGCCCGGCCATCTGCGGGGCGCCACGTGGCGCCCCCACGTTGCGGGCCACCTGCCCCAACTGCCCCGTACGGCTCCCCTGGTGCGTGGACCGCGCGCGCGTGAGCCGGCCACTCGCAGGCCGCCATGTGGCGCGCCCTGGTCCATGCGCCAGGCCGCAAGCCCCCGTGGACCGCGCACACCGCGCCCGCCAATCACGAGCCGCCACGTGTCACCCGCCCGGCCCATGCACCAGCGCCAAGGTTCCGTGGACCGCGCCGCGTGCGCCGGCCAATCCGGTGCTGCCACGTGGCACTAGGCCGGTCCACGGCCTCCCCCATGCACCAAAATGCGCAAAAAACTTCCGGGGGTCCTTTCTGGGCATCCGGACTCCGAAAAAGGCAAGTAAATAGCCGATTTTCGATGTTTTTTCGCGCTGAATCCAAATATGACCTCGGATTAGCCTAAAGCCTTTTCTAAATTTCAACAAAAATATCGGGAAGGCAGGCTCAATCCCGAGGCCTCACAGAGTCCGTCCAACGCATCCATTTGATGCGTTGCGGGTCCCGCACACCAACAATAGGTGTTCTACATCACGGGTCCAGGGAGAAGCAACTCGGGGGTCAGGGTCATTACACCTTTCGTGATGGGTTGCGTGCCTGGAATAAGTTCGATAGAAAAGTCGACCTCACACCCGGGCGGCATCCCCGGGAGTTCAGTTGGGAAAACGTCTGGAAAATCCCTTACGACTGGAATGTCGGAGAGCGAAGAGGTGGGCCGAGTCGCTAAGTCCACTGAGGCTAAGTAAGCCACGCACCCGCCTTCCATCAACCTCCTGGCCCAAGATGCGGAGATGACGGTCGAGAAGAAGGTGCTCTTACATGCCATGTACACATTTTCCGGGAGACCCGGTTCCCGTAGTCGCACTTGACGTTTCTCACAGTCGATTACCGCCTGGTGTTTAGTAAGCCAATCCATTCCTAGAACTACGTCGAACTCTCTCAACGCAATGACCACCAAATCCCAAGGGCAAGCTAGCCATCCCAATCTTATCGGGCAGGAAGGCACAAAGCTAACCGCCTCAATAGGCCCCCCAGGGGTCTGGACGGTCATAAGGTTGCGTAGGGGTCTCACTTCTAGAACATGGGAATGGGCGAAGGTACGGGATACGAAAGAGCGGGATGCTCCAGTGTCAAATAAAGTTCTAGCTCGAGAGTCAGAAATCAGAGTAATACCTGCCACCACGTCCTCCGGTGGGTCCGCCCCCCGGTGATTCATTGAGTAGATTCTTCCTCCCGACTGCGGTCGCGTCTCCCCCTCTTGCCGAGTGGCTGGGGGGCGTACGGTTGGTCCCGAGGGAGCTCTTCCGCGTCCCTGCTGCTGTGGCGATGGGGCGGAGGCTGCAGAGGATGCTGTTCCCGCGTTCAAGGGACAGTTGAAACGGAGGTGGCCCGGTTTGCCGCAACGGAAGCAGTGATCATGCCTCTTGGCGCATTTGGTAACTCGGTGTGCTCCACCGCAGATGACACAGGGTCTGTCCCCTGGCCTTTGACCTCCTGTTGGCGCGCTCTTAGTCCCGTGTTGCGACTTCGGATGCTTAGGGGGTCGGTTCCTACCGGAAAAACCCCATCCGGAGAAGGACTGGGGTCGCTTTCTATCCCTGTTGTACTCGGAGTCCTCCCGTCGGGCGTGCGTAACCGCAAATCCGCGCTCCACGATGGTGGCCCTATCCACCACCTTCTAGAAGGTGTGAAGATCTGCTACTTGCACAACTTCAAAGATATTGCTCCGCAATCCATCCACAAAAAGGCGGGCTTTGTGAGATTCGTCTCTTATGGCAAAGGGGACACAATTGGCCAATCTCACAAATTCCCGTTGGTACTCCATAACGGACCGGTTCCCTTGTTTGAGGTGCTTTAGGTCATCCTCCATTTGTTGCTTGACGCTATTGGAGAAGAATGCCCCGAACAACTCTTCTCTGAACGTAGACCATGACGGAAGGGCGTTGCCCTTCAAGGGGTCCGGGCGCACCATTTTCCACCATATTCGGGCGTTTCCCTCGAGGCAGTGGACTGCCAAGGGGACTCGTTCATGATCCTCCATCATCAGATCTTCGAAAAGTTTCTCCATGGTGTCTACCCATTTCTCCACGACCCAGGGGTCAGTTGTCTCTCCCTCAAAAACAGGTGTGTCGTGCTTCTTGAATTCCGCCAAGTTTGCTCTCACTCTGTCCCGTTCAATCCGCTGGGTAGAAGCCTCCCCCGCGGCGGTGGCAGACACCCCGGGAGTGGGGGCCATCACGGCCTCTCTCATCGAGTCTCCGGCAGTCGCCCCTGGTGCGGATCCTGAAGCTGTCGGGTTTGGCATGACTGACGGCGTCGTCGGTTGGTCCATCGATACACCGGTAGTCGCGGTCTGGGGAGGGGCGGCCCCAGTCTCGCCGTCCGTCCCCGGTGGTCCCGTTATAGGTGCGGTTGGTCCGGGCGGAGGAACCTGGGCGCCCTCTACTGGCACGGCCTGATGCTGTTGCGTCAACTAACGTACGTGTTCCGTAAGGGTCGAGAACTGCCCGGCCATCTCTCGTAGCTGTTGGCGGAGCAGTTCACCCTCCGTGGTTGCCGTGGTCGTACCATATGCCCGGGCGTCATTAGTCGACGATCTGGTCCGGGCCATTATCCACTGTAAACAAAGAAACCTCGTTATCCCTAGGTTTAACAGGTCTAGCACGCTGACCTACGAACACACCGGGACTCTATCCCTTTTCCCCGCACACACACTCGCGCTCTACGCACCTACACCTTGGTTATCCTGTTCGTCAGTTGCTAGTGGCATTGCCCTCTGTGGATGTTGGACACCGACTACTATGGTTAAAGTCGTTTTCTCTGATACCATATAATCTGTCACGCCCCGGAGGTTTTAAACAAGCGAAAAACGTATATCTTTTTTTTTTTTTTTTCTTTTGAAACAACTTAACTCTCCGGTACGCGCCAGACCTGCCACATATACAAATTCACCCCACGGATGGAGTCTCCTTTGTATATGCACGGCGTCACCATCACGATACAAGCTTTAACCACACAGTCAAGATGAAAAGCAAGGGGAAGGATTACAATCTATCACAACAACTAATACCATCACAAAGATTACTAAAACAGTGTCCACACGACACCCGGTTTTGAAAACATGTTCACAATCTCATTCCCGGCGGCTACATAACTTTGAAAGGAAAAATCCACGGGTTTGTAAAACGGTGCCCACACGACACCCCATTTTGGAAACGTTTTCGCAAACACTTTTTCATTTAGAAACCTGCGGCATACAAGTCTAGTAAAAACATAATAGAGGACGATCCAACATCAAGTCAAGTGTTCAATCCAACATCCACAACAATCCACACATAAAGCAACCACAAAACATACTAACCAAACAACCAAGATAACTAAAGGAAAGTAAAACATGTCACTAGCCTCAAAGGGCTAAAGAATTCTATGTCGTAGCCTCACCGTTGTCCCGGATCCCACCCCTGAACGGACCTGTCACAGTGTGGGAAGTCAATGACCAAAAGAGTAGATGTAAACAGGTATGATGCAATAAATACTAAATATAGACAAACTAATAACCAGAGCATCCACTTTCCCCTCATGAGTCACCGTATCCCGTGTTTAGTCAGAACATAGCACTTGCCAGAAGGTCTAAAGACCTCCAGCGAAAAGTATACCATGCTCGCACCTTGTTACCACCAACCCCACCACGGTACTTGTGAAGCCCCTAAAGTAACCGCGAGGGGTCCCCACTACGTCACTTTGTGGGGTACACGGGTCGACGGATCACCCTTCCGGAAAAGTACACCATTGCGGTGGCCAAACCACTGGTGTGCGTGTAAGCAACCATGAGCACAAATGCCGAAACCGGCGTAAAGTAAAGCACCGCGACATTCAGTCGCCACAGTTATTAATAAAAAAAAGGGATTCTCATGCAATAGGGGTTAGACGATAACAAACGGTACATCTACTTTACTCTCACATGTCACAATTGAAACCGTACTTAGAAATACCACAACAGTACCCACCTCGAAGTGTAAGGACTGGAACACTTGCACCTGATCCGCGCTCGCAACCGACTCCCGGACCTAAAAAGTTCCCAAAAGAACAGTAGGTAAGACTTAACTTGCTCTTAGAAAAAGACCGGGGTTTTGGACACACAACATCACACGAAGACTCAACGGCGGCGGCGATAGTGGAGTGCGACGGACGACGCGACCCCGCCCCACGCGGCACCGCACGCTGCACAGCCGCGCGGGCACCAGCCCCGAGCGGCGCCGCTTGCGGCACAGCCGCATGCGGTGCGGCCGGGCGGGCACCTGCTCCGCGCGGCGCCGCATGCGGCATAGCCGCGCAGGCAACAGCCTCACGCGGCGCCGCATGCGGTGCGGCCGCGCGGGCACCTGCCCCGCACGGCGCCGCATGCGGCACAGCCGCGCGGGCACCTGCCCCGCGCGGCGCCGCTCGCGGTGCGGCCGAGCGGGCTCCTGCCCCGCGCGGCGCCGCTTGCGGTGCGGCCCAGCCGCCCGGGTGCGGCGGCGGTAGCAAGGCGGCGGCGGTCACATGGCGGCGGCGGTGCTCTAGGGCATCGTGGCGGCGGTCACATGGCGGCGGCGGCGGTGACGGCGAGACCGAAACGGAAAAAGCAAAGATTCTAAAAGCCGAAAACGCCCGACGAAAATATGAAATAACGCACCGCTTACCTCGATCGATCGGAGAAAACGACTCATTCACCCTCCCAGCTTCCGGCACCTTAATCGAAGAATATCGGGATCTCCGCTTTCTTTTCCTTCTTTCATCTTTTCTCTCCGACTAGGGTTTTTCTTTTCTTGAATGGAAAATTAATCTTCCTTTTTCGTGCGTTCGATAAAAACCCCCCATCCGGATATTTAACTATTAAAAGAGAAATCCCAATCTTCTCGAAAAGCGTGCTAAATACTAAGCATGGATCCCGGTGCACACTACAGGTACCACGACCTTCAAAATCTCATTCCGGGAGATCCGTAAATCGGATTTCAGATCCGATCGCACTGTCGTTCATCGTTTTTCGAGCTCTAACCTAGAAAATTACCCGCAATTCCCGACGATCAACGCGAGAAAACTCGATTATTCAACACCCCATGACAGATACTTTATTAGCAAGGAAGTAAAAAAGTACAGAAAAAATTACGACATTACAACGAATTATTTACAAAACTGATATGTATTTATTAAATCAGGTCACTATTGGGTGTTTGAATTTGTATAGATTCTATAAATACGAATTATTTTTCATAACAGAAGTACAAAGATCGCTGAAATTTTAGGTCTTTTTCAAATAATTAACTCCTGAACTTTTGTTTTCAACTAGTAGGCCTTCTAAACATTATCAAAAAGTTTATAATATTATTTTCTCGACAAAATTTACTAATGAAATAGTTATTTTTGTCACATCTCTTACGCATAATTTTGAAAAACTTCAAAGTACAAATAAATTTATTTCTTCTTTCTAGTTTTAATAATTAAGTATGCGACTTGAGAATACAGTTAATTATTATTATTTTTTATTACATTTTCCATGCATTAGAATAGAAAAAATAATTTTTTTTAGAGCATTGTGGTCCACAAAGATCTATAATTTACGAAAAATATTAGATGTATATTTTAAATGGGGTGTACATCTTACATCCCGTTTATTAAAAAGTAGAATAAATTTTATCTATTATTTTAAAACGATAGGTGGAGAAGCTCTCACCCTTATATAGATAGAATGTAAGATGCACACATAAAAATAAATGTACATGTAGCATTCCTCACAACTTTATATGCAAGACAAGCTACCAAAATAACATTTTAATAAATAATTTCGATTGAGAAGGTCTATTAAACTATTTATTGAAATTTAGAAGATCTAGTTATTAAATTACAAGTTTAGAAAATCTACTTGAATTAAAAGTAGTAAAGGAGTTTTTGACAAAATTTTCTAATAAAATGATGGGGTAATTTCCTACGTACCCCTAAAAATTTTTCTGTTTTCAGATTTATCCCTCTTAGAAAGCTAATATTAAAACTATCCTTCTTACGTTCCAACTTCTTTCCAAAATACCCCTATAGTTAAACTCTGTTAGTGTACCGTTTGGAACTGCCGTTATCTGTGTGTAATTACTATTTTGCCCTTTCAAATATACCCTAAAATCCTAAACCCCTAAACTCTAAAACCCTAAACCCTAAACCCTAAACCCTAAAACCCTAAACCCTAAACTCTAAAATCCTAAAAAATCCTAAACCCTAAACCCTAAAACCCTAAAACCCTAAACCCTAAATCCTAGAACCCTAAAAAACCCTAAATCCTAAACCCTAAAACCCTAAATCCTAAACCCTAAAACCCTAAATCCTAAACCCTAAAACCCTAAAAAATCCTAAACCCTAAATCCTAAATCCTAAACCCGGACAAAATAGGTATATCTGATAGTTTTCAACTCCGATTATTATTTAACTCTAGTTTAACCCTAGTTAACTTAACAAAGGGAAATGGTAGGGGTATTTTTAATAACGGTGGAACGTATGAAGGGTATATTGAAAAGAAAAAAATAAGAGGGGTAAATCAGATATTTCTTCATATTTCAGGGGTACACAGACAATTACCCCTAAAATGATTATATTAAGAGTGCTGCATGCTACCCCTTTTACCCCTACAACCATTTTATGTAGGATTGTATTTAGGACGAAGTTGTAAGAACAACTTCCATCAAATTTTTTTTTTAATACTAAAAATCAAAGGATTGGGTGAACTTTTTTGGTCCATTGGATTGTGAAATGGTAATTAAAGATTACAACTCTTTAGAATTTCTCTTTTACTTTTCAATGTACTCCCTAGAAGATATCACTCAATATCTTTGGATATATTTTCTTCTTAACTTCAGATTGGGCTTTTAAGAGGGGGATCCCATTCATGAATTACTCCCAGGGCTACACAGTCATTTTGTCTTGTCAGAATTCGTAATCATTTAATAGCTTGAATATGTTTAGATTCTATAAATACAAATTATTTTTTATAACAGAAATACAAAGATGGCTGAAATTTTAGATTTTTCGTAAATAAATAATTTCTGAACTTTTGTTTTCGACTAGTAGATCTTCTAAATTTTATCAAAAAGTTAATAATATCGTTTCTTCAACAAAATTTATTAATGAAATAGTTATTTTTTTCGCGTCTCTTGCACATAATTTTCAAAAATTTTAAAGTACAAATATATTTATTTCTTCTTTCTAGTTCTAATAATTAAGTATGAGACTTGAGAATACAGTTAACTATCTTTGATTTTTATTATCATTTACATGCATTAGAATACGAAAAATAATATTTTTTAAAGCATTGTGATCCTCGTGGAGATCTATAATTTTATATGCAAGACAAGTGATCAAAATAACTTTTTAATTAATAATTTCCATTGAGAAGGTCTATTAAACTATTTATTGAAATTTAGAAGATCCAGTTATTAAATTACAAGTTTAGAAAATGTACTTGAAGTTAAAAGTGGTAAAGGAGTTTTTGACAAAATTTTCTAATAAAATGATTATATTAAGTGTGCTGCATGCAACCCTTTAACCCCTACAACCATTTTAATTATGATTGTATTTAGGACCAAGTTGTAAGAACAACTTCCATCAAATTTTTTTTTTTATTTTTTTTAATACTAAATACCAATGGATTGGGTGAACTTTTTTGGTCCATTGGATTGTGAGATAGTAATTAAAGATTACAACTCTTAGAATTTCTCTTATATTAATATTACTTTTCAAAGTACTCCTAGAAGATATCACTCAATATCTTTGGATATATTTTCTTCTTAACTTCAGATTGGGCTTTTAAGAGGGGGATCCCATTCATGAATTACTCCCAGGGCTACAGTCATTTTGTCTTGTCAGAATTCGTAATCATTTAACATAAACATTAATAGATATATAGATGCATTTCATTTTATGCCTATGGAGGCCATAATACTTCTGCACAGGAGCTGACTCTCGACCAGAACACTTATTAAGTTACTAGTAATGTTTTTATGACAATGAATCCTTTGTTAATGGATGTACAGTTCTTATTAAATGCCTAATAACACTCTCAAGAAAAGAAAAAAGAAAAAAATAAAAGAGAAGAGCGGGGTGGGGGGTTGGGGGTGGGGAGGGGGCGCCCGTAGTCGAATTTGTTCAAATAGTTAATAAATTTCATTTAGTTGATATCTTAATTTACAACTCCGAACACAAAATATGTATCTGGTAACATATTAACTCATTTGCTTTTCCAGATGAGTAAGTACCTTAAATGCCTAAATCCATTAGTATTTCCATTAACTTGAAGGAGTAATTTTGCCTTTTCATGATCATTAAGGTTTCGTATCTGCAAAGTGCTGTTACAACCATAGTTTAGTTCGCGAATAATTGAGAATCCGAATTAAACGGATGGTTTCCGATTTTTTCCAAAAATTCGGAATAATTCGCGAATTTTTTAATCAAAAAGTATTATTCGCGAATTATTCACGAATTACGAATTTTTGGGTAAAAAATTCATTCTTTTTCAAAGCATAATTAGTTAATTCGCGAATTATTCACGAATTATTCGCGAATTATTGAAAATCCGAATTAAAATTATTTGTCTGGAATAATTTAAAATTATATTTTTTTTTTGTTCTAAATAAATGTTTTATTTATTTCTAAATAAATTGATTAAATTATTTTAAAAAATTATAATTGTTTATACTAATAGTATAAATTTTTAAATTTTTTTTTTAATTTAATAGCCGAATTTTTGATCCCGAATTTTTAATTAGTGAACGTATTATTTCCGTATAAATCACGTATCCGAATAATTGACGAGCCCGTTTTTTAGCCGAATTTTTCAACGAATTTTAAAATTATGATATGAATTTTATCCGTATTATATCCGTATCGAATTTTTGCCGAATCCGAATTAACTAACTATGGTTACAACACCAACTGAAACAAAAAGAAAATTATAGTTTTCTGTATAGAATATACACCAACGAAAATTTTAAAAAAAAGAGAAGAAAATAAATACCATTGCAATTTACATGATATAGAAATTGCATTACAATCATTCATAGGAGCAGATGGAGCAAAGATTTTATTATGTACTAAAAAAATAAGATACAAAAGAAGTCTATATATAACATATCTTTCAAAAAGATCCTAAATCCAAATACACGAAATTACCTCCCTCGTTAGAAACTCATGAAATCGAGTAATAAATATACAAGCGGCAGAAAGAAAAATATGAATGGCATGTGTATAGGCTGTTACGTCTTGGGGGTAAATTAGAATTCGGACTCGTCTATAGATTCGTCGTGCACACGAAATTTTTTACGTATACGAAATGCTAAAATCTGCTCAAATATAAGAGAAATATATAATAGAGCAAAAGTATAGAGCTTAAATAAACTAAAACCAATACAAAATGAAATTGTATACATAAAAGAAATTCCAAATATCATAATACAAGTGTCACCTCTCAGGATCCAAAATAATACATCCAACTAGTTCAAACCAGATCTAAATATACATCAGTCTGCTCAACTAAACTATAAACAAAAATAAAATAATACTGAGTCCACCGCTAGCTTACAACTATAGTAGGAGATCTATCTAGCTCTCGATCCCCTCACCTCGATCCGCCGGCATCGCAACTGCCGCGGAGAAATCTGTAAAAGATTGAGCAACAATGTGTGTGAGAACTACTAGAAACCAGTAGTTTTCAGTGGATAAATCAATATTCCGACGTACCCACCGAGTCTACTAGAGACAAGAAATGAAATGAAGTGGTAAAACTGAAAGTAAATCTACTGTAAAGAGAAACTATCACTATTATGTCTCTAATGCTACAATGAATAATGACAACTGTATATGCATGCATCAGTGAATGATAACTGGTTAGATATAACCCAATCGACCCGAGCCGGACAAACTCGGTCCCTCCTATATAACCATCAAATCGGCTACACCCACAATTATGTAACACCGATGTGGAATCATACTCAAGTATCAATATCACAGACTTGTATAAATCCCGGTCTCAGACCTGTATAAAATCCGGTCTCGCCTACTCCGTACACTACAAAAAAATTGATTTGTAACGACAGTTAATTTAGTAACATTTAAGAAAAGTGCTGGCAAAAATATATTTTAGCAGCAGTTTTAGCTAATTATTATAACAAATTTAAACCATCAGGATATAGTTGAGTTCAAATTAAATAAAAAAAAAATTCATACAATTTTCTAAAAAATTTAAGTAAGATCTATGTTCTTCATATTTTCTAGATAAAAAAAATACTATTTTAACTTAGAAAAAAATTTCAAAATAAAAAAAATTATCTAAATATAAAATAATAATAATAATATAAAAATAAATTTTATGTAGTTTAAATTTGTTAATGTCAAACTTATTATAGATTTGAACAGTTAGTTAATAAATTTAATTATTTTTTTACTAAAATTTAGAGTATTGAGTAAAAAAAAATTAAAAAATCTATGTTCAAACCCAATAAATATTAGTATAGCATTAATCCTCTCTCTCTCTCTCTACCCAATAAATATTAGTATAGCATTAATCCTCTCTCTCTCTCTCTCTCTCTCTGATCAAATCCTCCCTCTCGCCTCTCAAGGTCACCCCACCCCACCGCCCCACCCTCTTCACGATCAAATCCTCTCACTATACCAAAATAGATCTTTTATGGCAATTTAATAGCGGCAATTATAAAATTGTCGCTATTAAATAATTACAAATAGTGCTTTAGCGGTAATTATTTTAAACTTTAAATTTTTACCGACGAATAATTCTATGTTAAATAAATGGATGTTAGGCTATTATTTGAAAAGTGGTTTTGGGCATTTGACTCAATAGAGCATTTAATAAATAATTTTGATTTTTAAAATCAAAAATTAAAAATTTTAAATTAAAAAATTTAAAAATTTTAAATTTAAAATTTAAAATTTTAAAGTTTAAATTTTAATTTAAAATTTTAAGATAAAATTTAAAATTTTAAAATTTAAAATTTAAAATGATATATTTTAATTTTCAAATTATAATTTTTAAATTTTTAAAATTTTAAAATTAAAATTTTGAATTTTAAATTTAAAATTTCAAAATTTTAACCCTAATTAACCCCAACCCAAACCCAACCCTCCCCGGTGAAACCCTTTTTCCGAGCACGAGCTCACGCGCGCATGAACCTCACATCCCCCCCTCTCCCGCGCGAGCTCGATCGAGCTCACGCGAACGCCTCTTTTCCGCGCGAACTCGAGCTCCAGCTCTCCGAGCTCTCCCCCTTATCTCCCTCCTCCCCCTCTCCGAGCTCGGATCCCCCCACCTCCTCCTCCGCCGACGACGATCTAGGGTTAGTGTTCCGCGCTCCGGCTCCGCTGCCGCGGCCTCTCTCTCTCGGATTCGATTCTCATTATTTCGATTCACCGACCATTCAAAAGGTTCGATCTCTCTCCTCAATTTAGCGAATTATTAACGAGATTCGCCGAGATCTGATTTGTATTTCTCCAGATCTTAATTCTTCTGGAAAATGCTATGTTTTTTTTTTCAATTTTTTTTTTTGATAATATTGATGAAGAATGTGTAGTTTGTGATGTTACTATTTCTGCAGATAACCTTTTTGAGTAATAAATGATCCACCCCTGTAGAGTTTGGGAACTCCGATTTGTCCTTGCAAAGTTTTAATGTTGAAATTATCACTCCAAAGCTTCGAAGCGTTGCAAATTTTATTTTATTTTATTTTTTTCAGAATTTAGGATCTTTGGTTTGCTGGTGATGACATGAGAGGTAGAATAGAGACATTAAATTTGAAAATTGACTGTTTAAGTTGGTCAAATGATGGAGATGGATAAATTTTGCGAAATTTGAACATTTAGATCAGTATATTTGCTAATTAAAACTTTGTAGGAATGTATGGGCGATTGAGCTAAAGATTTAAGTTCCCAGAAGAATAAATAGTTTGCATAATCGAGATGTTGTGACCACTGCAATGTTCATATGCTGGAAGGTTCCTCTCTCTTAATTGAGCATGATTTTGCTGTCGAAATTCTGATTCGGAGCTCGCCTTACTACCCAATGCATAGCTTAGTGTCTCTTAAACTTGTACCTGATTTGATTCATCGCTGCATTGATACATCTGAAATAATGGAAGCAGTAAGTTTTAAGATTTAGAGCGAGATCTTCAGTAGCAGATGAATTGGGTGATAAATTCTAGGTAGGGTTTGTCTGATCTGATTAGAGCTTCAGGAGAAGTGCTATTTGCAAAAGCCCAATAGCTTTTCATTCCAAATCCTCAACTCACCTATTCAATCTAAAAGTTGAAACTTCAAATTAATGCTTGTCAAAAGTTTTATAATTTGTTTTTGTTTGCTAGAATGTATAGAATCTTCTCTTTAGCAAAGAATCTTGTTCCATAAATCACGTGAAGAGGCACTATAGTTTCGTTTTGTTTAATTTTTGAGAGAGTGATGGATTTAGTTTCCAACAAATGATGATATGCTTAACTTGGTGGCATTGTTTCCACAACCTTTCCAGGCGGATGTTAGTTAACGTTAACCTTTCCAGGCGGATGTTACTTAAACCGTTAATAAAGATATCGATGATGTCAGAAGCCACAAGTGATTCATAAAATTCTTAAGATCCCTTCTTTGCTTGACTAATCTTATTGTTTTGACTGGGTAATTTGTAAAAAACAGTTATGGATTTTGAGTCATTCTCTATTCTAATTTTGTGCATGAATGATGTTTGTGCATGAATGCTGTTGTTTGTGCATGCTGATACATTGTTATGATTAATCAGTGAATCACAGTGAATCACAGTGAAGGTGCCCTCCTGCATAGCATTGGTGCTCCTTCAATGAATCACAATGAATCACAGTGAAGGTGCGGACATGCAGTTATAGGAACTCGTGAGACCTCAATAGTCCCACATCAAAAGATAATGTGAATGTGGCTTGCGTTTCGAGCTATGTGTTTGTGCCTCTTGACTGATTGAAGTTTCATACCTCTTAATCTCTGTGTAGCAGAGTCAGCTTCTATTTTGTTTAGACACAAAAATGGAAGTCCCTAGCTAGCATTAGATAAGGATTAGGTTGGTTGCCTCCCTAGCTAGCAAGCTAATTAATTAATTATGGTTAATTTTACACATACCCCCATTTTCTTAATGTGCTTAATTGTATGCAATTTTTAATTCTAAAATTTATTTATTGGATATTCAAATGAAATTCTCATGCAGAGTCTATATATATACATCATGTATGATGATAGTGAAGTTGGGAGAGGGTCAACTTAGAGGAATTTAAGAGGCCTCAATGGAAATGCCTCAAAAGTTTATGATCATAATTAAAGAATATTGTTTTGTTCTCAACTGCTTCTTTGCTCTTTGCACATGGCCAAGGATCTCTTATTATTCATTCCACCTACTTATCTTTGTTTATTTCCTTGTTGCAACTCCTCCAATAGGCTGACGACAAGATTTTTTGTATGCAGGAGTATTGAGACTCTTGTAGAGCAGTTTGAAAGAAGGTCTGCGTGCTTTTTCATTCTAACTAATTCGCGATCACTGAATGCTGACAAGGTAGAGAATTTATAATTACTAAACAGTTGTAAATCTTTTTTTAGAAGTTCCTTACTGGAAAATATTCTTAAAAGTAACGCCGTAACGAACAAAATTGGTCTATCTTCTTAAAAATATCTTAAGAAACTGGTGAAACTATTAGTACTAAGCTTTGTGGATCTTTGGATTGTGTAATTGACTTGAATTCCATACACATATAGCTTAAATGTCAAAAGATATCATTTGTGTTTTGTATTGCTGCTTAGGTGATAAAAAAATTTATGATGACATAGGCTAGAAAATCTATCTAGTTCTTTAGTATTACACAAATTTATGCAATGTATGCAATGCTTTCCAACAGGGTTCAGTGTGTGTGGTCAATGCTGCGAGTGAAAGAGACATGAATGTATTTACAGCAGGAATGATCCAGGCATGCCAAATAGCTGATTGCCTTCCTCTGAATTTTATTTACATTGTTAATCTGTTTCTTATAGTAACTTATATGGTAGGCCGAGAAGAAAGGAAAATGCTTTTTATGTCGTACAGCTGCAAGCTTTGTGAGTTCTCGAATAGGCATCAAGCAAAACCCCCAATGTGCCCCAAAGATCTTGGCATAGAAAAATGTATCAGTGGTGGCCTCATAGTTGTCGGTTCTTATGTTCCAAAAACAACTAACCAGGTCTGAATCTCTACTTCTGTTGGTTTATGTTTTTCTTTCCATTTCTGACATCCATATATTTTGCTCAGCATAATTGTTCCTTCTGTAGGTTGAAGAACTTAAATCACAATTTGGCCATAACCTGAAAATAATAGAGGTGAGTTTGTCTTGTGAGTTCTAATCTAAAAAAGCAGGTCATAGTAAACAGACTTGTTAAGATATCCTACTTGTTTCTTTGCCAATTAGTCTAAAATTTAGATGGATTTCTGTTGATTTGCTTGAAGAATAAAATCAAGTGGTGCATGATAAAGCCAAGTCCATATGATTCTAAGATTAGGTTTCTCATAGTTGAGTGCCTGGAGCCTTTTGCCTTTTATGTATTGACTTTTGGCTTTTTTCACTTTGTAATTTCAAGATATCTTAGTGACTTTTGGATTTTTTAATGTTTAGTTATTTTTTATTGGCAGTTTGCGAGGGAAGCAAGTTCAACAAGTCCCTGCTGAGCTCACAGGTGGTCTGCAAAATATCCTGGCGTTGTTTGACTCTGGACAATATAATCCCAAGGAGTGTTCAAGTTTTATATATTTTAGACCTAAGTAGCCTTTTGGAGACTAAACAATTGGCAATATTAACTCCTTTTATCATTTGTTTTTTTATTAATGCAGGTACTGGAAGATGGAAGTGCATTGATTTTACTATGTGATAATGATGAAATACTGAAAACATGGTACAATCGCCTACAAGGCGCTATATATCGTGCATCGGTACTCCTCTAATACTAGTAACATTTGATTAATGTCAATTTGTTTTATCTTTCGTCTTGTACCACTGCTTCATAGCTATTTCCATAGTTCATTCTTATATTTAATTAGTTCCTTTTTCCAAAGATTCCTTATATATCTTGATGAATTTGCAATATATCACAAAAAAAACAGCTTTTGTGTTTGTATTTCCCAGTAAATTCGTACTGATAATAGACATGGAACATTATCATATATCACTACAACACAATAAGGTTATAGCGACACTTTTAAGTGTCCCTAAAACCTAAAAAAAGTGTCACTAGCAAAATTACCGACACTTATTATAGTGTCGCTATATGTGCAGTCGCTAGGGTATATAACGACACATTACTAAGTGCTGGTATATCCCAAAAAAAGTGCTGCAATTTAGCAACACTTTTTTTTTACTTTTAGTGACACACTTATGTGTCCCAAATTTTAAAAAAAAAAAAATTATATTTTTTTAGCATAGTGACACTTTATAAGTGTCCCATTATCATTAAAAATAATAATATTATATTTAAATATATAGTGTTAAACTTTAGTTAAGCTAAAGACTAAAAAAAACAATCAACAAAATTTTAAAATTTTTTATTAAAACTTCAATCAACAATATTAATCCCAATAAAAAAATATAAAAAATTCTACTATTGCATAAACACTAGAAATAATAGGGGAACAAAAAAAAAAATTTCATCACTTTTTTATTCACGATGAATTAGTAAGATCTTCAAATGCATCACTCTTATAGCATATATATATATATATATATATATATATATATATATATATTGCTTTCAATTTAGATGATTTTTTGACTGGTCCATCCAATAAGCATCTTGTAGTACATATTAGCTTGAATGGTCAATCCTGAAAAATGGCACTAGTAATTAGTATCACAAAAATGGAGAACATAATTAAATGGTACTAACTGCTAACAAACAACAAAATCAGCTTTACCTGGCACATCTTCGCGCTAAGTTGATTAAACGATTGTAACAAATTCGCACGTTAGTTAAAAGCATATATAATGTGGTCACATGTTAGCTTAAGTATATATCATGTGGCCACAATGTTCGAAAGAAAACATAAGAGTTTCCTAACATATCCAGCATGAGGAGATCAGAAACATGATTGTCATTCACTCAAAAACAAGTCAAAAAGGTGGCGTGAAAAATCATACCAGCAGAAAAGTAGATAGGAACATTCAAGTTCATTCTTTCCCGATAGTCGTCCAACAATATGCAAAGCTCCTAATGTACATGCAAACAAATTATTATAGAAATATAAAAAATTTCTTAAGAAAACAATGAAAAGACACTAAAATTTACCTGGGCTCTCCCCAAGGCAAATGTTGGGATAAGAACTTTACCTCCTCCGGCAACACACTTGTGAACCTAAAAACAGGTTTCCAATTTCAAATCAGCATAACAAAAGTAACTCTACATAATTAGAATTCCAAGAATGGTGTCATATGAATTTAAGCATAATTGATGCACATACTACTGAACTATATGCACAATGGTTCACTCGAAAATGTTGCCAAAATTGATATCAAAATTAATTAATGTAAGATGCTGCTCAGGTCGACTGATGTATCAAAATTGATATCAAAATTTTCACAATTGTTGAATTCTAAGCCATTCTTTTTGGGCCTTTATATTTCTGTGATATCTGTATTGCTAATAATAAATATAAGAAAAATTGATAATATAGAACAGCTACAGTTACATGAAGTCTTTATGATTATTTTATCTTAAAATTCAAGGGAAAAATGAAGAAGTATGGCTCATGCAAGAGATCAAACCAACTAGGCAGCTATTTCGGCTATAAATGTTTAGTCGTAATCTCTATGACTGCTTAAAATGGAATGCTCCTCTGCGAATGGAACAAATTGAAGCAGACTAATAGTAGCACTTTATCAAATAACAAATTTGCATGCCCACACAATATTTTTACAGCAAGGATGAGAAAAGAATAATAAGATAAAGAGCAGAAATTTGTATGATAAAAAGGTCAGCATACAGCTTTCAGGAACTCCCGCTCTCTAGCATATTTTGAATCCCTAATAGTTGTTGCATATGTAGACCTAGAAGAAAGAGAAAATAAAGAAAATTAACCTTAACAAGTCATGCCGAAGGAGAAAAGCTGTGAAAATACATAGGCAAGAATAGTATAATCAAGAAGGCATTATCATAATTAAATTTAAGAATATGCAAAAAGATAAATCAAAGGTATAGCAAAATAAACATCAATTCAATTTATGAGAAGGATTAGTGCAAGCCCCAATTACAATAATCAATTAATCTAAGACTCCTACAATCTTAGTTAATCATGTCTCATAATGCACTGTAAGAGCAAGTCAGTCTTATCAAGGTAAATGAGTAAGAGCAGCAGAGAAATAATGATAACACATTTAAGCACTAGTATATGTATCTGACATTATCAGTAAGACCAGCTAATTTGAGCTCCTAATTCCTAAATTGACTATTAAGCGGAAAAAATAGCATATTCACTACATTAGTTAAAAAATGTCAACAAATATAAAACATTAACGATTAAGCATACTCTGTTACCAGAAGATCCAACTGCAATCGATCAATTTGAGCTGATCCAAGATGCGAAAGTTGTGCGCTCTTATAGCATAATATTAATGTTTAATAATATTAATATTAAACATTAATATTATTTGGATTCAACAAAATATAATAACTGTGAAGTGGTAACTATGATCTAAGCGACATACAGAATGTATGACGAACCTTGATTAATCTGCCTCTCTTTGATACGAGATTCGAGGAATCATGTAGCCAAGTTTGATATATGGTTCCAGGAATCTTAATTTCGTCATTGTCCATGACTGCTTTGTAACCATTTGCAGATTCCTTCCTTTTTTTTTTGATGCTTCCTCCCCATATTACCTACCTGCCACTACCAAACAAACATTAGTGAGAGTGCCGGTATAATTGTTAAGTTCATTTCGTACCTTCAATAAGCATTTCATACCTTCAATAAGCAATTCTTGATTGGAGAATTGGATATAATCTATTTCGCCACATTTTTATCCCCATCAACTGAGTGGTTAACTACAATTACTCAATCTTAATGTGTTTCCAACCCTTCAACAATTCTATGACTTGCTATGTGCTAACTGGGTTTGCTACAATTTTGGTTATTACTAGTACTATTATTATTGTTATTGAAAACTTTAAGCAAGGGCAATTTTTATTTTATAAGAATTAGGAACTAATAATCTTGGGCGAGCAACAAAGCAACTCCGCAACAAAGCCTACTAAAATCAAACCCAAGCAACTCCGCAACAAAGCAAACCCTAATCGAATCAGATCATGGGCACCTTGGGCGAGCAATCTCTGAGCGGCTTCGGTGGGATCCATGTGGGTCTCCGCGAGCACGGCGATGATGTCGGCGTCGGAGCAGTCTCCTACGACCACCTTGATGGATCGGATGGCGCTTCGCACTGGGGAGGAGATCGATCGGGCGCTGCAATCCACCGACGAATCCGTGACCATGGCTTCGGGAGAGATCGAGCGAGAGGGTATGGGCAGCATAACCCTAGCTAGGGTTCTAGCTAGGGTTCTGTGGATAGAGGGGAAGCGGAGGAGAGGGGAAGGAGAGAGAGAGAGAGAGAGAGAGAGAGAGAGAGAGTTTGGGGAATGCGAGGGTTTTGTAAATTATTAATTTGAGATTTTTAAATTTTAATTTTAAAAATAAAAATCACTTTTTAAATACTCTATGAATAATAATTTTTTTTATAGAGTTTGGGCTTTGGGCCAAAGATTGTGGATGGTGTGTGTGGTGGGTTGAATAGGAATAATAATTTTTTTTTTTTGGATTGGATTTAAATTTGTGCTTTGATTTATAAATGGGACACTTGCATAAAAGTGTCCCAACAATGTGTCGCTATAACCTTATTGTGTTGTAGTGTATAGATTAATAGACCTGTTTCTTCTGATTGCAATTTTCTCTTGTTCTAGCTTTTAAAGTTGCTTCCCATCCATTTCATATTTCTTTGGCAGAACAACTGTAAGCAAATATATTTTCATATTTCTTTCGTAGAACAACTGTAAAGAAGTTTCAAAGTATTGATTGTTTGTCTTGTAGCACCCCAGTGATAACTCTAGTTGGAAGTGTACAAGATATCAAATTTTGTCTTATATTGATCTAATTAGAGATTTTCACGTACAGGTATTGGATGATACATTTGCTTGGATGATACATTTGCTTCTCATATGCAACAACTACTTGGCAATGCACTGTCGAGCATGGAACTGCGTTTGATGGTTTGCAAGGATGCGACAGTTAAAAAGGATTCAAATTTCTACTCTTAAGAGTGGGCAAATGTATATAATGAGTTTTTGGCATGAATCAGAAGCTTGAAATGCTTCTGATTTGATTTCATATTAGGTTTTATTTTTTTTTAGATTGAAAATTTTGAATGTAATTTTTAATTGACAATTGTATTTTTACTTTGCAAATTCTTATTTGGCTAAATGATTTGGCTTCTCTTGTTTGACAATTGTCGAATGTAATCAAATTTAAAATTATTTGAATGATTAATTTGTTCTTATATGTCAATTTAAAGAGTTTTAAAATTTTGTCTAGGTTATTTTTAATTGTATGTTTTATATTTTGAATTTAATTCACAATAATTATGAAACCGTTGGCATAAATTTATTATTTATAGTAGCACTTTTTACTATATTTAGTAGCGGTCGGAGAAGTGCTACTAAAATTATCATCTTCTCCAACGGTCGTATAAACTGTCGGTAAAGATCTTTTGCGACGGAGATTTAACAGCGGTTGCAAAATTTTTTCCGACGGTTTTACAAGTGTTGGGAAATATTTTCCCAGCGGTTTTAAATATTTTTTCCAGCGGTTTCGACCGCTGGTAAAGCTTAAGTTTTTTGTAGTGGTAGTGGCACTCGAGGGGAGCGACCCGCTCGAGGAAGGTAACCCAGCCAAGTATCTCAATAAAGCAGTACTTAGTCACAAACTATATTCAAAGTGGAAGACTCTATCCACTAATAAAATTTCGGCCCCAACCTGATGCAAAAGTCACTAACCGATCAAACCGCCCAAAATCCGCGGTTACCGAAACAACCCATGAGTCAACAATCCGGTGCTAATCCACCCCGACTCGATACAAGATCTCAAACTGGTCCAACTGCCCAAGATCCGCGGTTACCGAGCAACCCACGAGTCAACAATTCGGTGCATTTCCACCCGACTCGATACATGATCTCTAATCGGTCCAACCGCCCAAAATCGGTAGTTATCGAACAACCCACGAGTCAGAAAATCCGGTGCTATCCCACCCCGACTCGATAACCTCAACTACACTATCCCAGCCCATGCTCAAACCCCGAGCAACATAAGTCATGAAAGAAGGAGAGAAAATGAAATAACGAGTTTTCTCCTAAGTCATATTCCAACATGATAGTGTAGCAATAAGGAAAGTAGCCTATCTCGTGATGATCCGGATCTTCACAGAGCTTTTGCAGCGTGTTCAGTGGCTTCTGGAGGCCTATGATGTGTGATGGAGATGGTAGCGCGCAAATCGGACCTCAGGATTGGATCCAGCATGAAATTTGGATTAAGATTACTTATCTGGATACCTTCGACAAATTTTAGAAGTGAATTTTGGCAAAACGGACATCGGATTTGGACTCCGCGTGCGAAAATGATGAAAACGGCTATTTACTTGTAATTTTCGAAGTTCGGATGCTCAAAAATGGATTTCGAGGCAAAAGGTACTGTTTCGACCGGCCGGGCAGCGCCGGCGGCGGCAGGCAGGCGGCGGAGCGCTACCGCGGGCAGGCGAGGGCGTGGCCGCGGGCAGGCGCGGAGGCGCGGGCAGGCTGGTCCACAGCCCTAGCAGGTGCACCGAGACCAGGGAGTTTGTGCACCGCCACGTGGCAGCACAGGATTGGCCGGGCCAAGTCAGCGGCGGGGCGGCGGTGCCACATGGCGGCGTGTGATTGGCCGACATTTTTCGGAAGACCCGTCGCGTGGACCACGTGGGACACGTGGCGCGCTCCCATTGGCGGGCGCAGCCGCCACACGTGCATCGGGCGCACGGAGCAAGAGGGAAGGGACACGTGGCAGCATCCCAACATTTCGGGCGCTAGACGTGGACGGCTAGATAGCCGCCACATGTCCGGGCGCTTGTCGGGTCGGATCCGGGCGCCCGAAATCCTCCCTTGACCCGCAATAGTGAGTCTCCATGGATTTCAGCTATAAATTGTCCATTGTGGACTCGTTTTGAGGGCTTTTTAGATCCGTTTTGAGGACCGTTTTCGACAGCGACTTTTTACTTCGAGTCTTATACACTTCTTAGGGTTTTGGAGAAATTTTGGAGATTGTTTGATATTTTTCCCTACCCGATCTCGTGAGTTGCGACATTTCTTTGACATCGGTCTTTTCCGTCAGCTCATAGTCTGTGAGCTCTCCTGGGCTGAGTTCTTAGAGTTTTTTGTCGATTTTTGTGACAACGTTTTCACAATAGGTATGCCTTCGATTTTAATACTCACCACTCTTCTCTGTTTCGAGTTTTTATGGGAGTTCTTGCTGTATCTTTAGAACTCTTTTTTCTGCGACACTTTTCTAGACAGCGGAGGAGTAATCTTACATTTTCTCGGGCTACGGTTATCGGAACTGGGAGTTTAAGGACGCGATTTCTATCTACACTTCGCAAGGTTCGTAACTGTATTTTTCTTGGAATTTTTGGAGGGCATCTCGTAGGAGGTAATTTCCTGTTTTGTGGACTGATGTGGAAGAGGATTACTGTTTTGAGTGATTTGACCTTACCACGATGTTCGGCTTATATCTCAGTGTCCGGGAAGAATTTTCTAACGATTTTTGATGCGTTGGAACCATGTGAACCTGAGGAACACTCACGTTCAGTTTCAGCTTTTTAGACTTCGGATTAGCGAGTTCCAGGTGGGTTGGATTTCTTCCAAAATTGGTAGACAACATACTAATTCTATGTTATAGTATGCATGCATGATTAATAAGTACTCTTTTTGTGGACCAAGATGCAAGCATGATTAATTAGTAAATTGACTATTTCTTGTGATAACGAAATATTGGAACCTTGACTAGCACCCCGTCATATGTCTGCATGTATTTAACTAGGCTAGTAGAAAACCCTAACATGGGATAGTTCCTTAATGTTCTAGATTTTCCCACACTTTATATTATTTACCCCTTGGACTTGGAGTTTCTCCTCGCCCGGTTAGCGGGCCGAATGGTCGGGTTATTGTGGGATGCATTGACAGTCGTGTCTGGGGACCGAGTGGAGTCTGATAGTTGTTGCTAGTCTAATTTCAGTGTCGGAGCCGTTTGACTAAACGGTGATCCCGAGTTGTCGAGTTTTCTCTGATCTTTTTGTCGTCACTGTGTTCGTGGCAGTTGTGTACTGGTGATAGCTGGACCCTGAACCCAGACTGTTTTGGACACACACATGATTTCAGTAAATCGATGTTTTCTTTTCGAACTTCAAAGGGTCGCCGGAGCCTGTTCTTGTTTGATTGGGTGAAGGCATTAGCCCTCCGGGGTTTGGAAAATAAAACTTGTTTTAACTAATTTTCTTAAAGAAGTAAAACTCATTAAATTGGGCTTCTTAAATAAAAATAATTTTTGATAATAACTGTCATCTTTTATTGCAAACTTTCTCACCCGAGAGGGTTTGAATGATCTGGGTTTAAGGGGCATATTTGGGACGAAAGCTACCGGGGTTGTGCCTAGAACCTATTCTTGTTTGATAGGGTTGTAGGTGGTAGTCTCCCGGAACTTTCGGACCCTGGTTGGTTTTCTCTGGATGTTTTACCGAGGGAGTTGATTTCCCGTACCGTAAGGGGTCGAGAACTTCGAAAGGCGGAGCCTGGAGTCTGTTCTTGTTTGATTGGGGTTCTAAGCACTGGCTTATCGGGATTTCCGGACCCTTATGGTGTCAGTCCGTTCTGGGTCGTCTGTGAGTTGGGTGTTCTGTTCTGAGAGTCGTTTGGGGACGGTGGTCCCGAGCCGTTGAGTGATTCAAACTGATGTTGTTAGTGTTGGGTTATTGTTGTCGATTTGATTGATCGTGGATTAGACTATAGCCTGCATGAGCCATTAAGCTTGATAGAGATGCGCAGATACTTTACTCGGTGGGGTTGCGCCCCTCGAGTGCCGCTCCAGAGAAAGGCCTATTACTTTGCTATCGCGATTTGTCGAAGCAGTCCGTGTGGGACCGCCTACGTAATTCCAGTCCCCGTGGGGATGCGTGGTAGTAGGTTGGCGCAGGTTCGACTGGACCCTTTGTGGCAGTCAGTGTGATTGGGTTGACCGAGTATTTTGAGTTTGAGTCGATGCATCATTTTCATCTGTATCACCCTTTGAGCATTATAGATAGAGGCATGGTAGCAATAGAGTTTATTTCCTGCTTACTTACCTTTCCTTATAGCATTGTCATCTTATGCCTCTAGTAGACTTAGTGGGTAGACCGTTGGTCTTGGAGACGGTACCCACTGAGAACTACGTGACGGTGTAGTTCTCACACCCGCTGTTGGTGACAGATTTTTCAGAGGCATCTACCCTTGTTTCTACTCCTGTTGCTGCACCTGCTGATCGAGGTAAGGGAGTTGCAAGCTAGTTCCCTACCCATCCTTGGAGTATAGTGGTACCCCCTTTTTTGGAGCTTTATAGTACAGTCTGCTGGATTATTGTAAATAGTTACTTTCGAGAGTTTTATTTTTGAGAGACTTATGTATTGTGATTGTCACGCCCCGGGGTCGAAACTGCGACCCGGGCTCGCCAACAGATCCGCCACCTATACGAAACCACGCATAGGCGAAGCGTCTAACCTGCAAAGAAAGGTACTACACCTAAACAGATATCAGAGCTATAAAATAAAACTGTTGTAAAACTCAAAATCAACCATCTGTACAACTGAAAATAATAAAGATACAATGTCCATCTCCCATAAGTGATAATCATACAAAATCCTCAAATACAAAAACTCTGAACTCAACAGGGATGATAACCTGAAATAATACATCAGTGTACAGACTCTCAGTACAAGTCATATCCTCACTACAATAATCTCTAAAAAGCGGGAAAGTAAATAATCTACTGACTGTACTGCAAATATCCAATGAAAGGGGTACCGCTACTCTCCAAAGACAGGTAGGGATCTAGCTCGCGACTCCCTCGCCTCGAACAGCAACCGCAGAATCAGCAACACCTGCTAAGACTCTGCAAAACAAGGAGAGAAAAGAAGGAGGATGGGGAAAACCCCCAATGGGTGTGAGAACTACACCAAAAAAGGAGTTCTCAGTGGGTACCACCGCCAGGCCCGACGATCTGCCCACTAAGTCAACTAGAGGCATAAGATAACAATGCAGTAAAAACTGAACAAGAAAGCTGGAGGTACTCAACAGCTACCATGCCTCTATCTAAATGCTCAAAAGGGAAAAACCAATGAAAGGTATGCAACCACTCGCACATGAAGTACACAATCGACCCAATCGAGCTGACTGCCACATCGGGTCCAGTCAAGCCTGCGCCTCCCTAGTGTATCAACGTAGGGTGTCCAATCGGACTAACTCGCTATCGAATAGTGGCACATACAGGCTATAGTCGAATCCACGCTCTCTCTCAGAATGGAAAGACTCAAGATCCTCAACATCTCGCACAATGGTCGAAGTACTCTCAACGACACGGGATCACCGTCAACCCAAACGGCTCCCAACAACACTAGCACTGGTCTAATCACAGCTACTAGACTCCACTCGGCCTCCAGGCACGAGTGCAACAATAAAAGTATCTGCCTGAAATAAATCCAATCAATGGACCAGTAAAAACTGGCACTGCCTGCTCAAACTGTCTCAAGTATCTGGTAACAGATCGGCACTCACTGACCGGCACTCAACTGTCCGGTACTCGCTGGCCGTTGTGTAAATCGCCTACTCCGGAGTGGTACTCGTGGGGAGCGACCCACACGAGTAAAGTATCACTGTAACAAGTATCACTGTATCAAGTATCACTGTAACGAGTATCACTGTAACAAGTATCACGATATAGCAGGACTGGATCACGACTCTGATCAAAGTGGGAAAACCCATCCACTAAAGGGAAACCCGATCCCTAATCAGAAACAACAGTAAACAATAAGTGGGAAACTCCATCCACTAAAGGAAAATCCCGATACCCAATCTGATGCACAAGTACATATCCGGTCAACCGCCCAATATCCGCGGTCGCCGCAACACCCACAACCCACAATCAAGTCCAACCTGCCCCAGACTCGAAGTTTCGACTACACTATCCCGAACCCCTGCTCAACTCGAGCAACAAGAATCGCCTGACTAACGAATAAGGAGAAAAGAAGCAAACATGGTTTCTCCTAAGTCAAGTTCCAACATGATAGTGTAGCGACAAAAGATGGCCTATTTAGATGTCCATACAAGCATGCATTTGTCCTCAAGGAAGATACAAGATAAAAACAAATAGCAGCTCCATATAAGTATAAACACATGCCAGAATCACTAATGAACTACACCTGTCCATAATCCATAATCCATAATCCATAATAACTCCTCAGAGTAATATCCGCATATAGCCACATCATCCTGTCCCCTTGAATGATCAGTCCTCATGAAAGGCTATGTGCTAACATGGCATGCTAATAATTCGCTACTATAATATATCAATTCCACATAAATATGCCAAAGGATAATCGAGCATGAACTCTATCTCATCTAGTATAACATGAACATAGCCATCAAGAATGCTAGATCTCAAATCCTCTAAAGCATGTACAATAATCAAGTAAGCATTAATCCACATGATCTAGGCCACTTTCCACGCTTACATCTCAATTCTAATAGTTGTACCTTAATCATGCATGTTATAAGTCACAGAGGGTAACAATCCCTTAAGTAAGCTTTCCTTAATCACCAACTTGGATATCCGAATCATGCAAGTCCTCATAATATAACATGAATATTAATCTTGCAATTCTTTTAGACAATCAACATTACTAAGCTTACCTCTCAATCACAAACAATGTACCCTAAACATGCATGCATTCTATCAAATAGAATTAGAGAACCGTTCACCGGTTCTGGAGATGAAGCAACCCACCTGAAACGCTTTCCGTAGGCAAAGCCGAAGTCGGTGAAGTGCGTAGTCACCCGCTATCAAAATCTGCCGAAACTGCACCCTCGGTACACGGTCGCGCAAGCCTCTGCTCAATAAACAACACAACCAACAACAACACGATCAATACCCCAAAACACCCAAACAGCACATGCTGTTTTTACCAACCAGCACAAAGAAGGGGATTTTTCACCTGCGTGCAGTCCTCCAAAAATCCCAGAAAAATTACCACTACGATCCTCGCGACGAGTAGATGCAAATTGAGTATTCATACATCTTATTCCGACACCTGTAGGTCAAGATACAATTAAAACATCACCGTAAGCCAAAACCTTCACAATCACAAGCCTACAGAAACTCAGTCCCCAAAGAAGCTTAATTATCACCTTCGAAGAGTCCTCCAAAAATTCCAATAAAAATACACCCGCCTTCCTCTTGAAGTGTAGATGTCGATCGAGTCCTCGTACGTCGAAATCCGATACCCGAGTGTAGAGATAAAAATATGACAAGCCTCTACTGTCCAGAAAACCACCAGCAGAAAAGGGGTTCAAAGATGTCTCGCAAAACCGTGCCAAGAACTCAAAATGAGGCGAAGTGATCAACATGGAAATCGAAGACGTACCTCTCATGAACGCACTTCCGCAAAAATCGGCTCAAAAGTCTAATAGGGAAGCTCAAGGAGTCTCGCGCACTGAAATGCGACGGTAGAAGCCACAATCCAAGAAGCGTCGAAGTGCGCCGCGTCGCAGAAAACGCCGATGCTGCGGCCTCCAAAAAATCCGGTGATCCATCGAAGGGTGGAAGAGAGGTATAGGAACAACTTTCCTAAAAGCCTCAGCCCAAGAAGAGCTTGGGAAAGCCCTCAAAAAGAAGCCCAAATGGGCTATTTATAGCCCAAGCCCAACACATCAAAGAATTCGGATTCGGGTGCCGGATTCGGGCGCCCGAATCCGGCCCGAACCCGCTACTGTGCGCGCCCGGATCACCCTCGGCGTGCCACGTCACCCGATCCGCGCCCGGCGCGCCCGGCGCACGCGCGACCGTGAATCGCGGCACGCCGCGTGGCAGCACGGTCCACGGCGGGGACAGTAGGCCGCGGTTCACAACGGCCCAGCCGGGTCGCTGCGCCCGCCAATGAGCGGGCGACACGTGGCCTAGCGGGGTCCACCGTGCGCCGCGCCCGCGCCATTGTCGCGCGTGCGTTGACCGGCCTATACCCGCGCGCCACGTGTCCACCGACTCAGCTCGCTGCGCCCGGTGCACGCCAGAACCCGTGGACCGGCCGCCCTTAATGCTGCCCGCGCTACTGCCCGTGCCCGTGACGCCGCACTCCGCCGCTGCTTGTCGCCGCCGGCGCTGCCCCGGCTGCCGGAACAGTAACCTCTTGCCTCGAAATCCGTGTTTTGGCATCCGGGCTCCAAAAAATACAAGTAAATAGTCCATTTTCATCGTTTTCGCGCGCTGAATCCATATCCGATATCCGTTTTGCCAAATTCCACTTCTAAAATTTGTCGAAGGTGTCAGTTATGTATAATATGGATCTAAATAGGGAAAAAAATACCTAGAGGGGGGTGAATAGGTGTAAACGTTTAAACACTCAAAAATCGTTGCGCAATAAAACCCAATGCGGAAATAAAAAATAAGACGCAAGATTTTTACGTGGAAAACTCCAAACCGGAGTAAAAAACCACGGGACCGATAACACGGTGAAATCCACTAGAATTATAACACGTACAAAGGTGATATACCGTACTCACAGACGACTCAACCTTTTTCCATACGCTCCTAGTTGATCTTCTCCGCTCGTTCCGCAACGCTTCTCGAATCCACGATCTGCGTCCAGCGCCGAATCCACGACGTCTGACCGAATCCACGGTCTTCACCCAGTAGCACGTCTCGAATCCACGAACGTACCTCGCTCCGAATCCACGAGAGCGGTAGCACCTTGAATCCACAAGGCCACGCGAGTCCACGCGCCGATTTTGGGGAAATCGTTGTTTTTTGGGTGGTGATGATCCGCCGAATACTTAGATTAGAAATAGATCGGAAATACCATCTAAGTATTCATTGATTTGATTCTACTCAAAATCTGAGTATGAAACCCTAGAATCAAATCAATCAATATAGATGAAGAAACATAGGATTAAATCTATTGATTTCCTTTCTTCTCTATAGGTGGATTTATATGGCCGTCTTTTGATTTATTCGGTTTTTACGGCTTATGCGGCTTACCCTAGAAAAAGAATCATAGGGTTTATTTATAGGTTAGAAACCGTTGGAAGAGGATAAGAATCAAAAACTAACCTTTTCTGGAATTTTGCAGGACGACGATCCGGATCGGATTTACGGCGATCCGGATTGTCGTAACGAAACAGACAATTTCCAGAAAAACAAAGGTTCGGGATCCGGATTGAAATGCCCGATCCGGACTGTTCATACATTTCAGCAAAAACCAATGTTCGGGATCCGGATCAGAAATGACTTAGATCCGGATTGGATTTGCGTATGAATCAACACCCTTCGGGATCCGGATTGCCGTGTCTGATCCGGATCCTGAACATGTCCCATGTCCAGTTTTTGATTTTTATGCAATTAAAAATTCATCCAAGTGTTTCTACACTATAAGAAGTATTCGGATCACCAAAATTAATTAGTTAAACATACCTGATCCTTTTGAATTCTTCTTTCTTGAGATTGAGGTATATGATCCAACCTTCTTCATCTTCAATCTTCAAGACTTAATACTTTCACGAAATGCGCCAAAACAAATTCCTTAACAATCTCCCCCTTTGGCGGTTTCGTGACAAAACACAAATCCACTCAAGAAAATTCAAAAAGATATTTTTGTTGCTATCACCATACAACAAAAATTTACAATGGAGATCCAAAATTAAATACATGAGATAAACTCCTAAAACATACTCTAGACTTAGACATCTGCACTCTCTGCAAAAAGAAATCATTCTTGACAAAAGAGATCGTTAGATACCTCAAGAATATTTAGCATTCAAAACCTAACAGAGATAGAGTTTATACTCACCATGGCATTCACGAATTCAGATATGTAATAAGATCACAATCAAACATCGACATATCTTCTAAGCAATAAAATTCAAAATGTCATAACTTTGTTAGTAATCAAACAACTTGTTAGTAATATTACATGCCCAAATAGTTAGTCGAATAGTTAGTCGAGACATGCATTGAAACAATACAAAACCGAAAGTTGTGATACTTACCTTCAAGTTGAGGTTATTCTTACCTCCATAGTTTCAAGTTTCTCACAGTCTCAAGCATTGTAAAGTAACATTGTATCATTGTTTACACTTCTCTCCCCCTTTTTGTCACTAAAGTTAGCCAAAATTACAAAAGAAGGAAGAGTTAAAACAGTTTCAAAAGTCAGAGAACTTAAGAGGGAAAAACAGAAAAACCTGCAAAAGAGAAGATTAGAATAAAACATTATTCAGAATCTTCAGAACTGATGCATCCTAGCTTCTGAAATATTTTCTTGATGCGCTTGTTCATTGAAGCTTGCTCTTTCTTAACCTCTCTAAGATCCTCTTTCATCTGAACGAACTCGTTAGACATGCATTCTTGCTCGTTGGAGAGACGCTGTTGTTCTTTATAGATTGAGGTAACCGATGCATCATCATCGGAAGTTGATGGAGGTGCTTGTTGTGCTGCATGTGCTGGTGGGACTGGAGGTGTTGCTTGCTGTGCAGAGGTTGTTGCTTGTGGTTGTGCTCTTCGTCGGCGAGGAGGTGATGGGGGCTCATCTTGTTTAGTGGAGAGAGACTTCACTATTGTCGTTTCATTGATTGTTCCTAGACTGTGCATGTAGGAGCTCGCACTTGTGTCGACTTTAAATTTTCGAAAGATGCGCATAATTATCATAGGATAGGGGAGTCTCTCTGTAGGGTGAGCATGTTCCACATAGCGTGCCATCCTTGACCAGATGAGGTAAGGTGTGATGACCTGGATTTCTGCAGAGCTGTTGTGACACCCCCGGAATTTGGATTAGTCCTCTATATAAATGATATAATAGGACTAAATCTCTAACCCGGCTATAGCATTTTGGATGGTAGCAAAATCCAAGAGGAACATGAGAGTTAAGCGTGCTAGAGCTAGAGTAGTTCTAGGATGGGTGACCCCCTGGGAAGTGGGGCGTCACAGTTGGTATCAGAGACATTCACCAGCCGGAAATGTGAGATGAGTCTCGGCTGAGCCAGGGTTACATAGCGGGTAGAGCGAGGCTCCCCGGCTAATGACCGTTGTGAGTGGAGTGCAGCTCCTCACAAGGTCGGCTAAGGCTAGCGAGACTAGTCTCACATCGCCTGGTGCTTGTGAGTGTGCTTGAGCCTGACGTGGACGTCAGGGCTTAAAGGGGGGAAGAATGTGACACCCCCGGAATTTGGATTAGTTCTCTATATAAATGATATAATAGGACTAAATCTCTAACCCGGCTATAGCATTTTGGATGGTAGCAAAATCCAAGAGGAACATGAGAGTTAAGCGTGCTAGAGCTAGAGTAGTTCTAGGATGGGTGACCCCCTGGGAAGTGGGGCGTCACAGCTGTGGTGGAGTTATTGGTGGCTTCTGGGAGCCTGTTTTGTGTGTTGGAGGTGTGTGTGCACAAATTGGACATAAGTGTTGAACTTCGGGCTTAAATAGATCACGTGGGTGATCGGTGGACTCCGTCGGATCTTTAGAAGTGGTCTCGCGCGAAATGGATATTAAAATTGGGCTCAGCGTGAAGTTTGGACAAAAGAACGTCTTTCCGGGTGCATTCGGCAAATTTTAGAGGCGGAATTTGGCAAATCGGACATCAAATTCGGATTCAGCACGCGAAAACGGTCAAATTGGACTATCCACTTGATTTTTGCACTACCGGTTACTGTTCACGCCGGAACAGTAACTCCGGCGGCCGGCGGCGGCGGCGGCAGCGGCGGAGCGCTGCGGCGCGGGCTCGGGAAGGCGGCGCGCGGCCGCGGGCAGGCGCGCAGGGCCGCGGGCAGGCGCGCGGGGGCGCGGGCAGGTGCGCGGTCCACGGGACCTGCGTGCACCGGGGGAGTGCCACGTGGCAGGCGCTGGTTGGGCCGGTGCAGTGCGCGCGGCGCACGGGAGTGTGCGCGGGCAGCGCGGGCAGGCCGGGCAGGCGGGGGCAGAGGCGCGGCGCACGGTGCACCGGGGTGCGCCACGTGGCGGCCCCGGGTTGGACGGCGCAGGTGCGCGCGGTGCACCCGCGAGCACGCGCCTGCGGCCGTACGCGCACGCGGGCGCAGGCGCGCAGCGGTGCGCCGGCGGGCGTGTCGGGCGGGAAAGGGGGGGGGGGGGGGGGGGGCGCCACGTGGCGCCTCGCCACGGGCTGGCGCCACCCACCCCGCCGCCCCACACGTGGGGCACGTGGCCGCGCCCGGTTCGCCGGGCGCGCTGTCCCCTGTGCGGGGGACGCGTGGCGTGCAACGGGCCGGGTCGGACGCCGCGCGGTCCGGCCAGGATCCCGTGTGCGGGAGCGGGCCGAGTTGGGTCGGGCACTGTTTGGGCCCGATTTCGGGGCCCGAAACATCCGGGCGCCCGAAACCGGGGACAATTTGGGTATTATCCCAATTGTTTTTGTGGGCCTATAAATAGGCCTCCACCCCCCTCTCTTTTCTGTTTTTCCGAAGCTTAGAGAGAGAACGGGAGGGAGGGACCTTAAGAGAAGTTGATCATCTCCTTATTTTCTACCTCGTGGTGCGTTCCCAAATTTTTCAGAAGCTCTACAACGGCGATCCAGATTTTACAGTGTGCCTCGGTTTTCCCCCATTTTCGGCCCGTTATCGTCGTATTTTAGTCCGAGGAGTCCCCTGCGCAGTACAGGAGTCCTTTTTTGACGATTTCTTCGCCGTTGTGTTCCTGAGAGGTACGGCTTCGTTTTCCGTGTTGGTGGTTTCTCTGGATTCCGATTTCTTGGCACGGTTCCCGAGGTGTTTTGACCCCCTCTTTTGCTGTTTGGATTTTTGGACAGCGGCAACTTCGACGAATTATTTCTTGGTGTAGGAGCATCAGATCGAGGCGATTTAACTGTCGATTTTGGGCTACTTTTCGCGAGGAACGCAACCGTGATTTTTTTGAGATTTTTGGAGCTCGGGACAGAGGTGAAATGCCTCGTTTTGCATGCTGGTTGTAAAAACAGCAAAAGCTGTATTTGGGACTTGTAATTTTTACACCGTGTGCAATGTTTGTTGCTGTAGGACACTGTTTTCGGCAGACTACAGCTTTAGAGGACTGTGGGCAGCAGAGTGTTTCTTCGGGTGTAGTGCACGCTTTTCGAGGTGGGTGGTTGTTGCATACCTCTACTTTTGACTTGCTCACTAAGTTTATTAAGAGAAGCCCACTATTGAACATATTGATTGATTGCGATGCATGTTTGACTGAGATAAATGTGAGCCTATCATTTGAGACTAATCATGTGGATATAACATGTTGGGAATTTTATTGGATATTATTATTGTGGAAACATGATTGCGGGGACATATGTAATAGTGATAATTAACATGCCATATTAGCACATAGATTTTATGAAAGTGGATTAAATGGGTTAAATGTTGGGACATGATGACTTATCTATGTGCGGGTGCCACTTTGGGATTTAATATGGATCAGGGATTATTTACATGTGTAGTTGACTGATGATTTTAGCATATTGGGTATATCTATGTGGATTTATTATTAGTTACACTTGTGGAACGGCTATTTATTGCTTTTCCCTTTCACCTTGCATGAGGACTTTTGTATGCCTGTATGGACATCTAGATAGGCCACTATTTATTGCTACACTATCATTTTGGGATTTGACTTAGGAGAAACCATGATTGTTTCCTTTCTCCTTCTCTTTTAGACTTTTGAGTCTTGTTGCTCGGGTTCGAGCAGGGGTTTGGGATAGTGTAGTTGAGGCCATTGAGTCTGGGATGGGTTAGACTCGATTATGGATTGGTGGGGGGATTGCGGCAACCGCGGACAGTAGGCGGTTGACCGGATATTGATTATTTACCAGATGGTGGATTGTGGGGCATTGTGGTAACCGCGGATATTAGGCGGTTGACCAGATGTTGGCTATTTTATCAGATTTGGACTTATGGGGTATTGCGGCGACCGCGGACATTGGGTGGTCGACCGGATGTTTATCTTTGCATCAGATTGGGGGATCAGGTTTCATTAGTGGAGGGATTTATTCCACTTGAGCATAGTCGTGATTCAGTCCTACTTTTGATACTTATTACACCGGCGCGGTTATTGCCCGGTGATGCTTTCCTCGTGTGGGTCGCTCCCCTCGAGTTCCCCTCCCGAGGCTGGGGTCAGACAGTTATGGACAGTTTTGCTATCACATCGGCGCGGCTATACTAGCCCGATGATGAGAGCGGCAGTAGGCGGTACCAGTTTTTACTGATGGCTAGATTGGGTTTATTTGGACAGATACTACTTCTGATGCAAACATACGGTCTTTTCTTTCGGTATTACATTTAGAGGCATAGTAGTGGTAGTTTCCCTTCTTAGCAGTTTCATTACTTACCACTCTTCTTTCCCTTATTGCCTCTGGTAGACCTAGTGGGCACGTGAGAGTTTGAGACCTTTCCCACTAGGGGGAGGCTACTGGTTTACTAGTAGTTCTCACCCCCCATTCTTCCTTTTTCCTTTTTCTTCTCCTTTGTTTTGCAGAGCCTTCTGCGGGTGCTGCTGGACGTATAGCGGCGGGTCGAGGAGAGAGGATGGCTGAGTAGCTAGACAGTGGGCCTGACAGTGAGTTAGCTAGACTTGTACCTTTTATGTATCTTATCTCAGACAGTTGTACTTTTACTTTTGGGGTCTGGCTTTAGCCAGCTGGTTGTATAATTGTGGTGAGCTGGGAGAGGGACTTGTACCTTATTTTACAGTCATTTTGTATTTTTACTTCCAGTTCAGTCTGAGATGTAGTATTTTCAGTTCAGCTCTGTTTTTGTTGCTCTATTATTGTATCTCTTATCTGAGCAGGTTACCAGCGCTTCGTGTTCGCGGAAAATTCCGTGTGCACGGCGGATCTGTAGACGGGCCCGGGTTCTGGTTTACACCCGGGGCGTGACATAAGGAATGTTTAAATTTGCTCCCATTGCCGCTGCGGGGTTTCCAAGAAGATAAAGAAATAACATCCTGTCCCATCGAAGAACCTTTGTATTCATGTTTGGAAGAATGTTATAGCAAACAATGAAGTTCACATAGCGATACTCTGGTCGAAGCTCTTTTGAAAAGACGGAATTTCCTGTCGACAGAGTATCTGGAAGACAAATTCCATTAACTACCACTCTCCAGGAGTTGGTGGAGAAGATTTGACTTTTCAGATAATGAGGTCCATCAACTCTGGCCTTCATCCCTAACACCTCTCCAATCAGTTGAGGTGTGACTTTGATCTTGACATTTTTAACCGATGTTTGAAATTCCCGACGTCCGTCCTCCTGATCAATTAGACTTGAAGCATTTTAATAAAACATTCTTACCGAATGAAGACAATACCCAGTGGACTCAGGGAAACTGCAGATGGGGCCAAGACCAGTCTGGTCATACAGAGTCCCAAAGAGTGTAGATCATTCCTTCAGTGCTTTGACATTGACATGTCTTTCGCCAATGCACTCCGTTTTGTCAAAATCCTTGATCCTTGCAGAGCTGATAAAATCTTGTGGAGGAGGCTGGCTAGCAAGTGGCTCCTCAATGGATATTCCTCGAGCACTCCCTCTCTTTCTTGCAACACTCTTCCTCTTTGGCTTTAACGGGCTTGTTTCCATGGGGGCTTTCCCTTTTTCAGCGGCGGTAGGCGGAGCCTTTGCCTTTGACGTTTCTGCAGGGGCTTTCCCTTTCGAAGCAGTGGGAGCAGTTGCTTCAACCTGAAGCTCATCCCAATCAATGGAATCTGTTTCGGTTTTGGTCTCGGTCTCCGAATTGTCCCGAGCTTTCTTCGCCGTTTTGGGCTTGTTAGTCGCTCTCGTGTGCACCATAGCAGAGAGAAGGAAGATTACCCAAGTGATCACCATTCTGCTATTGTTTGTGAAGAGGAGAATCCTGTGAGCAACAACTCAAGAACACGACAAAAATTATTTATTTTCAAAAATTTGAAAAATTGTACCTAAACAATCATTATCATGTAGAGAGACTAAGAATCAAATTAGTTTTCCAAAAAGAATTTTAAAAATAGATCAATTCCATGATTTTCAAAAATTCCTATTATATGCCATAAAACCGAATTTTCAGAAATCGAAGCCTAAAAATCCGTTAATCAGGAGAATACCTAGCATATAATCAAAACTAATATACCCAGAGTTCTTATTTCAAAAGAAATTTGATCAAAAACCAATCCAAAACGAAAAAGATACAAAATTTTCATCACGTTTTGAGGAAAAGCATGAAAAACTGTGAAAAACCGAGATTTTGATCAAGAAAACTTACTTAGAATCGAAGAACTTGAGTTTGGAAGCCTCCAAAATGGATGAATTCTAGAGAGAGAAGCTCTGGAGACTTAGGAACAAAAGATTGAAGTAAAAAGAAATCAAAACCCTTTTGTTCTATATAAAACCCTAGCCGCGATCCGGATCGGATCGTGAATCCAGTCCGGATCGGCTACCCGCTGGAAATACCTGCGTTCGGGATCCGGATCGGCTTGTCCAATCCGGATCGGCTCCAACTTTTTCTTCAGAATAATTCAGAAAAAAAATTCCACAAAATCCAGAAAAAGTATGTAAGCACTTTTGTGTATCAACTTTAAATGAAAATCATCGTTTCATACAACAAGAAATAGATTATGTCAAATCTATCAACAATATCCAACAAATGAAACGAAAATTTATAAAAATTAAATCCCTTAAAGTTGAACAACTTCAATCACATCTAACATGATCTTATGAGTAATGCCTTTATCAAATCATCAATTTGGTAAAGAAAATGAAATACCAAGATCAATAGATGTCTGAAATCCCAGATAAGTTAGATAATATATCTAGTCAATTTATTGTAAGGAGTGGCTCTTTGAGCATCTTTCAATAAAATCCCCACCTTATACCAACCTTGGAATTTGACAGAGTCAAGTATTCCAAAAAGCATTTTATTTAATCAACTCGAACAACCATGCTTGGTATACATGTGGTAGCTGCACACAGTACTCGGACGACCGAGGTGGTAGCTCTTTCCTCCATGTGGTGGTAGTTTTCACACTCCTCATTGGGATGTAACTCTTTCCACATCTTTTGAGCATAACACTTTTTCTTTGACTCCCTCTCAATTGGCTATCAATTATTTAAAATATAAAGTATTCAACCAAAAATTGATCTCGATTTCATACTCGACTAAATAGTCAAATAAGATAAAAACTATACCAAGAGATCATTGCGAGAGAAATTGACTTTGATCAAAACAAAGATGATTTAATTGACATAAATGATCATTGCATCAAATGAATTATTATGATATCCAAAGCATAATAAATTTCTAAATAGACGAAAAGATGCTATTAAAGTCAATAATAAACATGCTCAATTAATGTTCTATGTCTAAGCATAGATAATGAACAAAAACACAAAACAAAACCTAACCTAAGCAAAAGTTTCAAAAAGAGGTTATTTCAAGGAAAACATTCCAATTGCTTTACGCAAATGAATAAAACATTTTTGATCCAAAGGTTTTGTTAAAATGTCAGCTAATTGATCCTCAGTTGAAATGTAGGAAATTTGAAGAATATTTGATTCAACTAGCTCTCTTAGAAAATGATATCTAAGTTCAATGTGTTTTGTTCTCGAGTGCAACACAGGGTTTTTTGAAATGTTTATAGCACTTGTGTTGTCACAAAGAATTGTTACCGAAGTTGCTGAAATTCGAAAGTCGCTCAACACACTTTTCATCCAAATGAGTTGGGTTGAACAACTACCTGCTGAAATATATTTCGCTTCGGCAGTCGAGAGTGCAATGCAGTTTTGCTTTTTACTATGCCATGCAACAAGGCAATGGCCAAGATAAAAACATGCACCACTCGTGCTCTTCCGATCATCCACAGATCCTGCCCAATCGGCATCTGAATATCCTATAATGTCAAGCGTTGTTCCCATAGGATACCAAATTCCGAAATTCAAAGTTCCTTTGATGTACCGGATGATCCTTTTCACCGCTTTCAGGTGAACCTCCTTTGGTGCTGATTGATATCTCGCGCAAATTCCAACACTAAAGGATATATCCGGGTGACTAGCCGTGAGATAGAGTAGACTTCCAATCATACTGCGATAGAGCTTCTCGTCTACACTCTCACTAAGAGATTCACCTCCTAATCCCTTATTGCTAGTTCCCATAGGAGTCGGAAAATCTTTAGAGTTTTCTAAATTGAATTTCTTCACCAACTCCCTTGCATACTTGGATTGACACAAATGAATGCCTTCTTCATTTTGTTTTACTTGCAATCCAAGAAAGTATGTCAGTTCCCCCATCATGGACATCTCAAATTCGCTTTCCATGGTTTCAGCGAATTTAGAAGCATCATTGTCTCTAGTTGCACCAAATACAATGTCATCGGCATAGATTTGTGCTACAATGAAATTATTCTGATAATGCTTCACAAAGAAAGTCCGGTTTGCTCCCCCTCGAGTGTAGCCCTTTTCCAGTAGGTGCTTTGTTAGCCTTTCGTACCATGCTCGCGGTGCTTGTTTTAGACCGTAAAGAGCCTTTTTCAAACAAAAAACATGGTTAGATTGTTTATAGTCTACAAAACCTTTCGGTTGAGCCACATAAACTTCCTCATTTAAAAACCCATTTAAAAATGCGCTCTTAACGTCCATTTGAAAGAGTTTTATTTTAAAATGACAAGCAATTGCAAATAAGATACGTATTGACTCGAGTCGAGCAACTGGGGCGAACGTCTCATCAAAGCCTATTCCTTCTATTTGAGAATAGCCTTGAGCAACTAAGCGTGCTTTATTCCTGATGATGGTACCATCCTCGTTCTTCTTATTCTTGAAAATCCATTTAGTACCAATCACATTGTGTTGCTTCGGAGGCTTTGTTAATTCCCAGACTTTGTTTCGTTCGAACTGATGGAGCTCTTCCTGCATAGCTTCAATCCAGTAGTCATCCTGAAGAGCTTCATCGATGTTCTTTGGTTCAATCATGGAGACGTAGCATGCGACTCCACAAACCAACTGTCTCCGAGTTCTAACTCCTTCTTGTGGGTCTCCAATAATGTTAGATTCCGGATGATCCTTGGAGATGCGTAACGTTTGCGGTAACGGAGTAGTCGGAGGTACATGTGATAATTCCTGCACATTAGATACACTTGAAGAACCATTAGATGCATCAACTTTATTGAAAGAGTTATTACGAGAAGATGCACTTACAGGAGTATCATCATCTAGAGACATATCAAGGGTAGATTTATCAGATGCAAAGTGGAAAGCTTCATCTACTTTAACATTTATAGATTCTATCATCGTTTTAGATTCCAAGTTAAATACCCGATATGCTATACTGTTAGTAGAATAACCCATGAAAATCCCTTCGTCGCTTCGAGAGTCGAACTTACCAAGGTTTTCGCGATCACGCAGAATAAAACATCGACTCCCAAAGATACGAAAATATTTGATATTCGGTTTTCTACTAAACCACAGCTCATATGGTGTATTTAAAGTTCCAGGGCGCAAATACACTCGATTAATTATATAGACAGCGGTGTTCACAGCTTCAGCCCAAAAATATAACGGTAAATTCCGGCTATGAAGCATCACACGCGCCATCTCTTGAACAACCCTGTTTTTGCGCTCAACAACACCATTCTGCTGAGGTGTATAGGGTGCTGAGAATTCATGTTTTATCCCATTGGAAGTGCAAAAATCAATGAATTTAGAATTAATGAATTCTCCACCTCTATCACTTCGAACACGAACGATCTTTTCATTTCTTTCATTCATAATACGATGACAAACCTCATGAAAAGAGTCGAAAGTATCCGTTTTCTCTTTTAGAAAAGTTACCCATGAATACCTAAAGAAATCATCAACTGAAAGAAAAATATACCATTTACCTCCCAAAGATGGTTGACGAATCGGCCCCATTAAATCCATATGCAGTAATTCCAAGGGTCGTTTGGTACCGACGTGGTTCAAGTTCTTGTGTGCAACTCTTGATTGTTTTCCCTTTTGACAACCACCACACACAATGTTTTCTTTAAATAAAAGTTTAGGAACCCCCTTAACCACGTCTTTGTTTGAAATCCTTGCTAGTTCTTTAAAATTCATGTGACCTAGTCTTTCATGCCAAACAGTTTCATTATCCAAAGAAACTAGGTTACATTTTTCATGAACTTTGTTTGAAACAACATAGCAATTATTTTCCGATCTAACCCTTTTTAAAAAGAATACCTGGTCCTTATCAGTTACAACACATTCTACAGAAGAAAAATTAACTGAGAACCCATTGTCACAAAGTTGACTTATACTGATGAGGTTAGTCTTAAGGCCTTCTACAAATAAAATATTGTTTAGAACCGGGCCATCAGGAATAGCGATTGTTCCCTTTCCAACAATTTTGGAAGAACGACCGTCTCCGAAAACAACATGTCCTCCGGAGATTTTCTCTAAAGTTTGAAAACTGTTTTTGTCACCGGTCATGTGACGAGAACAACCACTATCCAAATACCAAGACGAATTATCATAAGCGTGTAAAGAAGTATGAACAACAAGACAAGGGAAGATTTCACCTTTGCGTACCCAAACCTTTTGAGTTTTGGAGTACGTCGAAAATGATTGTAAAGTTGATACCTTTGGTGAAAGCGTCTTGATTGATCCATCGCTTTTCCTTGACGTCGTCGTCTTGTTTGATGTACTACCAATGTTCTTTCCTTTTGAAAGATCCTTCTTTGATTTGCGGGAAATGAACTCATTGGTAGTAGTTGCAAGATGTGCTTGATTTGATCTTAGCGCTCCATTCTTGCAATTTCTTCTTATGTGCCCTGTATAACCACAACGAAAACATACCTTAGTGCTTGACGATCCCGAAGAGGGGGAAGTAGGTTTGTTGTCATTGTTTGTCGTCAATTCCGGTGTCGGAGGAGGAGATACCGACTGGGGCACAAAGACTGTCCCAACCGAACTAAAATTGTCTTCAGTTCGATTGTATCCGAGGCCGAATTTGTTTGTTTGACCAAGACCAAGAATCTTATCCAACTTACTCCTTCCAGAAGAAAATTGCTTTAAATCATCCTTGAGTTGGAAAATGGTCTCCGTCATTTCCATTTTTTCCTGTCGAGCCTCGCCGTAGAGCTTCAAGAAGTAATTCGCTTTGTTCACCATATCTACATAATTCTTCTCGAAATGTTCATTGGACTCTTGAAGGAAAACATTTACTTTGATCAGACTATCCCTTTCCACTTCAAGAGCGTTTGAGAGAGAAGTTGCCCTTTTTGCTTCTTCTTCGAGATCCTGCAATCTCCCTCTCAAACTCTTGTTTTGCTTTGCCAGTTTCTTTGAATCCCTCAAAAGCTTATGGTAGGCAAGAGCAAAATCTTCACTTTCAGAGTTACTCGATTCGTCGTCCGTTGCAGTTTTTTCAACCTGGGAGAAGTTGGACAATGAATTGGATGTACTTGCCATTAAGCATATGAAGGGTGAAGATGTGGACGCGTGGAATGCCGTTGCGTTGTTCTCTTCATCACTTGAAGATGACTCATTTGTCGTTGAGGTGTCATCCCAAGTGACGGCTTGCATCGTCTTCTTCTTGGACGGATTCTTATTTGGACACTCCGTTGAGATATGGCCGTATCCTCGGCACTTGAAGCATTGGACTTGTCCTTCTGAGCTTTTCTTATCCTTTGAAAAACTTTCTTGCTTTCTTGACTTTTGGCTTGAAAAACCTTTGCCTTTCTTCCACTTTCCAGAGGATGAAGTTTTACTTGAATTACCCCTTCGAAAGTTTCGGCGAAAATTTCTTGTCAAGAGAGCAAGCTGCTTCTCAAAGTCCTCCATAGATAGGTTCTCGTAATCGCCTGAGGAGGATAAATCCGCGTCTTCTTCTTTTGTAGTTTTCAACGCAAAACCTGAAGACTTAGAAGTAGATGCTTTTCTAGAAGAATAGTTAGTAGGAAATGTCATTTCATATGTTTGTAATGAACCAACTAATTCTTCTACACGGATTTCGTCCGGGTGTTTAATAGTTTCAATGGCCGTAACCTTGGAACGAAATCTTTCAGGAAGAGTTCTTAAGATCTTTCTTACAATTTTAAATTCTGGAATCTTCTCTCCCAAGTTAGCACATGTGTTTACGATGTCTTGCAATCGTGTATAGTAGTCTGTGAATGATTCATTTTCTGCCATGAAAATAGAGTCAAATCTGCTCGTAAGCATTTGCAGCTTTTGAATCTTCACAAGGTTAGTTCCCTCATGTGTAACTTGAAGAACATCCCAGATTTCTTTCGCAGTCTCACATGCTGAGACGCGAGAGAATTCAGTTTGAGACAAGGCATTAAATAAAGCATTGATTCCTTTGCCATTGTAAGAAGATAAGTCTATCTCTTCCTTGGTCCATTTCGACCTAGGTTTGATGGTGTGAACATCAACAATAACTTCAGTTGGATTTGACCATCCTAACTCGATAGATTGCCACACCCGTTCGTCGATGGAAATAAGAAAGGCTTTCATCCGCACTTTTCAGTACGCATAATTTGTTCCATCGAAGAACGGAGGTCTGTTGATGTTTCCACCTTCAGCCATTGTTTACAACCCTATTCCCGCTCTGATACCACTTGTCGGGTTATGTATAATATGGATCTAAATAGGGTAAAAAACACCTAGAGGGGGGTGAATAGGTGTAAACGTTTAAACACTCAAAAATCATTGCGCAATAAAACCCAATGCGGAAATAAAAAATAACACGCAAGATTTTTACGTGGAAAACTCCAAACCGGAGTAAAAAACCACGGGACCGATAACACGGTGAAATCCACTAGAATTATAACACGTACAAAGGTGATATACCGTACTCACAGACGACTCAACCTTTTTCCATACGCTCCTAGTTGATCTTCTCCGCTCGTTCTGCAACGCTTCTCGAATCCACGATCTGCGTCCAACGCCGAATCCACGACGTCTGACCGAATCCACGGTCTTCACCCAGTAGCACGTCTCGAATCCACGAACGTACCTCGCTCTGAATCCACGAGAGTGGTAGCACCTTGAATCCACAAGGCCACGCGAGTCCACGCGCCGATTTTGGGAAAATCATTGTTTTTTGGGTGGTGATGATCCGCCGAATACTTAGATTAGAAATAGATCGGAAATACCATCTAAGTATTCATTGATTTGATTCTACTCAAAATCTGAGTATGAAACCCTAGAATCAAATCAATCAATATAGATGAAGAAACATAGGATTAAATCTATTGATTTCCTTTCTTCTCTATAGGTGGATTTATATGGCCGTCTTTTGATTTATTCGGTTTTTACGGCTTATGCGGCTTACCCTAGAAAAAGAATCATAGGGTTTATTTATAGGTTAGAAACCGTTGGAAGAGGATAAGAATAAAAAACTAACATTTTCTGGAATTTTACAGGACGACGATCCGGATCGGATTTACGGCGATCTGGATTGTCGTAACGAAACAGACAATTTCCAGAAAAACAAAGGTTCGGGATCCGGATTGAAATGCCCGATCCGGACTGTTCATACATTTCAGCAAAAACCAATGTTCGGGATCCGGATCAGAAATGACTTGGATCCGGATTGGATTTGCGTATGAATCAACACCCTTCGGGATCCGGATTGCCGTGTCTGATCCGGATCCTAAACATGTCCCATGTCCAGTTTTTTATTTTTATGCAATTAAAAATTCATCCAAGTGTTTCTACACTATAAGAAGTATTCGTATCACCAAAATTAATTAGTTAAACATACCTGATCCTTTTGAATTCTTCTTTCTTGAGATTGAGGTATATGATCCAACCTTCTTCATCTTCAATCTTCAAGACTTAATACTTTCACGAAATGCGCCAAAACAAATTCCTTAACAGAAGGCATCCGGACAGGTAAACTTAATCCAAATTCCGCGCTGGGTCCATTTCTTGATTCCGATTTGCGCACAAACACCACCATCACACATCATAGGCGTCCAGAAGCCACAATTCACACTGCAAAAGCTCTGCGGAGATCCGGGTCATCACATCCTCCCCCACTAAAAGAAAGTTTCGTCCTCGAAACTAACACAACTCAAAAAGGAGTCTCAAATACCAAGGGTAGGTACTCACCATCACCGTCTCCAGCTCCCAAGTCGCCACTCACTTCCCGTGATTACTCCTCAACAACATCAACACCCAGTACGGCATGGCCTAGTGGCGCAATCCTCTCATCTCACGAGCCAGAATTCGCAACGGGCGTCCCTCGTACTCCAAACACTCGTGAATCTCAAATAGAGCGAGTAAATCACGGGCGAGGGATCCAAAAACATGACACTCTTGAGCTGAGACGTAGAAAAACCTCAGGGACTCCAACCAAAGCTGGGGGAAAAAGGGAAGAATAACCAGTGCAACAGGCACCAACACCACACTCAAGTGTCAACCCAACCAGGGTGACCTAAAACACATCTCCAAGATCATCCAATAAGAAAATGAGCCCTCATAGGTGGGGTCCTCACTCGGTCACTCCCGAATCCTGACTATCCGAGTGGACTGCTCAGCTGCGGTCTACCAACAAAACGGACCCCCAGGAACACAACCTCAAGCCCTGTTCACCTCAACGGTCCCACACAGCGCCAGCTGTGGAATCATCAAACTCAACTCCAGACAGCTCTCCCGCTCAAGATATCCGCCACTTTAGTGGCTTTGTCGGGGAGATACAAAATGCTCAAAAACTGCATTGCTCTCTCTACTGCCGAGGCGGAATACATTTCAGCGGGAAGTTGTTCAACTCAATTGATTTGGATGAAAAGTGTTTTGAGCGACTTTCGCATTCCCGCGATTTCGGTAACAATACTTTGTGACAACACTAGTGCCATAAATATTTCTAAAATTCATGTGTTGCACTCAAGAACAAAACACATTTAACTTAGATATCATTTTCTTAGAGAGCTAGTTGAATCAAGTGCTTTACAAATTTCTTATGTTTCAACTGAAGATCAATTAGCCGATATTTTGACAAAACATTTGGATCAAAAATGTTTCATTCATTTGCGTAAAGCAATTGGTATGCTTTTTTTGACATAATAATTTTTGAACCATTGCTTAGGTTAGGTTTTGTTTTGTGTTTTGTGTATATAGAACATTAACTTAGCATTTGTTAAATTGACTTTAATTGCATCTTTTCATGTTTAGATAAATTCATTATGATTTGGATATCATTATAACTCTCTTGATGCATTGATCATTTATATCAATTATTTCATTTTTATTTGATCAAAGTCTATTCCTCTCTCAGTGATCTCTTGGTATTATTTTTATCTTATTTGATAATAGAGTTAAGTATGAACATGAGATCAATAGTTGGTTGAATACTTAATATTTTACATAATTGATACCCAATTGAGGGAGAGTATTATTTAACGTTTCATGCTCAAAAGATGTGGAAAGAGTTACATCCCTTAGTGGAGTGTGAAAACTACCACCATTTGGAGGAAAGAGCTACCACCTCGGTCGTCCAAGTACTGTGTGCAGCTACCACATGTTTTACTAACCATGATGATTTCTTGTTTATTAGATAAAATATTTTTTGGAATACTTGACTTTGTCGAATTCCAAGGTTGGTATAAGGTGGGATTTCAAATTGAAAGATGCTCAAAGAGCCACTCCTTAAAACATATTGACTAGATAGCATCATCTAATTTAGTTCGGATTTCAAACATCTATCGACCTTTGTGCTTTCATTTTCTTTATTCAATTGATGATTTGATAAACGCGTTACTCATTAGATCGTGATTGATGTTTTGAACTTGCTCAACTTTAGAGGATATAACTTTTATAAATTTTCGTTTCATTATTTGAGTATTAATGATAGATTTAGCATAATCTATTTTTCTTATGTGAAACGATACTTTTTGTTTAAAGTTGATATAAAAGAATGCTTACATACTTTTTCTGGATTTTCTGAAATTTTTATAAATTTTTCTGGAGAAAAAGTCGCAGGCAGTCCAGACTGGATTGATTCAGTCCGGATCCCGAACGATGGGATTTCCTGCGCCAAGCCGATCCGGACTGAACTCCCGACCCGATCCGGACTGCGGCTAGGTTTTATATGAAACGAAAGGTTTTTTAATTTCCATTCACTCTAAACTTTTGTTTCTAGCTTCCTAGAGCTTCTCCCTCTAGAATCAAGGAGATTTGGATCTTTTGCAACTAGTTTTCACTCGATCCAAGTAAGTTCTTATGATCAAAACTTGGTTTATTCACTGTTTTTGCTTGTGTTCATCAAAACGTGAGGGATTTCATGGTATAATCTCATTTTTCTACGATTTTTGATTAAATTTCTTTTGAAATAAGAACTCTGGACATCTTAGATTTGTTATTATGCCTTGTATTCATGTGATTAACGGATTTTTGGGCTTCGATTTCTGATAATTTGATTTTAGGGCAAATGTCAGAAATTTTCAAAAATCATGGAATTTATCTATTTTTAAAATTCCTTTTGCAAATTAAACTTGATTCCTAGTCTCTATACATGATAAAGATTGTTTGGGTATGATACCGATACCCAAGGACAAACTCCCCCCCTGTTTAATATGGGGTACCGGTACCCAACCTTTGGTACCGGTACCCAGGGACTTAGAAATTTTCTGGATCCTCTCCAACCCAAGAGCCTGAAGTTTGGGTTTCTTCACTTGGTTCCGGTACCAAACATGGGGTTCCGGTACCCCAACTCAAATCTGAAGTTTTTAGATCTGAAGCTTCGTTTTCTTGTCTCACCAACTCACTTTTTGATCCGAAGGCTTTTGCTTCAAACCAAAACACTCCGAGTTCATTCTTAATGACATTTTGGACATGCGCGGAGCAATTCAACCGCACTTTGCTATTTTGCGAAGCCGGTGCACTAAAAAACCGGACCTCGCGGCGTGGCCCACGGCATGGACGGCGTGGCGACACGCGGATGGCACAGGCGGGCCGCGAGCTGCAGAGCAGCGGCGCGCGGGCTGCAGAGCCCCGGCACGCAGGCTGAAGGGCAGCGGCACGCGGGCCGCAGGGCGGCGACGCACGGGCCGCAGGGTAGCGGCGCTAGGGCACGCGGTGCCCAGATTCGCAGGTGGGAAGCCCGTTCTTGCCTCCACGTTTCCGACGACGACGGTGATGGCGACGACATTCGGATAAGAGGAGGAAGAGGGAAAAAGTACGGTTTCGTCTTGGCCTTCACGTTCACGGAGGAAGAAGATGGATTTGAGGGTTTAATTATAGATCTAATTATTCCTTAGCACCAATCCAAGAGCAACTACAAATACCCCTCTTTTAAAAAAACAAAACCGAAAATGACCAAAACGTCCCTGCACCTTTTTTGCCTCTTTTACTCAAAAGAAAATAGTACAAGGATTTCAAAATCCTCGAAAAGTATGCCAAATGCTTTTCATCAAATTTCACGCAGTTCGATGCACTAAAACACCTTAACGGGTACTGAATATACCTGAAACCATTTTGAATCTGTTACGGTAAAAATGCATTTCCGGAAGATCCGTAAATTGGATTTGAGATTCGATCGCACCGTTGTTCTCCGTTTGACGACGCCGACAGAGTGACAACCTTCCCTTCCAATGATCTCACCCAAAAATCAGTTCGAACAATTTACGGAGAAAACCCGCTTACCCGTCAAATCCTCTTTTTTCACATTTTTCGGTGCAACCCGCACTCTAAATATAAATACGGATTTGACCAATCCCTTAAGCCATACTTCACCAATAACCCGGTGAAAAGCCACTCCGAGGATTAGATCCTTACATAGCTAAAAACAATACCCTATTTAAATTTCGGAAAAGACTACTATATTCAAATAACCGAAATTTCATACAATTCTGAAATTCAAAATTACTGTTATTACAGCTGCACAGTGGGTGAGAAGGCTCCTGATTGCTCGGGCCTAAATTATAACCAACTGTCAAAAATAACTCTCTCATACCCACCCCACAGACTCATGGTGTAGAAAAAACTGAAATGGGAACTTCACTGAAGTTCTGGGATCCGCCGGAATTTTCGGTAATCCGCCGATGTAATTACTTACACTAAAAGACAATTTAATGCACGATAAGTAATTTATGGGCTATAGGAGGGATTTCGGGTGTACCGTACTCGACTGTCGGAGAATCGGTGGCCGAAAGAGTATTCGGGTCGCAAAACCTTGCATTGTTGTCCCTAACGTGAGAGTCAGACGACGACAGCTTCCTTGGGACAATCTGTCGTGTGATCGGGCTTGTGCAAGTTTCGAACGATCAGGGAGGCGGCACGACACTCAGCAGAGAGACAGATGGCGAATCGGTCATTGAGCAATGTTGCTGCAATGACTGCAACGAAATCCGCAAAGCTTCGGGCCCACCAAAATCTGTAACGGTACCCGAAAATAATTTAAATAAAAACTACGTCGGAAGGCACCGTAAGGTGGAGGCAACGCGCGGCAGGACGAAACGCTGCGCGCATGGTGTGAAAATCTAGCAGCGCGCTGCGCGGCAGGTGCGCAGCCGCGGCAGCAAAGGCGGCGCGCAGCAGTAGGGGTGGCACGCAGCAGCAAGCTGGGCGCTGGGCAACAAGACGCAGAGCACACGTGGCAACAGCCCGCGGGCGGCAGCCCGCGCAAGGCCAGCGGCGTCTAAGGCATCCGAACCCAAGAAGAAAACAAGAAATGGGAGATGAGGAAAGACATAAGAGAAAGGAAGGGAGAGGAAACCCGGCTTGTTTCTTCTCCGGCGACGACGACATGGATGCGAGGGGGTTGCTAGACGGCTGTAGGAAGGAGAAATAAGATGGATTAGGGCTAATTTCACATTAAAGCCCTAATCCTAATCTCCTTTATAATAATTGGTCAAATGACTAATATGTACCCAACTCAAGATTTGTGATTTTTAACCCTAAATCTCGAATTTCAAAAATCCAATTTAAATTTTCAAAAAATGTGCCACATATCCGACTTTTTCAAAATAGTCAGTTTCACATATTTTCATACGAAATGGCCACGACATACCCAAAATCATCATAATTAATTTTTCGGTTTGATATCCTTGCGAAAATTGCGATTTCGAAAGATCCGCATATCGAATTTCGAATCCGATCGCACCATCGTTTTCAGCTTCGACGACACCTTCGCAGGGAAGATTTTATTTCGTCGAGATGGGACTCAGATCAAATATCAGTTTTGCAAGACTCGAAAATCCAAATCAGAATTAAAAAAATCAATTAAATTAAAATTTTAGATTTAAAATTCTCGAGTATTACAAACTATGACATAATTTTATTTCTGAACAAACCACTAATCGTCAAATCGAGTTGATACACTGCACTACCGAGAAGCAAATGACCGATATTTTCACAAAGCCGCTAATATTAGAAAAATTCATATTTTATCGAGAGAAGGTCGGTGTGAAGAACATTAGTATTATGAGAGAGTGTTAGAGATAATGCTAATTAGATTAGAATTAGATTATCTAATTATTATATTTAGTTGTTTAAATTATAATAAAGATAAATCTAATTAAATAGAATATCTAATTAGAGTATAATTTTATGTAGAATTTTATGTAATAAGTTTTAAATAGATAGGTCATAGAATTATAGTCAATTAATGAAGCCGGAGTTGTATTAAATAATTAGAGGAAGCGCAAGAAAGTCTTACAGGACATGAAATTGTGCTAAGTTGTTTTCTTCAATAAAAACAAGTTTAGTTTGCTTTCATCAAAATGTATTAGATTTTTTTATTATTCTTCTTTCTCTTTTTTTTTTTTTTTTTTCTATTTTATTTTTTTAGAGATCTCTATATACCGTAACAAATATATAGAATAATATTTGTTGGAAGCCCACCGCCGTAACAATATATTTATAAAAAATATTTCATTTGTGTGAAACGAAGAAGGAGAAGAAGAAGAAGAAGAAAACAGATACAAAAGAAGAAGAGAGCGGTTGTACAGTCATATAAAAACTTACACTATTTAACACCATATGTTGTATTGGTTAGAAACAATTGCACTAATTAGATATAACTTGCACTAGCTGGCGTATTCTAGTTTTTCTTTTATTTTGGTTCGTGTATATATTGTGTACGGTTAGGGGTGTAAAACGGGCCGGGCGGCCGGCACGATTTTAGGCCGTGCCGTGGTCCGGCAAGGCTACTGTAGCTTTCGTGTCGGACCAGTTCGGTCCGGCTCCTCGGGTCGTGGGCCGCTTCTTTGGGGCCCGTCAACACGATCCGCCATGGCCCGTGATGGACTTGGGCCGTGCCGGGCCGAAGAGCAAGCTCGTGGCCTAGTACGACACGACCGTGCCAGCTGGGCCACCACGGCCCAAATAAAATAAGGGTGGAGAGTTTGTAATTATAGCCTTATAAGCTAATATAGACTATAGGCCTGACTCTTGCCAGGTCTATATAAATCTTTCCCAAGGTGACTCCTTGGGAAAGAACTCAAGTAGTCAAGTCTCAACCCAACCTTTCCCAATGTGTCAAATTCTTGGGCCTTGGACTCTTAGCCTTGGAAAAATATAAAGTATACACTAATTAAGTAATTAAGCAATTAATTTTTGGTGCCTTGGGCTCAATGGCTCCCAATTAAATAATTAATTCTATTTGAATTATAAAAAATTTTAAAAAATATTTTTAGTTTAAATTATTAGAATACCCTCACAAATATTAAAAAATTTATATAATTAAAAAATTTAAATTATTGATCTCTAAAATTTTAAATTTTATATAATATTAAAAATTAATAATATAAAAAAATTAAATTTATTGTTAGTATTTTATTTTTTTTTAATTTATAAAATTTTAAAAATAATTTTAAGGAGTTGGACATAATTGTGTGAAGCAAAAATTATGAGTCAAAAATTATAATTTAAAAACAAATTGTATTTTATTTTTAAAAAATATAATTTTTAAAAAAAAGTATAAAAAATAACAGGAAAAAAATAGAGAAAAAAACTGGACTGGACTGGCCCGGCCCGGCCCGACCGGTGCTGGGCGGGCCAGGGTACGGGCCGGGCTTCCTCCTTTGAAAAAATGACCCGACACGGACCGGTTCGAATTTGAATCCGAGCCGGGCCGGACTAGACCCTGACCCTTTTCTGCACGAATAATATGGGTCGTGCCCGGCCCACATTACACCACTACGTACGGTTGGCTTTTGAATTTTTCACACAACAAACAGTGATGTGAGAGAATGAGGGACTTCTAGGGTATCGTTTGGTAACGGAATAACCAGAACTAGCTATTCTGGGGATAGGTATAAAGTACGGAATAAGAGTGAAAAAGCGTTTGGTTCGGTTCCAGGGATAAGAGATTTTGTGTTTGGTATGAGAATGAGGAATAAGAAGAATAAAGAAGTTGTGATAACGAGAGTGTATTGAAAAGGAAAAGAGAGAGAGGAGAGAGAGGGATTTGTGATGATGAAAGTGTATTGGGAAGGAAAAAAGAGAAAGGAGAGAGAGGAATTTGTGATGATGAGAGTGTATTGGGAAGGAAAAAAGAGAAAGGAGAGAGAGGAATTTGTGATGATGAGAGTGTATTGGAAAAAGGGAAAGAAGGGGAGGAGGGATAGTTTAATAAAAGAAAAAATTATAAAAGAATAGATAAGAACTGTTGTTCCAGCTTATTCTGCTTGTATTAGAACTACTGTACCGAATAATTCTTGGTGCGTTTGGTAGAATAAGGGGGATAAACCTCTTATTCCCGGTTCTAGCCCCGAAACAAACGATACCCTATTGCCCACATGCATCCGGACAAACAAGTGAGTCGTACACTCGTAGCTGCGAGCCGTATGCGTCTACGTTCACGGTAAAACAAAATTAATATAAAAATATTTTTTACATGACATTTGAAAAAAAATTTAGCTATTCCTACAATATAGTAAATATTTCCGAATCAAAAATATTATTATATAAATTATTTATTATATTAAATTAATTAATTAAATAATAAATTTTATTAAATTAAAATATTAGAATATATTTTATGGACACCCGGCATAAATGTCAATATAAACGTGATAATTTTTTATTTTGTTAACGTTTTAACCGACGTTTTCAAATACGACGTTAAACTATATTAAGATATTTTTAAAAATTATTAAATATAAAAAATATATTTTTAAATATTAAATTTTTTATAGTGATTTGTAATTGTACTTTAGGACGAAGGATATTTTGATCGTAATATAATAATTTGAGGTTGAATCTGAAAAAAATTAAAATACTGATCCAATTTTACAAAATTACAAAATTAATAAAAAATTTTTTACACAAAAGCTTAAATAAAACATCCGGCACTTCAAAATTTTTAGAATTTATCTTCTTAGGGCTGTCGCTATATATGTTGATATGCTGGGCGCAATAAATTTGATTGATTTATTTATATAAGTAAATTATTAATCAAATCAATCACTCAATTGTATCAAGGAGAATGCAAGAGTTTTGTTGTCCAACAACTCCATACTTACGTGTAGGTACGACTTTGCCAGACGCCTTATTAGCGAAGCAGTCTACAAGTCTTGTTTGAATCAGAGTCAGTTAATTCACAAATAATTCACAAAATATTCATAAATTATTAAAAATTAAAATTAAATATATTAATTTTAATTTTTTTAAAAAAATTAAAATAATTTATAAATATTTAAATTAAAAAATATTATTCATGAATTATTGACAAAATTTAAATTTTTTTTTAAAAAAATTGGCACTATACTTTTCTCTTTCAAAACAAAAAGAATAAAAAAAAAAAACCATCACAGACCCACCCTATCCCACCCCATACCAGCTCACCTTCTCTTCTCTCTTCTCACGCCCGCCTCCTCCCACCCGGCCGTGCGGGGTGCGCTCGCCCATTTGCCATCGGATCGGAACCCTCCCAAGCCGCGCGCCGCTCGCTATCAGAACCCCTTCCGAGCCGCGCGTGGCTCGTCATCGAAACCCCTCCGGACCGCGTGCCGCTCGTCATGTTCCTCACCGCCACCAGTTTTTGAGTTGTTATTTTATAAATTTATGATTTTATAAATTTGTGTATTAATTTATAATTTTAGTGACTTGTTAGTAAAATTAATATTTATTTTTAATTTATTAATTTTGTTTTTATTTTTTTAAAATATTTCTGCCTTTGATTATTATTTTTTTGTTTTTTTTTTTGCAAGGTGTCTCTTATAATTCTATTTTTATTATTATTATTTTTTTCAATGAATATTTTGTTTATTTTTAAAGTAAGTTGATTAAATTATTTTTAAAAATTATAAATATTTATGCTAATAGTATATTTTTTTAAAAAAATATTAATTTAATAATCAAATTTTTTATTTAAAATTTTTAATTAGTGAATATATTATTTATGTATAAATTACGTATTCGAATAATTGACGAATTCTAAATATTTTAACGAATTTTAAAATTGTAATACGAATTTTATCCATATTATATTCCTATCAAATTTTTGCCGAATCCAAATTATTTACTATGATTTTAATTAGTCACACTATTGAATAAGTCGATTTAAATTAGAGGAATGTATAAGTGTACACCCCAAGCGGGTGTACATCTCACACCCCCACCCATCTAAGGGTGGGGGTGTGATGAGGGGTCACTTAGGGGTGTATACCTAGCATTTCTCTTAATTAGTCACACTATTGAATAAGTCAATAGTCCAACAACATCACCACCGTCCACCACTACAAAATAAATTTAATATAAGGACACTTTTTAGACCTCGTTTGAGAAAAGCGTCTTTATAATATAGTAAATATCGATATTTTAAAAAGTCTCGTCATATAATTTTTTTATTGTATTAAATTAATTTATTAAATAATAAATTTTATTATTATTTTTATTTTTTGACGTTTTAAAGTGTCAGAATTTTAAAAAATTTGATGTTTTAAAACGTCAAAAGATATTTTACCGACGCTTGGCATAAGCGTCGCTTGGCATAAGCGTCGATATATACGTGACAATTCTTAATTTGCAAATATTTTAACTGACATTTTTAAATATATCGCTAGATTATATTAAGACGATTTTAAACATAAATAAATATAAAAAAAAATATTCTTAAATATTATTTTTTATAGTGCATGTTAATATAACACCAACCCACTTAAGAAAACATCAATTTATTCACTCAATCTCATGCTGTAAATATACAAAGCGTACAAATAACCCTATATAACCAACACATAAGCGATAAGGGCAACGCTATATGTACACCCCCAAAGGGGGTGTACATCTTACACCCACCCATCTAAGGGTGGGGGGTCACTTCACAAATTGTGAAGTGACCCCTCACCACACCCCACCCATTGGATGGGTGGGATGTGCGATGTACACTCCCAAATGGGGTGTACAAGTAGCATTTTCCAAGCGATAAATATTCTATCATAAAATAAACATAAAAAAAGAATAAATAAATAATCATATATAAATATACTCATGATATATGTATATATAACATATATGTTAATGTATTAATTAGTAGTCCACGTCACAATCGGTCCCCGAAATCCCCGTGGGCGTAGAGCTCGTGTTACCGGGTACAGGTAACCTCAAAGTGCACTTAATCGTGGGATTAACATGGTGAATCTTAAAGATCCATATCTTGAGCCTGAGCTTAGTGTACACCTTCACGTCGACGTAGTAAAACCCTTCACCTTTTTCTCTGTTATACGTCGTGGAAACTGAGTTTCCGAGCATCAGCTGCGTCCCCTGGAACACGGGCTTGAGGTCGCTGGTTGTCTTGTGGCCCTGGTAGAAGGGCTGCAGCTGCTGAAAGCTGAAGCGGTCACTGTCGTAGAAAGCTTGGCTTTCGATGTAGTCGTAGTAGATGCCGATCTTCTTGTTGGGGTTGCGGATGGCGATGTCGACAGTGAGGTTGAAGTCGAGGGTGTTGGAGGAGGAGAGGGTGAACTGCGTGAGGGCGGCAGATTCGGCGTGGGCTTTGAGGCCATGGGGGCGGATGACGAGCCAGACGACAAGGACGATGATGCCGAGGATGACAACGATGGAGAAGATGAGCTTGAAGAGGGTGCAGAAAAGGCAGGCGCAGGGGTTGCAGCCGGAGCTGCGGCCGACGCTGCGGTACGTGTTCTGCGGGGGGATCGGCGGGCCGTAGTAGGCACCGGTTAGGTTGGCTTGCTTTGCATCAGCCATGATAGGGAGAGAGAAAAATCTGTGCCAAAGAAAACGTAGATAAGCAAAAGAGAGATGCTATTGGTTTTTGAGATGATAGTATATGTGGAGTGGTGTTGAGGGGATCTATTTATATATATATATATATATATATAGAGAGAGAGAGAGAGAGAGAGAGAGAGAGAGAGAGAGAGAGAGAGAGGTAGGTAAGATGGGATGGAGAAGGGGAGAAGAAGTTTCTGAAGGGGAAATTAAATTAAGAAGAGTCGTGAATAGCTGCGGCGGTTCGTTGGGATATGAATTAGTAGCGTACATGGATAATAACGCGTTTGTATTGGTCAACACGTCTGGTTTTTACAAAAAATGGTGTTTGGAGCGTGTAGGGGCGTGGTGAAGACAACGCGTTAATTAAAATGGCTTTCCCCGTGTATCTTCTTCTTTTTCTCTTATTTTAATTGCAATTTTTCTCTTTTAAGATGCATGAATTTGAATTGAACTGAAATTTCTTTAAAAGTACCGAAAATTTGGTACTTTTAAATTTTTTAGTTTTTGAATTAACCTTCTATATATTTTTTACCGCATGTCTTCTTTTTTTTCTCCTATTATGCACTATTCAATGGTCGAAAAAAATTCATCCCAATACTAAAAAGTTGATAATATTAAGGACATGGTGCTTCTAAACTAGACCAGCTGAAGTTCATAAATTTCTATAAATATTTACTTAGTCACCGTTTGGTAGGTGAACAAGACTCGAAATAAAGTCTAGTTTGTTTTAGTCTTGTTCCAATCTTGTTCTTTAAATATGTTTAATTATGGATAAGAACACTAGTTTTGATTTTTCTAAACAAGTTGTTATATTGTTTCAGCTTTTTTATTAAAATAAGTTTATTCCTACTAGAGAATAAATTTAATTAAAATAAATATAATTTAAATTATTATATTATTTTTTTAATTAATCTAATATTTTTATTAATATAATTATTTTATTAACTAATTATCTAACTATTAAATAATTAACTAATTAATTTATTAAATTATTTGTAGTTAATTTAATTATTTATTAAAAATACTCATTATTGTTAATTATTTTATAAATTAATATTTATGATTATCTGGTGTTAGATAATTAAATAAATTAAATTATTATTTAATTTATATTTTATTTTAATTAATTAGATAAAATATTATTATTTTATAATTATAAGTATAATTCTTTTTATTTTTACTATTTTAATATAACTATCCAAACATTATTTTTTTTATTCCCGAAAACAACTCAATTTTTATCTAAATATAAAATTAATTTTTTTTCTGCTTATTTCTGAACTTATCTATTTTTGAAATAAACAGTTCTAACTTATATCTGTACTAAATGTAGCCTTACGTACTTTATCCTTGAATCTTTTAAAACCTTTTATTTTATTTCTTTAAATTTAAAATTATTGTACTAATTAACTTGTACCCTTCAGGCTCCGTTTGGTGAGCGGAATAAGGGGGGGATAAGCCCTTATCCCCCCTAGTTATACCCAAACGCTATTTAGCAGGTGTTCCCACCCCCAGCCGGAATAGTGTTTGCACAAATACAGGCACGGTTTCCGAGGTCTTCATCACGTGGGCTCTCCTTTTCCTCTATCTCGATCGCAGCAACACCCATCTTCATCCCGTTGCTCCATCGAAGCTACAGTACTCCTCTCCTCTCTTCCTCCATCGAAGCTCCCCTCTCATCTCTTCCTCTCTCTCCGCAAGCTCCCATCTCTCCCCGCTCGCCCTCTCCGCCCCGGCAAGGTTCCCCGCTGTGGCACGCTTGCCGAGGAAACATCCTCGGGCCGCGGGTGGTCTCCATGTCACGCCCCGGGTGTAAACCAGAACCCGGGCCCGTCCACAGATCCGCCGTGCATACGGAATTTTCCGTGTACACGAAGCGCTGGTAACCTGCTCAGATATAAAACTATATAATAAAGGAGCACAAAACAGAGCTAAACTAAAACTAATACATCTCAGACAAATGCTGAAAATAAAAGTACAATAAGCTCTCACAAATATACAAGTGTCTCTCCCAGCTCACGAAATAATACAACCAGCTGGCCCCAGCCAGACCCAAAATAAAAGAAAATACAACCGTCTGAGTGTACAGGGGATACATCAAAACTACAAAACTCGAACTCGGGGCAGTAGCTATCTAATCAGCGATCCTCTTACCTCGATCCAGGGAAGAGGGTCCCGCAACTCCCGCAGAGGACTCTGCAAAACAAAGGGGAAAAGAAAAGAGAAAACAGTGGGGGGTGAGAACTACTATAAAAACAGTAGCCTCCCCTAGTGGGTAGACCTCAAACTCAGACATGCCCACTAGGACTATCAGGGGCGAAAATAAAGACAAAGGTGGTAAGCTACAAGTAACACTACTGATGAAGAGCTACCACTAACATGCCTCTAAGATGCCTAGCTAAAAGAATAGCTAAAAGCATGCACCAAAACGTAAAAGACTGCCTGACCAACCCAATCAAAACACCAGTAAACACTGGTACTGCCTGCTCTGCTGTCAACCTCACAACTCAGTATCTCCCCTGTCCAAATGACCGAAACCCAACACGGTCTGACCGGCACCCAACACGGTCTGAAACCTACTCCGGAGTGGCACTCGAGGGGAGCGACCCACACGAGCACAGTATCACTGTAACTAGTATCATCAGTATCATAAAATAGCAGGACTGGGTCACGACTCTGATCAAAGTGGGAAAACCCATCCACTAAAGGGAAACTCGATCCCCTACCTCCAATCTGATGCAATACTAATAATAATAAGCCGGTCAACCGCCCACAGTCCGCGGTTGCCGCAACACCCAAACATCGATCCCCGACTGTCCCAACTCTGAACATCTGACTACACAATCCCCTAAGACTAGACGACAGGAGAACGAATAAAAGCGTGGTTTCTCCTAAGTCAATTCCAACATGTTTGTGTAGCAGAAAAAGGTGGCCTAGCTAGATGGCCATTCAAGCATGCAAAGTCCTTTATTTGATAAAATCATTTCAATTATTCTAACATATGCAACATTAAGTGTTTGGAACCTCCGATGTACATGTGGCATGATATATGATACATGATACAATTTAGATGCATAATCTACTAGCAAGTACCCTTTTTACAACATGCATTCTAACCACATGCCCAAACCTTCCCTTAACATACGACATGATATGGCTTTAGTATTATTTCCAACTAATTAAACTGCATATCTAAAATATGGAAACACCACTTACTAACTTGTAGCTTGCTAACAATGCAAATATTAACAAAGAAACCTTAATCTCACACAAGCATGCTAGATACATTCAATATTAATAGCACATGATCAAGGCATTCTAATAGGCCTAGTGACATTCACAAGTAGGAGGTTCACAACATCACCCACCTCGAGCGCTAATCCAAGTTCCCAAAAGCGAAACCCAAGCTCAGTCCAAATACTCACCACCAATCTGTACAAAATACCCCAAAGGAAAGTACATAAGCTATTCATTCACAATTTCCAAAATCTGTCCCTTAATACCACAGTCCAGAATTCTCCAATTTTTACCTGCGAAAAATGCCCAGAAAAATCCAAGAAAAATACTATCGCGATCCTCGCGACGAACCCGTCGAAACGAGTACCTGCACGCCCAAATCGGAGTTTCCTACGCTGAGATAAAAATCCGGCAAGGGGAACACCCCAATCCAAACTGTACCAAATTTCTGTAACAAAGAACCACAGAAAAAGGAGATTCTCACCCTCGTGAAAAATCCAGAAAAATCTGAGAAAAATCCAGGAGACTCCTTGCGAAATGTAGATGAAGATTGCCTTTTGAATCGCCTCGATCCGACGTCTGAGCGAAAAGATACGGCTAGAACACCGCGGTGCTGTCCAAAAATCCGCGAAGATAAATGGGTCAAATGGGTGCTCAGAAAACTCCAAGGTCAGCATGGAAAACGAGGAACCTCAAAACACAGGAGTTGAAGTCCTACCTGTCGTGAGTCCAACGGCGCAAGAATCGGCGAAATCCGAAGTCGGGGTGAGTCGGGGGAGCCCAAACACTGAGAAGGGGCGAAGCGGGTCGCCGGAGAACAAGCGTCACGCCGCGCCGAAAAATCGCTAACCTTGGGATGCGTGCCCCTAAAAATCCCAGGGATGTTCAGTGGAATGAGGAACATGTAGAGGAAAAATCGCCCAAGAGAAATTCCTGTGAAAAACCGCTCAGAAAAAGAGCTAAGTGACCCAAAGTCCCCTATTTATAGTCCCAGCCCACAACACTAACGGGCCGGGTTTTCGGGCGCAAGATTCGGGCGCACTGCGCCCGAAAACCCGGTCGCACACTCCCCGTCCGACGCGCCCGAAATCCCCTGGTGATGCCACGTCACCCCATAACAGGGGACAGCGGTGCAAGGTGGCCCGCTGCGCGCCGCGTGTCCCCCCGCGGTCAGCGGGGGTAGGTACGACCGCCCATACACGAGGCGACACGTGGCGCACTCGAGTGCGGCCGACCGCCCGCCTGGCGCTCCTGTGCGCGCGCCGTCCCGAGGCGCCCCTCTGCGCACACCGTGGACCGCGTCCTCGTGAGCCAGCAAATCCCAAGCCGCCACGTGTCATGCGCCCGGTCCACCGCAACCCCGCAAAATTGCTGAGCCGTGCTGCGTGCGCCGGCCATTCCGGGCATGCCACGCGTCCCCCGCCCGCGGTCCATGCACCGCCGCGCCTCCCCGTGGACCGAGCTGCGTGAGTCGGCCAATAATAGGCCGCCACGTGGCTCAGGCCGGTCCACGAGCCTCCCCCATGCACCGAAAATCCCCGAAAACTTCCGGAAGCCCGTTTTTGGTCATCCGGACTCCAAATTTAACAAGCAAATAGCCGTTTTCAAGCGTTTTTCCGCGCTGAATCCAAATCCAACCTCAGATTGGCCCAAAACCTTTTCTAAAATTCGGCAAATGCAGCCGAAGGCCAAATCAGCTATCAAAGTCTCACAAGGTCCATATGTGGCACCCTTTTGATGCACCATGGGCCAGACACACCAACACCAGGTGTTCTACACAGTGGATTCATCGGAAAGTTGCATGGGAAAAACCAGAACACTACATCCTCCCCCACAAGAAAAAGTTTCATCCTCGAAACAAAAGTCATACCTCAAGCAGGGGCCTCAAACAAGTGGGGGTAAGCGTCCATCATCGCTGACTCCAGCTCCCAGGTAGCCTCGCGCTCATCATGACTGCTCCAGAGGATCTTCACATAAGGGATGGCCCGACTGCGCAACTCCCTAACCTCACGGTCCAAGATCCTCAACGGCCGCTCAACATAGCTCAGGTTCTCAGCAACCTCCAATGGGGTGAAATCGATGATGTGGGACGGGTCATGAACATACCTCCTCAGAGTCGATACATGAAAAACATTGTGAACACCTGAAAGCCTGGGAGGAAGCGCAAGCCTGTAGGCAACTGGCCCTAAGCGCTCCAACACCTCAAAAGGTCCAATATAACGAGGGCTCAGTTTCCCACGAATGCCAAATCTCCGAATCCCCTTCGAAGGCGAGACTTTCAGAAAAACATGGTCACCCGCCTGAAACTCTAAGTCTTGCCGTCGAGTATCAGCATAACTCCTCTGTCGACTCTGGGCGGTCTCGAGATGTCGTCGTACCAATCTGACCTTTTCCTCTGCCTCTGATAGTAGATCAGGACCCAAAGTCTTCCTCTCACCCACGTCACTCCAATATAGGGGTGACCGACACTTGCGTCCATACAACGCTTCAAACGGAGCCATCTGAATGCTCGCCTGATAGCTGTTGTTGTACGCAAACTCAACTAATCCCAAGTGTCGGTACCATCCTCCTCCAAAGTCCAGAACGCATGCTCTCAACATATCCTCGAGGGTCTGAATAGTGCGCTCTGACTGCCCATCGGTCTGTGGGTGGAATGCTGTACTAAATCGGAGCTGCGTCCCCAAGGCTGTCTGTAAACTCCTCCAGAAATGCGAGACAAATCTCGGGTCTCTATCTGATACGATGGAAACGGGTACCCCGTGCAATCTAACCACCTCAGCCAAGTACACCTGTGCCAGTCGCTCCATCGGCCAAGTCATCTGAACCGGCAAAAAGTGAGCGGACTTGGTAAGCCTGTCCACGACTACCCAGATAGCATCCGCTCCCGTCTGTGCTCTCGGCAAACTAGTGACAAAATCCATCGTAACATGTTCCCATTTCCATTCGGGGATTGGGAGACTCTGCAACTTGCCAGCAGGTACACGATGCTCAGCCTTTACTTGCTGACAAGTTAGACAGTGTGCTACAAATCTCCCAATGTCTCTTTTCATCCCATTCCACCAAAACTGTGCCTTAAGGTCCCTATACATCTTAGTCCCACCAGGATGGATGGTATAAGGTGTATAGTGGGCCTCCCTCAAGATCTGCTCTCGGATCTCTGCATCCATAGGCACACAAGCTCGGTCCCTGTACCGCAGTACTCCCGCAGCATCAACTGAAAAGTCCCCTATCAAACCAGTCTGCATCTGCTCTCGAATCCTCATCAAGTGGGGGTCCTCACTCTGTCTCTCCCGAATCCTGTCCAACAGAGTGGGCTGCACGACTAGAGACATAAGTCTAGCAGAGACCCCAGGGGACACAACCTCGAGCTCTAACCGCCTCATCTGCTCAAGTAATGGCGCCTGATCGGTGATCATCAAAGATAGACTCTGTACTGCTCTCCTGCTCAGGGCATCAGCAACCACGTTGGCCTTGCCAGGATGGTATAATATGTCTACATCATAGTCTTTCAACAATTCCAACCATCTGCGCTGCCTCAAGTTGAGCTCCTTCTGTGTGAACAGGTATTTCAAGCTCTTGTGGTCGGTGTAAATCTCGCAGTGCTCCCTATACAGGTAGTGGCGCCACAACTTTAGTGCAAAAATCACTGCAGCTAGCTCCAAATCATGGGTAGGGTAATTCTTTTCATAATCCTTCAGTTGCCGAGAGGCATAAGCGATTACCCTTCCCTCCTGCATCAGCACGCAACCAAGTCCACTGTGCGATGCATCACTGTATATCACGTATCCTTTCCCCATAACGGGGAGGGAAAGGATAGGAGCCGACATCAATCTGTTCTTTAATTCCTCAAAGCTCCTCTGGCAATCCTCACACCAAGTAAACTTAATCCCTTTTCGCGTCAAACGAGTGAGGGGTGTGGAAAGTTTCGCAAAACCTTCCACGAATCGACGGTAATATCCAGCTAAGCCCATGAAACTGCGGACCTCTGATACCGTCGTCGGTCGGGGCCAATCCCGGACTGCCTCGATCTTCGCCGGGTCTACTGCCACTCCAGCGGCTGAAATCACGTGGCCCAAAAAGACAACCTCTCGAAGCCAGAAATCACACTTAGATAACTTGGCATACAACTTCCTCTCTCTCAGGAGTTGTAGCACAATCCTCAAGTGCTCCTCGTGCTCCACATCGCTTCGGGAATAAACCATGATATCATCAATAAAAACAACGACGAACCGATCCAGGTATGGTCGAAAAATCCTGTTCATTAAATCCATAAAAGCAGCAGGGGTATTTGTCAATCCAAAAGGCATGACGGTGAACTCATAATGCCCGTACCGCGTCCTGAATGCCGTCTTTGGGATGTCCTCGGCCTTCACCTTCAATTGGTGGTAACCAGACTGTAAGTCAATCTTGGAGAAGACACAAGACCCTTGCAGCTGATCAAATAAGTCATCAATGCACGGCAAAGGGTACTTGTTCTTGATGGTCGCTTTATTCAGCTCCCGGCAATCAACGCACAGTCGAAGCGAACCATCTTTCTTCTTCACAAATAGCACCGGCGCTCCCCAAGGCGATACACTCGGTCTCACAAAACCTTTGTCCATTAAATCCTGGAGTTGTGCCTTTAATTCTCGCAGCTCAGCCGGTGCCATTCGGTAAGGAGCCTTAGAGATTGGCGCAGTTCCTGGGACTACGTCAATCAAAAACTCAACCTCCCTATCCGGCGGCATACTAAACAGCTCAGGAGGAAACACATCCGGAAACTCGTGGGCAATCGGGATATCCGCGAGTCCCGCGGCCGCCGTAGGCTCCTTAACCACAGATGCCAAAAAGGCCACGCATCCACTGCGCATCATCTGCCTCGCACGAGAAGTCGAAACCACAGAGGCAAAGAAAGCACTCTGGCACCCCCCGTAAACGAACACCTCCTGGCCTAGCTCGCTAAAAGTAACAGTCCTCGCGGCACAATCAATCGTCGCGAAATAGCGAACCAGCCAGTCCATCCCCAGTACAATGTCAAAATCTCGCAGCTGACTAAGGACCATCAGGTCCGCTGGCAAAATCCAAGACTCAAGCTGTACAGGGCAAGACCAACAACACTCCTCTACATGCAATGTATGATCGGGAATTTGTACCTCTAATGCATGTGGCAACCGACCTAACTCTAGTCCATGAGATGATGCAAATGCTCTACTGATAAAAGAATTTGATGCACCGGTATCAAATAAAGTGCGAGCTCTAGTACCAAAAAGTAAAGTGATACCTGCCACCACGTGGTCGGCTGCCGTGGAGTCCCCTACCTGAGCGGCGTAGACTCGCCCGCTCTGAGCTGGTGGTCGGTAGTCTGCAGGGTGGGAGGAAGGAGCCATGCTCGCTGGAGCATAGGGCCGCTGAGCTGGCGGTCGCTGCTGAGGTGGAAGAGAAACTGAGGCCGAAGAAGGTGCCACTGATGCCGGAAAAGGGCATGAGGATCGTATGTGCCCGGCCTGACCACAGCCATAACAACGCCCCCACCTCTGATCACAAGTGCCGGGGAAATGCTGACCCCCGCAGAAGATACAACTGCCAGGGGCCCGCAACTGCCGTGACTGCTGCTGCTGCTGCTGCCTGTGCGACTGCCGCTGAGATCCCTGCTGTCGCGACTGCGACCTCTGCTGCTGCGAGTGCTGCTGCTGTCGCTGGGGCTGCTGATGCTGTGGGGGCCTCTGGGATCCCCCAGGCCCTCGCCGCTCCGAACGCCCACGGCCCGTAAACTGAGGCGGTGGCGGTCGGGGCGGCCTCCAGGAACTGGCCTGTCTCCCATCGTCCGATGCTGGTCGCTTCCTCTCAGAACTCTGAGCGACCAGACCTCCGCGTCTAGAAACAACATGATCTCCCCTCTCGACCCACTGTGCATGATCCACTGCCTCTGATAAAGTCTGAAGCCTCTGGGCGTGCACCAAGGTATAGATCTCAGGGCGCAGACCTGTCTCAAACAGCTCCACCTGGTGCAGCCCATCCCTGGCAACATAGGGTACGTAGTTGAGCAACTGCGTAAACTCCTGGAAATAGTCCCACACTGGGCGATCACCCTGCTGAAGGTTCTTCAAGTCATCTTCTATCTTCTTCTTCACGCTCGTGGAGAAGTAAGTGTCAAGGACCATCCTCCTGAACTCCGACCAGGGCAGCTGTCGGGTGACCTGAAACTCTAAGGGCTCGACCCGACGCCACCAAGCATCTGCATCCCCCTCTAGACAGTGTACAGCCAAATGTGCTCTGAATCTCTGGTCAATGAAGAAGTCCCGAAACAACTTCTCCATTGATGCTAGCCACGATCCAATCTCCCATGGGTGAGTGCTCCGCCCCGAGAACCTAGGGGGTCCTCGCTTACAGAACTGGGTGAGTTTGTCAGAAAACTCCCGCTCCTCCACTGGGGTCAATGGCCTGAACATCCCCTGGGCCCCACTGCTCGACGACGGCGCCGTAGGGGCAGGTGGAATAGCCGGCGGTACAACAGGTGGTACGGGGGCCTCTGCAGTAGTAGGGGGAGGTGCCGCAACCTGGGCAAATAACTGCTCGAACCTCTGCTCCTGTCGGCGGTGGCTCTCCGCCAACTGGGCCACCATGGCCCTCAGCTCACTGATCTCAGAAGGCCCGGACTGCTCCGGCTCCTCCGGGGGTGTAGGAGTACCCCGAGTAGGGATCTGCCGCCTAGGAGGCATCCTGCCACACAAGAATCCACGGGTCAGTAAACAAAACCACTCTCGACCCAATCCAGCGAAAGTCATGGACATTCCCCTATTTCTGTAACCTTATGTTGTCTGCAGCCAACATAATAGTCCCCCAGAAATAGGCTATGCCAATCCCTCTCCACTCTGTATTGCTCGGGTGCGAGCAGGGGTCTGGGGTAGTGTAGCCGGGACATTGGTGTCAGGGATGGGTTGTGCTGGATTGCGGTTGGCAGGGTTTTGCGGTGACCGCGGACTTGGGCGGTTGACCGGATATTTATTTATGCATCAGATTGGGTATCAGATTTCTCTAGTGGACGGAGTTTCCCACTATTTGAGTATTTTTGCATCTGATTGAGGACGAGGGTCTTCTTTAGTGGTTGGGCTTTCCCACTTTGATAATAGTCATGATCTAGTCCTGCTATATAGAGATACTTGTGATACTGATGATAGAGATACTTTACTCGTGTGGGTCGCTCCCCTCGAGTGCCGCTCCGGAGTAGGCTTTAGACCGTGTTGGGTTCCGGTCAGACCGTGTTGGGTTCCGGTCATTTGGACAGTGGAGATACTGAGTTCGGGAGATTGGTGACAGAGCAGGCAGTACCGGGTTTTGTACCGGTTCATTCGATTGGGTTTATTTCGGTCAAATACTTTTATTGTTACACTCGTGCCTGGGGGCCGAGTGCAGACTGGTAGTTGAGTTTAGATCAGTGCTAGTGTAGTGATCCGGCCTTTCGGGGTATTTCTGACTTACGTATAGTCATTTAAGCCTTTAAGTGAAATAAAATTATTCAATTCTTGAAGTTGGCCATCGTGAGACGCTAGTATTTTTCTGCGATAGAGCGCGGAAAAAGAAAGCCGACGGCGCGATCGGATCTGAAATCCGATATCGGGAACCCCCTGAACGGGATTCAAAGTGATACGGTGATTAGTCGTGCATCGGAATCCGTGCTAAATATCTTGCACCCGTTAGAGATAAGGTGGGTTATCTCGTGGGGGATAATTAATTAGTTAATTAATTATCCCAGACGGAAAATTAATTAATTCTCTTACGTACGAATTAAAGAGGAATTAATTAAAGGTAAAGTACGACTATATAAGTGAACCCGATTATCGGAAAGGAAAGGAAAAGAAAATAAAACCCTAATCGGAGAGAAGGGAAAAAGGAAAAGACGGAACCCTAGCCGGAAGAAAGGGAAAGGAGAAAGAGAAGGAGCCCGATCTTCCCGGACGCCGAACCGAAGACAAGAACGCGACCGGACAACCTTCCCGTCGATCTTCGGTTAGTAAAATAATTTATTTAAATTATTTGGGATTTTTCCGTTATCTCTTTAGTTGAGTTCTTGGTTTTTTGTTTTCTCCGTCACCATCGCCGAAATCGTCTTCTCGATAAGGCACGGAACGGACGGCGGAAGCGCGCGGTGCCGCTAGGGCATCGCGCGGAGGAGGGTCACGGACGGCACCCATGCGGACCCGCAATCGCGCGGGCGCCGCATGGGCGCCGCGCGGCCACCGCGCGGACCCGCAACCGTGCGGGCACCGCGCGGGCGCCGCGCGGCTGCCGCGCGGACCCGCAAACCGTGCGGGTGGCACCCGCGCGGGCGCCGCGCGGCCGCCGCGGCGGTTGCCGCACCAGACCCGCAACCGTGTGGGCGCCGTGCGGCTTGCCGCGCGGGAGGCCCCAGCGCGGGCCCGCAACCATGCGGGCACCGCGCGGGCACCGTGCGGCTGGCCGCGCGGGCGGCCCCCGCGCGGGCCCGCAACCATGCGGGCACACCGCGCGGGCGCCGCGCGGCTGCCGCGCGGGAGGCACCCGCGCGGGCCCGCACCGTGCGGGCACCGCGCGGCTGCCGCTGCGGGCGGCACCCGCACAGACCCGCAACCGCGCGGGCGCCGTGCGGGGCCGCACCCGCACGGACCCGCAACCGCGCGGGCGCCGTGCGGGGCCGCACCCGCGCGGGCACCGTGCGGCAGTCGCACGTGCAACGCCGCGCGGGGCCCTTCGCCGCGTGGGCGTCGTCCGCGGAGACACGCCGCGCGGTTCCGAACCGCGCGGGGCTCCGGCGGACGGCGACGGCGGCACGGGAATTTCCGTTTCGTCAACCGGACAATGTTGGACCTTTCCGTCAAAAGAGTAAATTGGGTCTTGTGTTTTCAGATGTTAGTACACGCTTTTGACTATAGTTATCCTTGCGGACTTTCTTTAGGTCCAGACGCGCAGCAGGGGTGCGCGAAAGATTCGGGGGTTCCGATCTCTCTCCAAATAGGTGGGTACGGTTGCTGTAAATACAGCCAATGCAGTAAGTGCATCTATCGTCATTAAAGTGCTCTCAATTTATCTAACAAGTAAATGGACAGATTAACCTTTCGCATAATTGTGTTATTATCTAACAATTGAAGCGGCTGCGGTCGCAATGCTCATGACACGCCGATCTCGGCAAATCCGTTTTGGGATGCTGCACGTACACAGGCGGATTGGCCTCCGCATGGGTGTACTTTTCCGGAAGAGTGGTCTTGTATGACCCGTGTTCCTCATAAAGGTGTGGGAGCCATGAGGACCCCTTCGCGCCCGCTGGGAATAGCACACCAGCACCGTGGAAGGGGTTAAATGCATCAAAGTAGGTGCTCGCACACGAGGGGAGACTTTGGTCTCCCCGACAAATAATCTGGGGTTGGTGCCTAATTAAATTGATAAATCTGGGGTTGGGGCCCAGCTTAATATGTGCAGGGTTTTAGCGAAATGGTTCCGGTGTTTCCGGTTTGTTCCATATTCCCTTATTGTTATTAGACATCTACTTTGTTGTCACTGACATTTACCCACTTCCGTGACAGGCGCTACGAGGGGGCGTTAGCCGGGAGATTGTTGAGACTGCGACGCGAGGGCCGTAGTCAAACACTTGGTTATTTTTATTATCTCATTCTCATATGCTTTAATAGTTAATTTGTTTGTGGGCAGTAATATTCGTGGACATGTAGTTTTTAGCACTGTGGATGAGTGTACGTTTATAGTGTGGTTATTGTGGTGATGTTTTCTTGTGCGGCATGTTTTCATGATAACCAAATGATTGCGAAAAGGTTTTCTCAAAACGAAGTGCCGTGTGGGCACGGGTTTTGCACTGCTGGCTTTATCCTTTCTAAACATTGATGCCGCTTTAATATTCCGCTTGATGTTGAATGTCTATTATATGGTTGATGGTTGGTGTTGGATGTATGATGTGGTAAATAGACGCCGTGCATATACAAAGGAGACTCCGTCCGTGGACAGAGTGAATTGTGTATGTGGCGGTTTGGCACGCACCGGGGATGAGGTTTAAACTACCTTGTCAAGAAAAAAAAAAGATACACACGAATTTCCGCTTTGATAGACTCAAAAACCTCCGGGGGCGTGACAGATTAAATGGTATCAGAGAAAAACAACCATAACCATAGTAGACGTGATCCACATCGACAGTGTAGGGTACCACAAGCAAATTAGTACATAGATAACCAAGGTATAGGTGCGTAGTACATGAGAGTACGGTGAAAAAAGGGAACGTAATGTAGGTGTAATCGTAAGACAGGGTATTAGTTGTTATAACCTTAGGGTAACGTGGTTTCTTTGCCTACAGCAGACAACGGCCAGGATCCGGCCACCGAGTGCTAACCATTCTCAATGGACAGGATGGATTCTGTGGCCGCAGCCTACCGCATACTCCGCAACCAGCTACGCGACATAGCGGGGCAAATGCTAACTCTCACAGAGCGCCTAAGCATACTGACTCAGGATTTTGAGGGTGTCGACCGCATCCGCAAGGACGCCAGGAACGGCGCCTATCGGGGAATGCCGCCGACAGGATTCCCTACTTTTAATGAAACGATTATTTTGGCCCAGCGGGCAGAGCAAGAACTGGCCGAGGCACGCGCTCGGCAGAGTTATCCCTATCCCAGACCGGCAGAGAACCCTTTCCAGCAGGGCCCGGCACTCAAACGTCCGAGGACAGAGGGAACCTTTGGAAAGGCAAGGAGAGGAGGATCCAAACCGCAGAGGAAGCCGTGTCCCATATATAGTGGGGCGCATCAGGTGACTGACTGCCCATGGAGTCACGACCACTGCTACCGGTGTGGCAAACCAGGACACGCACGCTTCGAGTGCCCACGGAAACCGGGCACCACCAGGCCTCCGGCACCGCGACCGGAGGGACCGGGAAGACTGCTGCACCCGTTCCACGAGGGGGCCCCGCCCCGGAGGGCCAAGGAGGAAGACGACCGGAGAAAACGCGGAGGACGAACGACACCACAGCAAGGGACGCGAAACCACTTCAGGGACCTGTGTAATCTGCAAGGGTGCCCACCCGGTGGCAGAATGTACGTGGAGGTACCACTACTGCAATCAGTGCGGCTTACCGGACCACTCCCGTGCCTTCTGCCCTCAGAGGCCCACTTCCCGCCGCGCCGCGCCACACAGCAGGAAGGACCGGAGAATGCCGCGACCCCCGTTCAGCCAAGGATTCGCCTGACGACCAGCAATCTGCAGACTCCTCAGACGTCAAGTCCCTTCCCCAGCACGCCGTACGACGCTGGCCCAAGGGCTGTGGACGGGCTCCCCGGGATACTGCAGTGGAGGACGCTACGTCCCAGACCTAGTAACGGCAGGTAAACTTTTGGTTTCACTTTTTCTTCTTAGATTAGGAGCACCGGTCACACCTTAGCCTGCTACCCCTGTTAGACTCTTTCTCTCGCTCCCTCTCTCTAGAATCCTTAAGTATTAGGCGAAGCCTCCCCCGGCCGATGTGCGCGGGCGAGCTTCGAAGCATAGGAGAACCTTGTGTACTCGGGCCCGTTAAGGGCCATGCAAGGAATAAATAGGCTCCACCCTATGCCTTGCAGCCGAGAACCCAATGGGCAGATAGGTAGTTCAGGGCCGCTCCCCAGATAAGGATCAGCGGTCCCGTGGTAAGGGAATTTCTGGACGTGTTTCCGGCAGAGCTCCCCGGAGCGCCGCCGGAACGAGAAGTCGACTTTCCCATTGAACTACTTCCCGGCACCAAACCCATCACCAAGGCACCGTACAGGATGGCCTTCGCGGAGTTGAAGGAACTCAAGGCACAGTTGGAGGACCTTCGATAAGGGCTTCATCAGACCTAGCGCGTCACCCTGGGGCGCGCCCGTCCTGTTTGTGAGAAAGAAGGACGGAAGTCTCCGGTTGTGCATCGACTACCGGGAGATAAATAAGGTCACCGTTAAGAACAAGTACCCCCTGCCAAGGATCGACGACCTCTTCGACCAACTACAGGGGGCGACGGTGTTTTCAAAGATTGACCTGCAGTCGGCTATCATCAGGTCCAGGTCAAGGGGGAGGACATCCCCAAAACGGCTTTTCGGACTCGCTACGGTCATTACGAATTTACTGTAATGCCGTTCGGGCTCACGAATGCCCCGGCAGTGTTCATGGACATGATGAACAGGGTATTCAAACCCTTCCTGGATTTATTCGTGGTGGTCTTCATCGACGATATCCTCATCTATTCCCGTACAGATGAGGAACATGAAGAACATCTGCGCACAGTCCTCCAGACCCTACGGGAACAGAAACTCTACGCCAAACTCAAAAAGTGTGAGTTTTGGCTCCGAGAGGTTGGCTTCTTGGGGCACGTAATCTCGGCGGCTGGGGTCGCAGTCGATCCGAAGAAGATAGATTCGGTGACGGACTGGTCCCAACCGACGACGGTGACGGAGGTTCGAAGCTTTCTAGGATTAGCCGGGTACTACCGGCGCTTCGTGGAGGGTTTCTCCAAGATAGCCACCCCCTTAAACGCTTGACTAAAAAGGGGGAAAAGTTCATCTGGACGGACAAATGTCAGAGGAGCTTCGAGGAGCTCAAGGATAGATTGACGCGAGCTCCGATTCTCGCCCTGCCGGAACCAGGGAGGATTATGAAGTGTATTGCGATGCGTCGCGAAACGGACTGGGTGGAGTGCTCATGCAACGGGGGAAGGTTATAGCCTATGCGTCAAGGCAGCTCAAAGAATACGAGCGAAACTACCCCGTGCACGATTTGGAACTCGCAGCGTTGTGTTCGTCCTCAAGCTTTGGAGACACTACCTGTATGGGGCACACTGCAATGTGTACTCAGATCATAAAAGTCTTAAGTACCTTTTCACCCAAAAGGAGTTAAATTTGCGACAAAGACGGTGGCTCGAGCTATTGAAGGATTACGATTTAACGATCCACTACCACCCGGAAAGGCAAACGTGGTGGCCGACGCCCTGAGCCGTAAGGGTCAGGCCGAGAAGGCAGGGGTAAGTGCCATCACCCAGCAAGATAGTCTGATTGCGGAATTTTGCGATTAAGACTAGAAGTAGTACCAGCGGGTACAGTCGAACACTTCTGACACTGGTGGTCAGACCTACCCTGCTTGACAGAATTCTCGAGGGGCAGTCGACTGATGACCAACTCCAGCTGGTGCGAGGTAGAGTAACTGCCGACCCAGAAGGTGATTTCACAGTAAACTCCGACGGCACGATACGATTTCGGGGACGAATCTGCGTGCCGGATCTACCGAACTCAAAGAGGAAATCCTGCGGGAGGCGCATACAGCTCCATATACAGCGCATCCCGGGGGAACGAAGATGTACAAGGACGTCAAACAGACCTTCTGGTGGCCCAAAATGAAGGGAGACGTGACTCGATTTGTGGGCACACTGCCTGGTGTGCCAACGAGTGAAGGCCGAGCACCAGCGTCCAGCAGGAAAATTGCAACCCTTACCGGCCCGTGTGGAAGTGGGACATGATTACCATGGATTTTGTGACCGGGTCCCGAGATCGTCACAGGGACACGATGCAATATGGGTAATCGTGGACCGTCTGACGAAATCGGCCCCACTTTCTGCCCATACACACGACGTGGCGCGGGAACGACTGGCGCAAACCTACATCAACGAGATAGTAAGG
>CM055084.1:429311-451119 GCA_029204045.2 Tillandsia leiboldiana
CACATTAACTGCTAAAGAATTAAGCTGTATAATAAAAAAGAGCTTCGATTCAGATAGAGCTCGAATAGCCTGCCATGCTAACTACATGAAGTTTAAAGTTTATGTTTTACTCGAACTGCAAAATGATCTGAAAAGCATAGAGCGTTTTCGGACGACCGAGGTATCGCATGTACAGGCGCATGCTTAAATGATACGTCGCATGAATGTTTCGATATCTTACCTTATTCTCATCTAACCTGCCAAGCGAAGTGATAACCTTAGAAACTATATATTCACGGTCCACCACCCCGACATTAATGTCCGATCGCCCTGCGGAAAAAGGATTTCGTATGTTTTACAATCCCTGCAACTTCGACGAAGAAAGACTATAATTTAAAATATAAAACTGTACCTGAGCACAGTAGCCGAGTTTGTAATCGAGACCCCAAGCGTAAATCAAGTCATTCTACAAAGAATAGGGAAATCGTCAATTTTAGATGCTGGAGCCACAACTGAACATTTCGTCACGAAAAATTTATATATAGCCTCTTTCGCGACATCTAAAGGGGCAGAAGTGTTATCATGGATCTAAGACATAAAAAGCACAATAAGGCTAGATAAATCAATAAGAAATCATCGACGCACTTGAATCATATACCATACACATCGCCAAGCAGCTTTGGAAAAGACGGGAGCCATCATTTCCACCCATCTGTAAATAAAAAAATAAGTAAGAACGCGGAAACTAAAACAAAGAATTGTATAGTACATGTAATTGATAAAAGCGAACAAAAACTAACAGCTAAATCACAGAAGCCATACCGTAAAAGTTTACCCTCTATACAAAGTTATTATAGTTGAAGTAAGAGGAATATAGAAGATGATGATAAAATAAATAAATAGCATATGAAGGGAATATATATGATTACCCTGTGCATGGAGGGCCAGTACTGTTGTCATAACATCTCCCACCGCCATTTAACTGTATATTCTTCTGTTTACACGAAACAAATATTTTTCACTGTTGTTAGTATACAAAATTTCATTCTGATTCATATGAACTCGAAAAGGAAAATTTTACTGAATTTCGTAGGGAGAGATGGCAAAACCTGTGTACATCTCCTCTTCCCCAGCGAGACGTGATTCGATGATGAATCTGAGATTTCTTACTGTCCAACGCAGGTTGCGATATCTCTAGCCCTTCTCTTTTAACTATTTCTAGATACCTGCAAGAAACATAGTTTTGAACATAAAAGACTCGCACATAAATAGCGACTGAGATACACAAATAACTCGATCAAAGAGGCATCATCAAATTTAAAAAAAAATAGTAACTTATGATTATCATCTTAGTCTAAAAGAAAACAAGAGATTCAATGACAAGAACAGTCCAAAAGCAGGTATATACTACATTAAAAATTTGAGTTGGGATTATTTGATCCATCGCTTTTTTTTCTCATTTAATACATAACCATCCTCGGGCTTTATATCTCTTTCTCCTGTTGAAACAAATCTTTATTGAATTAAGAAGGTCCGGGAACTATTCGCTCTTATTTATTAAAAATAATAATGATGCGAGATTTACCTCAAAGGATGAAAGTTTTCCACTTCAAGATCCTCGTCCCAGAGAAATATATAATTATACTCCGCAACTACATCTGGGTGCAGAAACCTCTTAGCAAACCACCTTCGAAAACAATAAATTTTTACTTAGAAGAGCTATATACGAATTGGAAATAGTAGATCTATTGCAACCATCCAACAAAGTACCATTTGGTTTGATCAATCGCAGATATATGTGTAATGCTATCACTCCACTGTAAGTCTCTCCACTTATCCACGACGCCGTCATAGTGAAAGAGCATCACAGTAAATTCAGTGGAAGGGAACTGCATAATAATAATAATAATAAAGAAGAGCTAAGAAATCAAATAGTTATATTATCCATAATACACTGATCTTAACAATTTAATTAAGAAAAAAAAATGAACATGAAATAATAAATTATCAATTACCTTTGTAACAATCTTGTCCACTACTTCTTTTTGCTTTATTCCAGCAGGAATCGCTAACAAGCTTTTTGATGGTTTCTCATGTCCCTGTTTTAATTAATCTCATTAGAGAACATTCATAACGAATTTCGTGCAAAGTTGCCAAATAGAAATTATTACGACTTTATTGTTCACTGATTTTTCTGAAATATCTCGATTCGATATTAGCTTATTGTAACTTAGATAATCAGAAGAATTAGCTAGATTCTTGGCTAAGATACTAAAGGCTTGGGTATACGAATATCTGAATTTACTGATATTTAAATAAACACTAAAAATTTACGACTTCATCGATATGCTTCTACCAGAAGATACAAATTTAACAGACCTTTTTTTTCCGGAGAACCCATAAGCTGTCCATTTCCAAGTTCGATGTCTCGCTGATAATGCCTCTTGGCAATGGCTCACTTCCTAAAGGCTTGCTTTGATTCTATGAACAATAAAAAAAGTAAAACATCAAGTAAGTCCAAACACGAATGTCGAAAACACAGGAAGTTCAAAGCAAAACATTGATCAAAAAATCAAAAACTAAAATGTTTACACGAAACAACCTCGCATAACTGGGACTGAGTGATCAGCAAAGGAGATTCATCGGTCCCGACATAATTAGCCGTTTGCCATGTTGGTGCTTTCTGCAAAGCGAAACAAGAAATACTTCGAAATCAGAAATTCATCAGCAGTCGAGAGGCACAAAGCGTAATAATAAAACGCATTTAGCGACATAATTATCGTGAAATTCACCTCGCTGGAATTGAATGTGACCAAAGCACTCCCAACAAAGAAAATAGCACAAAGAATAATAGCAGCCGGTAAGCTATTGCAGAGGCATATTCTCCTATGTGTTGGATCAGTTAGTAAAGGAACCTGGAGAAAACAATAGAAAAACAAAAATTAGCTACACCAATACAATTTCGAGAAAATCAAACCAAAATGGATACATGCAACACAAGTAACTAACTTTGCACATAAGTTCTTACTTGTCGAATATTATATATCAATAGTTTCTAGTAAAATTGAAGTAAATTGAGCAAAACTTCTCACCGAAAGTAGCCGGTCCATTTAAATTTCATCAATTTTCACCACAATTCGAAACAGGGAAAATCCATTTTCTACTTGTAAAAGTAAACAATTTTTCAGGACATTTATAAATCACAAACACAAAAAACAACTAGTTATGAAAATTGTTCTGAACACAATTTCTGACAGTAAACTAAAAAGGGCAAATCTATTTTATTTCAACTTGCTAAAAAACCCCCCTCTAACCAATTTGTTACCAATTTTTCAGGGTACTAACAAATCACAAACCCCAAACAACTTCGCTATCATAACAAATAAGAAAGGTACAACCACCAAGCATTTGAGATTACAATATCTAATCAGAAGAGTAACCACAAAGCAATCATCAAAACTCCAATTCCAAAATTGTCTTCAAAAAGCAGCAAACTTTATGCTAAAAACACCAAATAAAACAACTTACGCAGATCCATTTCTTCATCTTCCATGAACTTCCTGTCAAAAGCTGCAAAAACAGAGATGACCCAGAAAAGGAAAGTTAATCCCCCATCACCCAAACCCCAAAAAAAAAAAAATCCAATTTTGAGGAGTCCTCATTTCAGGAAACACTCAACCAAGGGTCTCCAACACAAAACAAAAAATAAAAAATAAAAAATAAAAAATAAAAAATAAAAAATAAAAAATAAAAAATAAAAAGGAGCGTGGTTGTGAACAGAACAAAGTAACAACACAAAACGCACCATAACCAGTCAAGCTTGATGGACCAAATGAGTTCCAATATCTCAGATACGCAAAACGAAAAGAGGAAACGCAAATTGAAGCGCAAAAAGAGGGGTTTTGGGAGTGAAAGAGAGGAGGTTTTTGAAAAAGGAGAGATTGGGGGAGAAGGGGAGATGAAGAGGAAAAGAGAGAGAAAGAGAACAGGGGCGTTCCTTTTCCGTTTCCTATTTATTTATTTCCTCAGTCAATAAGAGAGAGAATATTTTGTTCTTTGTTTTCGTTAGAGAGATAGAGAGAGATGAGAGAGAAACGATTGGATGTATCAGATGTATTTGTGATAAATTTTCGATATTTAAATATGTAAATTAATCTAATTTAATAGATAAATTTTTATAACTGAAATTTAATCGGATAAATATAATTTGAATAATGATAATATATATCTACAGTAACAAATTTCTTAGTGATTAATTATTATTATGAAATGGATAAGATCAAAAAAAAAAAAAAAGATAAATATAATTGCGGTTATTTGTTGAATAGGATTATCATTAAAAATATTAATTGTTAGTAGTTAAGAGTGTGTGGTTCACTGTGCACCAGGTGCAAGCAAAATTTAGAGAGAGAAAATGATGGTGAGAAAAATCTAAGAATACTAAAAAATAATAATAATAATAATATTTTTTTTTCTTTTTCTTTTTTTTTTTTTTTTAAAAAAAAAAAAAAAAAAAAAAAAAAAAAAAAAAAAAAGTCCAACAGGCAACAACAGTGGAAGATATCCGAAAGAGTGGGGCCCACTAGTTGGAAGTCGAAGGTTACTGTTGGTGGAATAAAAAAATTTCATGAACCCGGTCCGCGGCTCTGTCTCGTGCACCGCAGCTCTCGGCCCTCCATCTCATTCTAGGAAGACATCTCCACCGTTCGTTGATGGAAAAAAGTGGGTAGAGAGCGGTTTTAGAACGTGGGTGCACGAGATTATTCCTGGACCCGGTGCACGGAAATGATTTTCCTATATTTTTGTTGTCGCCGCGCATGAGGGGATATCTCTCCACTGCTGTCCCACGACTCCCACCACATTCATCGCAAACAGGAAAAGTGGTTTCCTGTGAAATTACCAAAATACCCCTGGGGCCCAACCCATTCAATTAATCCAATTTGTTTAGAATTTACAAGGGCATTTTGGGTAATTTAAATGAGCATCTTATGGAGACAAAAAAAAAAAAAAAAAAAAAAAAAAAAAGTAGATAAGGACTCTAGTGATATCTCTTATAATTAGTTGGCTCATTCATTTTGCTCACCTCTATTCTTGGTGGTGATATTTTGGAAAAATTGGGGTAGCTTCTTTAAAATAGTAACTTTTATGATGATCAAATTTTTGGTAAAAAAATGTACCATACATCAACCCCCTCCTCTATAGGCTATTTTTAAAGTACATGTATACCTAGTACCTATTAATTAATTTTCTTTTGATTCTCATTTAAGCTATTTTATTATCAATTAAATTATAAATTTAAGCTATGGATTTATTTACTAATTATTATTAATAATAAAAAAAAGGTGCTTATATAAAAATTATTTGTAAGGGATCTAATTAAATATGACCTCCAAGTTGAGGGACCCATATTAATTAAATACCTATGTCTCATATCTTATTAATTTTTTTATTCATTTTCTAGGTATAGTGGTTGGACAAAGAAAAAGTCAATGGAAACAAACACTTTGGAACATGTTGCATATAAACCCCAACACTTTATTATTATTATTATTGGGTGCATGGAGAATTATCCACATCAAATAAATAAAATCAAATAAAATGGCCTTTTAATTTGGATGTTTGTTTCTCACATGGGAGAGAGATTACACAAATTTAGAATAAGTACTATGACCCATTAGTGAGACCCCAGTACATATGCTTTGTGTGCCCGTGTTTTAATTGTAGTAGTTCTTTTGTGTTCTTTGTGCTGTATCGTTGAACTTACTAACATACAAATTCAATTTTTTTATCGTTTTTGTTTACTCTTTGTCAAATGATTATCAGAATATATATCTTAATTAGTTAAATTACAAAATTTTGATTAAAATAATTGTTATTGAGCTAGAGATTCGCTTTGAAGCAGATCTTTTTATGCATCTTTAAGATACTTGAGAAAAAGAAGGTTTAGCAATTTAAACTGTTCTATAAATATGTGATTGGATCTAGGTGAATTTCATATATATATATATATATATATATATATATATATATATATATATATATATATATATATATATATATATATATATATATATGCATGGATTAATGTAAAAACATTTCTAACAACCCTCTCAAATCTCATACACAAATTATATAACAAGGTTGGTGTGTGAATTAAAGTTGGTAGAGTGGGAATTAAAGTTGATTTATTATATATGAGATGTATAATAATTTGGCATCATTACATATAAAATATATAACAAATATTGTTACTTATCTTGAGATCATACATATGATTTGAAGTTTAATTAATGAAATTGAGAGCTACATAGAGTGCGATAATTAATAATGACTAAGCCGAAAACTTTCAAATGTTTGCGACACTTTAAATGTTCGAGAAACAAAATAAAACTCTCAGATAATAAGTTCAGAAGCTAATTAATGGTGAAATCCAAATAATAATCTTCAAAACATGATCGACCATTTTTTCTCGGGTAATATTTTCCGTTCAAAATACACCAATACTTTGTAACTTCCGTACCAGATGTATATGCCTTTGCTGTGAATGAAATTTTTCAGTGCTCAATAAATTGACATGTCGATTAACTAATGGCGTGTTTGACCGTGTGTATGTTGTGGTCCATGAGCTAGGTCAGGGGTCCACGAACCGTTCGATTCGAGATGGGGGGCCGATGATTCGCCCATGGCATCTAACTCATGCAATCTCCTGCCAACTTTGAACCATTCTCCCCTTCCAACTTATCACTAGCTAGAGATCTCAACATCTTTGAAGCTTAAATACTTTCATGTATAGCATATATATATATATATATATATATATATATATATATATATATATATATACACACTATTGTATACGTGAATAGATGAGTTATTTTACCAAAGTATTTATCAACCAAAGTAGACCAGAACCACACGTACGTGTCCCACACTACACGTTAATTTTGACTACAATGTACACATATCAGCGTCGACCAAGCACGTCACCTTCGATCCTTGTTGGAGAATTATCTTTTCAAATTAATTTTTTTAATCAAATAATTTAAATTTAATTTAAATTTGAAACGCTATAAAGTAAAATTTAGATGAAGTCTATGAATGTCGAGGCGTGCATAAGTACTATCTTAAAAGCGAGATTATTCCTCCACGTGCGAGGTTTCAGTAATCACCCCTAGCGATACAACGACCACTGTTCACCCCGCCAGCAACGACTCCGGAATAATACGTAGCGAACGCAACAACTTTCAGAGATCCAGCAAGAATAAGACTTCAATCAAAATAAAGAATAGCAAAATATAAATCTCAATATGTACTATAGCTTATGGTGTGTAGCTAACTAAGCTCTCAATCTCCATGTATACTAGTTACTACCCCGCGCTACGCCGCGGCATTACTGAGTTAGTAAAATTTAGAAAAAATGAATAGAATATCCAAAGTATAACAAAAATTATTAGCAAAATCTTCAAATTATAAAAAAGTGTACTAAATTACAACAAACCACAACATAACAAAGGGAAGTTAAACAGTTGAAATATAGTTCTTGATTGAAAGTACAAATTTCTTATAATTATTTATTTGCATAATGTAAATCTAAATAAGTTATGTTGGAATATGATTCTGCATTATTTGTCTTCACTTGCTTCTTCACTTGGTTCAGCATTATCACTTGCTTGAGCATCATCAGTTGATTGAGCATCATGAGGAAATCTATAGGTGGAAGAAGAAAATCACTAAAAAGAAGAAAATAAAGAGGAAGATAATTTTAAATATAAATCTATAGGTGGAAGAAGAAAATCACTAAAAAGAAGAAAATAAAGAGGAAGATAATTTTAAATATAAATAAAAAATTTAATTGTTATTACCTAATACACTGCCTTTTTGCCAATGGAACTTGATCTAAATTTTCCAGATGAACTACAGAACTGTCATTTTTAAAAATTTAAATATTAAAATGGCAAAAGTATATTATATCAAATGAATAAAATAAATATAAAATAAGGATACCTTGAAGATTTTTTTGGAGTTGGAGATGCTTCTTGAAATAATTCTTCTTGAATTTGTTTTCCTTTTGGAGATGACAGAAGTTGTTCTTCACACTTAATAAGTAGATTCTTTCCAAGTTGACTTTGGCCTGAGTGAAGTTGTTCTTCACATTTAATATGTAGGTCCTTTCCAAGTTGACCTTTGCCTTTTACATCATAATTTGAGGTATAAAGTTTATTAACTTTGAAACAGGGGTTTGTTGCACTAAATCTTTGTGAATCTGGAGAAATTTGGAAAATGTGTTTTTGACCGATAATATTTTTAATGGCTGGAGGCAAGACGAATCTGTCTGAACCAACTGCTGCAGCAAGATTTTGTGCTGGGATGCGAATTAAATTTTGCGCTACTCTTCCAAATATTGTAAAAGTTCCAACATCAGTATCATCTGCGACGGTGGCGTTTAGCTTGTACCTTATAATAATCACAATTGTTATGAAAAAATAAGTTAAATTAATGTATTTAGATGATAAACCTTTATGTTAGAGTATTTACCAAGGCATAGGAGGTTTGTCGTTGTTTCCGCAATGTGGGCAATAAAAATATCGTCGTATGACTTCACTGCTGATTTACAATAATGGCAAGCCTTATACCACCAACCATACGACGTATCTATGTCCAACAGTGTCACTTCACAGGTAAACTTCATACTCTATCGAGAAAAAGAAAATAAACAAAAAATGATTTGTTGCTATGTAGGCAAACATCACATTCTATAGAGGAGGAAAAAAAAAATAGAGGAAAAAATTTTAATTGAAAAAAAAGAAGGAAAAGTAAATTGTCATAAAAATACATCACTTACTTGAATATTAGGTGAGTCCATAGCTAAGATTTCAGAAATAGTTTTTTCTATTCATTCGCATCTCTTCGTCAGGACTGATAATATCTTCTTGTGTACAGATGATTGCTTTATTGGGTTAGCTGTTGGGCTTACTCTGTACATCAAGATTCACATGTAAATAACAACATGACTCAAAGGAATTAAATTGTAAGCAAATTCGCAAATGCATAACCAAGCCCCCAAATGCATTGCAACATATTCTCTAAAGGCAAATGAATGTTATTCATAATGGCTTTTCCTCTAAAAAGGCACCACAAGCACACAATTCCACACAACAAAACTGCACATTGTAGATTTAAGGCATCGGAAATCGAACGCAAGCAAAGGGATCACAGAAAATAAAACAGCAATCACGCATGGGATGAACCATCACCAAGAATGAGTAGAGAAGGCGTACTAAACAGAGCAGAAGGCAAAGGAGCAGATCAAGAAAGAAGGAAGGGAGCTGCACACAAATCGCAAGAAACTTTCTGTTGTGACCTACCAAATACAGGAAGAAAGAGTGGAAAATATCAGCACAAGTTCATATATTAACTGTTGCAAGGAACCAAATAATTAACAAAGAAGACAAAGTAAAGAATACCTGAAGAATTAAAGGGCTCGGAGATCCTTCTAATTACAGGGTCCTACCAAATAAAAGTAACACACTATTTTAGTTAATCCCTACATAGAAAAAGTTTAGAGAAAAACTTAGAGGAATACTCAACCTTTCCATGAAAACATGAGCAATCTTGTGTTCTTCTAAGAACTGAACACCTATATTTATAGCATTTATAGCCACACATACAATATGCATCATAAGAAGCAAAAACCTTCAGGGATAGGCCAAATTTGTATAGCAGTGAGTAGTAGGTGATGACGGCGACCAATCCCATCATCACCGGCCACCAGCACTGCCAACATTTCTGAGAAAAGAGAGCAAAACAGCCTAGCAACATTTCTGAGAAAAGAGAGCAAAACAGAGAGAGGAAGAAGGGGAGAGGAAAAGAGTGAGCGAGTAATAAATGAGAGCAGAGAAGTGAGGGGGCACAGGTCTGAGACAGCGCGGAGCAAGTACGACCGTACCATCAATTTCATCAATTTCAGGTAGAATGGTACAGGACATACATCCCAGATCACAGAGGAGCCGCACGACGCATGACACCACCCAGATCACAGAGTAGTTTTTAAAAAAAATACTTGGTGAGCAACATACACCACCGCAAGCATTCTCTCAAACAGTTGGTGAGCAAAATGCTGGCACCGTACAGATCGGTTATAGTCAACCGAAGGAGATGACGCAACAGTAAGGGGAGAGCAAGTGAAGAGGGAGGACGTTCAGAGGAGAGGGTACCATCAAAATCAACGAAGATTACACTCACAAAATCCCAAGGACGACAAAACCCACAGAGAAGCAGCACGGAGCCCAGCCGAGGAGGAGAAAGAGGGAGGGGGGCGAACGCGCGCAGGCCCGTACGATCCGCCGAGGGATGTGACGGAGCAGTAAGAGGAGAGGCCCAAGGACATTAAAACCCACAGAGAAGCAGCACGGAGCCCAGCCGAGGAGGAGACAGAGGGAGGGGGGCGAACGGGGCGGTAGCGCGCAGGGCCGTACGATCCGCGGAAGGATGTGACGGAACAGTAAGAGAAGAGAAGGCGAAGAAGGAAGGCGGTCAGGGGAGGAACGTGGAGTGCAAGGGGAAGAGAAGCCTCTGCAAATCTGGTGAGCCGTACTGTAGCAGTAGGTTGTGTAGCAGTAGTGAGAGAAAGAGGAAGGGTTGTGTAGCAGCAGGAGAGAGAGAGCAAGCTGGCAAAGTGAAGGGCGAGGAGGAGCGAGGAGAGATCGACACGTAAGACAGTTAAAACTCACCATTCATGTCTTTTATTGATATAAAGCCCAACAAGAAAGAGCCCGTTCACCATCAAGGGACAAGCTTCAACGGGTAGCTTTCTTGGGTAGCCCAAAAAGCAAGTTCCCAAGAAATGAGTTAAGGTAAAAGAAAAGTCAAAATAAAAATAGAATCAGGCGCGCCGCTGCCCGGACCCCAGCTCAGCTCGTGCTGTGTGCGCGTGTTTAAGAGAAGCCTTGCTCTCATTTTTTCCCTAACAAATACATGCACAAGTGAGCGAGTAAATAAACCCACTCTACATGTGATGAGTTTTCAACGTGGGACTAAACATCACATGTAGAGAATGATGGATTTGGACTTTCAGACAAAATCCATTGATATTTAGACTGTCCAAAAAATTCAAAGATCAAAACAAAAGTTTAAAATTACCAAATCCATATAAAATCCAACAATTCTCACGTTATTAAATATTTCCACACCTTTTTTTAAATTTTTTTAATTTTGCAGGTTACAATTGAAATACTTATTGTCCTAACATTATACTATATAAATATACAAATTTTGGATATGTGGCTACAAATTAAAGTGCGAAAATGAAAACTTTTAGCATACCAACCATTGTGTGTTTTTTTTCTTAAAATTAAATTTATTAAAATTTTATTTGTAAAAATATATTTAGGGTGAACACGCATTTAAAGACAGTAAATTATTTACCGCTTTAATTTTTATATTTTTTTTATAATATCATAGAGGTGGTGAATAATTTAGAAAAATATTTTTATTTATCTATTTATATACATAATTAAAAGGAGATTGCAGTAAAAAATTATAAATTTTTATTTGTTCCGTACATAATATTACTGTATAATATTATTTGCGGAAGTTTTTATTTTACAACTTTATCCGGTTCTAATTTTGCCAAATTATATTGTATCTGTTAGATATATCTCAATAGTTTACCGCATATAAAAAAATACTGTGATGAATAATTTTATTATTTATATTTATATTTTTTTTATAAAAATAATTAATTTTAAATTATAAAATAAAATAAAATTATTTATATAAAAAAAAATTATGAAGATTACCTGGTAGCCCGGTTTCAATCGAGTCATACTTTGACGCGGACAGCTTGAAAAGATGTAGCTCGCTGACTAAGACCTTCACACACACACACACACACACATCTCGATGGCTATCTCTTTCGGATTGCAGCTAAAGATAAGATGCACTTTTATTTCTGATTAAAAAAGACTTCGACAACAAATCAAATCGTGAAAATCGTGAAGATCGCACTTTATGTTTCTTTTTGATCGAACGGTCTGAGATAGTTTTTAATATTAAACAGGTCAAAGAAAAAACAGTTTAAGATATAATATCACGTTCCCATATCTGAACATTGTGTGGATCTTTATGATGCGTTTGGAATCGGGTTAAGATAGAATTAGTTAAATCCGAAATAAGTATAAAGTACGGAACTAGAGCGAAAAAGCGTTTGGAATGGTTCCAGGGATAAGAGATTTTGTGTTTGGTTTAATAATGAGGAATAGGAGAAATAAAAAGAATAAGTTGGATAAATTACTTTTTTACCCTCAAAAATTAATATGTGATAAAGAGAGAGAGAGGAGAGAGAGAGATTTGTGATGATGAGAGTGTATTAGAAATAAGGAAAAGAGAGAGAGGAGAGAGAGGGATTTATGATGATGAGAGTGTATTGGAAAGAGAGAAAGGAGGGGAGGAGGGGTAGTTTGGTAAAAAAAAAAATTATAAAATAATAGGTAAGAACTGTTGTTCCAGCTTATTCTAGTTGTTCTGGGATAAACAATACCAGATGGTTACAAGTGCGTTTGGTAGAATAAAGAAGATAAACCCGCTATTTTCGGTTCTAGCCCACATCCAAACGGGCACTTAATCTATTGTGGATCCCGTCTCATTTAATTTACTGGACTTAACCCAATTCAACTTGTGAGTTTCCTCGGCCTAGTGTCATGGGACCTAGAGTGAGATTTATTTTAGTCAATTTTAGTGGATAATAAGTAGTGAATAAGTCTAAGTCTTTTGGTAACCTACAACACCAATGGGCTTGGGCCTGTACCAACACCCTAATGACCCAGCGCAAAATTGTTTAGCTTATAACTGGGTCGGATTTAAAATTTTAATACAACCCAAGTGAAGAGAAATTTTTTTTACTGTGTTAATTCAGCGAATCTATTCAGTCAAATAGTTAATTTTTTTAAAAAAAATGTTAATTTGTATAAAAATTTGATTGATTTTGGGTTTGTGTAAAAGTGTGCAACCTTTCCTATTTTTGAAGATTCCATCCGAATTTTTCAAAAATTGATAAAAACACTCTTATTTAATTTTTTTTCTCTACTTTTTTTTTTTTTTTTTTCTCCACTCGAGTTACATCTTCCTCCTCTTTTTCTTCCCGTCTCACTTTCACGCCCCACGTAACGTCCAAACCGCCGCCACTATGAACCCCGCCGGAACACCGTCTCTGGACGCTGCACCCGTTCCGGCCTTGCCAGCGCTTGCACCCACGCCCATGTATATCTAATTGGCACAACGTCGCGGGTGCGGGTGCGAGCGCGAGCACAACAGGAGCGGGCATGGCTTTAATGAGCAGCACTCCAACATGATTGATGACGACGACGGAAGAAAAAGAAATAACGGATAGAAAAAATTAATAATAAAAAAATTAAAGCAAAAATATTTTTTTTCTTCTAAAAAAATTATTATTTATCGTCGTTATTATAAAAAATGCCAAAAAACGTAAGAAGATGAAAGAAAAATATAAAATTATACTGGTAAGATAAAGTTACACAGTTTCAGAGAAATTTTGCACTGTTTTAAACAAAAATTATACGTTTTGAGATAAAAATTATACCTTTTGAGATGAGAGTTGTACTTTTTCGACAGAAGTTGTACTCTTTGATTTAAAGTTGTACTATTTCTGCTTCTCCTTTTCCTTTTCTTTCGCTTCCTTGTGCTTATTTTGCGCCCATTCCGAACGAGGAGGAGGAGTCAGGTCTTGCCTCCACTTAATTACAAAATTTTATTTTTTAATTAAATGAAATTCTCGTGCGTTTTCTCATATTGGTTGTGGAGAATGAGATAAGGACGACGATGAGGAGCCATACAAGGATGGAGAAAAAAATGAGAGTTACACTCTTTAGACAAAAGTTATACTCTTTGAACTGAAGTTACATTATTTTTTTTTCTCCTTTCCTTCCACTTTTTAGTGCTTTTTTGTACCTATTCGGGATAAGGAGGAGTCGTACAATGGCCTCGTCACTATTTAATTAAGTAGAACTCTCGTGCGCTTTCTCATATTGAGCGTGAAGAAGAGGATGATAACGATAATTAGAAGCCGTACGAGGAAGCGCACCTCCCGCGGGAAGAAGGCAAGGTGGGCCGCCTCCGCCACCCTCATCTCCGGCGTCACCGTACACCCTCATCTCCGGCGTCACCGTACTCTCCTCCATCTCCATCATACGCAACGTTAGTCCCAGATGGGCACAGAAAAAGTACGAGGAAGTAGAGAGAAAGAATGAGGAAGAGGAGCATAAATAGTACAACTTTCACCTAAAAAGTATAAGGAAAATGCTATGTGTACACCCGTAAGGGGTGTACATCTCACACCCCCACCCATCTAAGGGTGGGGGTGTGATGATGGATCACTTGATGTGACCCGTAAAAAATATCGCCACCATTAAAATGGTGGAGATGTATGATGTACACCCCTTTGGGGTGTACATGTAGCATTGCTCAAAGTATAACTCTCACTTCAAATGGTATAATTTTTTTCTCAAAAAGTATAATTTTTATTTAAAACCGTGCAGAATTCTTTTGAAATAATATAATTTTATTTTAACACTGTAACTTCATATTTTTCTTCATTATTCTTTAATTCTTAATCTTTCTTGTGGGAAAAAATATATTTTTTTTATTTTTTTCCACTCTTTATATTTTTTTTCGTTATTATGCCTTCTCTTGTTGGGAATTGGTTGGGAATTGGATAGATCTACGGAGATGCACAAAAAATAATAATAAAAAAATAATAAAAATAAATGCTGGAAGAAAAATTTTAAATTTTTTACGGTAATTGTTAAGGAGAAAGTAAGAGATATATATTTTACTATAAAAAAAATTAAAAAATATAAACTTACATCTTATATATATCTTCTTCACATAAAAAAAGTAAGAGTCATAGGGTGAACCCATCTTTTCTTTTCTTTCTTTCTTTTTTTTTTTATTTTTTTTTTTTAACGGAGGCCAAGTTGTCTTACTGTTGTTGTCTAGTTTAATTACTCTATGAAAGCGATAGCGTGTTATATTTTTCTAAAAAAAATAAAAAATAAAAATTTAAAAAGGAATTTTTTTTTTTTTTGAAAATCATAATAAAAAGATTAAATTAGAGAGCTATAAAAAATTTCTGATCAATTTTTTTTATATATATTATTGTTTCGAGAAATCCGATCTGCTGTAACAATTGGTTGAGAATAGTACTACAAAAACCGTCGTGGCATGCGAGCTGCTCCACAACTTCTCTTGTCACTACTATTTATACATATCAAAATAAAATATAATTTTATATTTTATTTATTTTAAAATAAAATAAATTTTACTGATAATTTTGAATATATTTTATTTTTGAATGAATAAAATATATATTATATATATATATTTTAAAATATATGGATAGTATTGCTCTAATTAATTATACGCGGTATTGCGAGAAGCTTCTACATGCTGCTGCCGTACATGCCTCAGGAAATCGGCCCTTAATTAATTAGTGGAGGTGCACCAAATTAATTCGGTTACTCTAATTTAATTTTGACCGAGTCAAATTGGTACTACCAATAGAAATCGATTAAGGTTTTCAATTAATTTTCATGAACCCGGTACATGGACCTGGACCTAACCAATAATAAAAAAAGCACACATTTGTAACATTCTTCACTTTATTTTATTTTTTTTTTTTTTTTTTTTTATGGCTAAATTATATAATTTTTTTTATAAATATTTAGTTTTTTTTTCACCTGACTTTTAAATATTTATATTTTATTTTATCAAAAATTTAAGTTGATGCATTTGACCTTCCTCTGTCGTGATTCTGTTAATATTTTATTAATTTTTTATAATTTATATCAAAAATATTTTTAAAATAATAAAAATATATTAAAAATTATTATTATTATTATTATTATTATTTATAGAATAAGTAAATATAATATTGTCATTTCATCATCTTTATTAATATCGTAATTTTTGAAAATAAATTTTTTAAAATTTTTTTGTAGTTTAGCATTTTTTTTTCTTTTATACTTCATTAATCTCTCTTATCTTATAACCTCATCTTTCTGAGGCATCTGGTCATTAGCCAATTCTAAATAGTGTTTAAATTTATTTGTTATTATATATATATATATATATTTAAAAAACCGTAATCAACAGAATTAAATTAGACATAAAAAAATTTGACCAAACTTTTTATGTCCTTGTTTTAAAAAATATATGATTATTTTGAAAAAATTGAACGGTTTAAATAATTGATTAAGAATTAGGGGACTATAACATGCATGCGAGTCGCCCCACGACTTCTCTTGTTGCTACTGCCGTACGTCCTTATTAAGGAACCGTAACCTTAATTAATTATTAATTATCCTCTGCATGCTGCTGCCGTACATAGCTCAAGAAACCGGCCGTTAATTAATTAACCCAGGTGCACCGAATTAATCTGACCACACATGTGTACGTGTATAGACATTGACCGAGTCAAATTGAAACTACCAATAGAAATCAATTTAAGATTTTTGATTAATTTTCATAAACTCGATACATGGTTCAAGCTAATAATAATAATAATAATAAATGATACAAAAAGCAGAGGAAGTGCCGTTCTCGTTACCGGCCATTCTCGTTACCGTCGCCAAAGACCGCGAAAGCGATGAAAGAGAGTCCGAGAGAAAAAAAAAAAAAAAAGTGAGAGAAAAGAAAATAATAGTATTTTGTTTAGTTTTTTAAAAAATTTAAATTGTATTTGTAGAATTTAAAATAGTGCAAATTAACCTCTAAAAAATTATAAATTTTTTTTTTTAAAAAAAAATATATTTTTCCGACGAATAGTAGCCGTTGGCGTGAACTTCTAGCTGCGTGGTGTTCGGAGCCAAAGCAGCAGATCCGGATCCGGATCCGGATCCGTTCTACTTTGCTCTGAACTCGAGTTCAGGGAGGTCGCTTCGCACCTGCCTCGGAATCTCCGCCTAGGAATCCGTAATCCATCTGGCTATATTGCATTTTGGTCCGTAATTTTTTTTAAAAATCCAACATTCAAAATTCCAAAACTTTCGTAATCTCTTCACTTTAGGATCTTTTAAACATCGAATTTCAAAGTATAACGGACGGAGTGAAATTATTTTAAACGTTCAGGGACTATGGTGCAAATTTGCCCATCTCTTTCTCTTTCATTCCCCTCGCGTACTCGTTGAGAAACCCAAAGATGGAAGTAGAGGTCGTCGACCCCACTCTCTCTCTATCTCTATCTCTCTCTCTCTCGCTCTCTCTTCTTCGTCGTTTCCTAATTTCGATTTGCCCCCTCTAATTCCGCGCTTTTCCTAATTGCCCCGTTCAACACCCTAGTCTGACCCCGCTCGTCGCTTCTAGGGTTAGGGTTTCCTCCTCCTCCTCCTCCTCCTCCTCCTCCTGAATCGGAGAAAGGCCGTGCCTTTACACTCGCCCGATTGGAGGAGGCCTTCGCAATCGATCGTAAGTTCCTTGATTTCGTGCTAAAGATTCTAATTTTCGTGAGTGTTTTTATGTTTGTGGCGGCATCTTGTGTGATTTGTTGTTGGCATTGTTGTGTAATCGCGATTTTTGGTGTAAAGATGGAAATTTTGGGAGCCAAAATTAGGTTTTTTGCTATCAAATCTGGTGCTATGTTGATCTAGAGATCTGAAGAAGCGACGCGCGAATGTAGTTGTGCTTTGGAAATCGTTAGAGTAGAAGCTGCGTTGTTGATTAGATTGGGTTTGGTGGTGGAAATGGGAGTTGGTGATGCACTTGTTGCAATTTAGGATATAGTTGGTAATTGTTCTTGTGAAAATTTGCATATTGTTTGGGACGGGGACGAATTTTATGGGCACAAGTTCTTTTTGTCTTTGGTTTATGTTGCTATCCCGCGATAATCGAGAACTAGGACTAATTTGTGCCAGGTTTTATATCTAAGTAAAACTTAGTGGTTTTTGGTATAATTGTAAGGGACAAATGTAGTTCTTATTGTGATAATTAAGGAGAAAGTGATGGATAGAACAGTTATAGGATTGGTGAGAAATTGTTATTTTTTGGGTTGTTATAGAACAATCTGGTTCAGGTAAAGCTCCAATTTTTCTTAGCCTATTTTGTTGCCTTCGGTTGACGAAAACCCTTGCTATCCCTGGACCAAAAGGGCCTGCTAATGGTTTTAGGCAAAAATATTTCAGCGCTTTTGTTTTAGTGCATGCTTTTTTATTTGACATTTTCGGTTAATCTGTTGTAATCTGTCTGGCAGCCTGTAACAATCTTTCTTGACATTTTAAAACCTGATGCTTTTGAAAATTGTTTTTCTGTCGTCTATGCTTTTAAAGATTCAGAGGTTGGTCACCAGCCGGAAACTCCGTCTTTAAATTCACAGTGGAGGAGACAATTGGTTTGATATGGACATCATTGAAATCGGTTCTTCAGAAAGTGACGATGATTTTGAGGTCAGTGATGACGAATCATTAGGCGATACCTTCAGTGATGCTGCTAACCAGTGGTCGAATAGTCCACAATTTCCAATCCAGGTTGATGAAGATGAATCGAACATTGCACCTTATAGAAGTCCTCACGCTGGGCGGGATGAATTAGGCACCATAAATAATTCGGAGCTTAACAAAAATCAAGAAATGAATTCTCCGACGAACTACCCATCTCCACTCAGTCAGCGGAGGAGTCTTCCACTATCATTTCAGCCAAGATTTTCGAAGCCTACAGTGAAAGGGGTTCATGAGTTGCCTGTGAGAACCCATGAAGGGTTTGGCCCTTTTGCAAGTGCTGTCGGGCCAAACAGTAAGTTGGATGATAGGGGAAAAGAAATTAATGAATTTGATATGCACAGAAATAATGGTAAACATAGGGCGCTTCCTCCGTCTTTTGCAAATCATAAGCATGTGGAAGATACACAGTCAAAAGATTTACTAGAATCCAGGGGAAAGAGCAATTATTTTGCGAATTCTTCTCATTACTTGGGAGGGACATGCATCTAATGGTGTAAAACAGTTTCCACAACCTTCATCCAACCAGAGGCCAATTTTTTGATAATTCTTTCATAGCTTCAACTGGAAGTACTCAAGGTGATTTCTTCTTTTTATTCAGACAAACTTACCTGGTATTTAGAACAAAAGATGCGATTACCAAATAATTGAGACCATAGAGCTGTTTGGCATGGCTTCTCTTCATTACTTCGAGAAGCAATAGCCGTATGTTTGGCAAATAAAAAGTCCTCAGCTTTTGCTCTGGCTGAAAGTTGAAATGCATTTCTGGAGGCCCAAAAGAAAAGGCTCTTATTTGAGGCTTCTGCTTCTTTCAAAGTGGGAATTTATCGGGGGTGAGTTTATTGAAAAAAGCTGTAACTGCCTTTTTTGAAACAGCTCTTCTATAAAAGTTCCAGCTGCACTATACAGGAGCTACGAGGAATAAAAGATGCAGCTCTCAAATTTTTTTGTTTACCCTTTCGGTGCAGGTGATATGCATATAAAATGGAAATGCTGGTACAACACAGGGTTCTTCCTCCATCAAAATGTATGGCAATTCAAACTAATGGCTTACAGCCTGTTGCTGGTACTGATTTGCAGCATCGACCAACCTTGCAGAAGATAGGCACTTTGACTGTGATGAGAGGTGATATATCAAGAAGCATTGCAGGTAAATCTTGTTACCTCATGCAGATCGATTAAGATATTTTTTTTAAACTTGATATTTCAAGAAATTAATTATAATAATAGAAGGCATTTAACTTACCTTTTGCTGCCTTCATTCCTTATTGCAACATACTCTGGTAATATGCTCCAATTAAGCGCATATAATAAACGGATATCAAATTTGACCCTCCTTTAGCTGTAAAGTTTAGTTTCCAACTGATTGCTGCCTATAATGGGTGTGCTTTCATGATAGATATTTCAATGTATATCCGATTTGTTATTTTTTTTTGGCAGAATCTTGGTCAACCTAATTGGAAGACGACTTGCCTGAGGGCCTCTTAGTCTGTTTTTCTTTAAAGCATCAGGTTAGTCTGCCTGCTAGATTGTTTAGCTATTCTAGCTATTTGTTTTGCAACCTCTTACAGGATATTTATGTCATTGCTGTTTCAAGAAAATAGCCTTAGCTTGGATGGTTTCAGAAGGAGAAGAGTGTACATTGTGCTGGCGGCATTCTTGCCGACGATCAGGTTAAGTTTTGATGCAGTCAATTTCCCAGCAACTAGTTTTCTTCTTTTAATTTATTCTTGAGTCCATTCTTGGGTGCTTTCCAAAGCACATGAATAGTGCCTACTATCAACTGTTTTAGCCCTTGGATCATAATAGTACCACCACAAATAGTAAACATTAGGCATCCAGGGGTTAAAAGAGTTGGGAGAAAGACTATTCATGTGATTTTAAAAGTATTCCAGCCCCACTAATATTCCTGTTACTGTGTTCGCTTTGATTTGCCCTTGCGGGTTTTTTATTTTATTTTATTTATTTTTTTTCTGGTTCTTTTAACTGTTCTGGTAACAGGGCCTTGGTAAGACTGTATCGACGATAGCCCTCATTCAAAAGCAGATGTCTCAGCAGTCCAGTTCACATTCAGATGATTCGAATCAGGTAAACCTGAAGCCCTAATTTAGATGAGGATGATGATGGGTAACTGTAGTGATAAAATCAATGCAAATCATAGGTATGGACCTAAATAGCGAGTCATCAGCTTCACACTGAATGAAGAAAAGCAAAATGTGAAGCCAGAAACTAAACAGGAGCCTGCAGCTAGCTCATCAAAGCGCGGATCGACCAGTCGAGGCCTGCTCTGGTACATTGGTCGTCTGCCCTGCTATCGTACTTCGGCAGTGGGCCCGTGAGCGGGTGACAGGTCACGGAAAAGTGCTAAGATTATCTGTTTTGGTCTACCATGGAGGTTCACGGACAAAAAACCCTAGTGATCTGGCAAAGTACGATGTTGTTCTCACAACTTATAATTGTAACTATGAAGGTACCAAAACAATCTGTAACTATGACGATGATGGGGAGCAGAAAAATCTTGATAAAATTTGGGGTTTCTTCAGATTTGCTCCGAATAAGAAAAGGAAGACACCATCTACTTCAAGGAGCAAGGCAAATAAAAAAGGGAAGGGTTTAAGGATTCACAGTTGGATATTGGGAGTGGGCCACTTGCCAGAGTAAGATGGTTTAGGGTTGTATAGATGAAGCCCAAAAACAATAAAGACTTACAGAACTCAAAGTGCTAGAGTCCCTGCTGCGGGTTCGCGCCAAGAGAAGATGGTGCTTATCAGGAACGCCTATACAAAAATGCAATTTGTAATTCTCTACAGTTATTTCCGTTTTTTTGGATAGTATGATCCTTATTCTGTGTATAGCTCGTTTCGGTGCGTCGATAAAATATCCATGTCTAGTGAATGCAAGCCGTGGATATAAAAGCTTCAGGCTATTCTGGGACGGTATTAACTTCGGCGCTCAAAAGGTTTTTGGACTTTTGTGTAATGCGATTTATATATTTACTTAGCTGCTGTTTGCTTGTTTTCATTTTAAAAAGTTTCTGGATATGTGGGATTTGTTTATGCTATTGTCCATTTTTTTAGAAGGCTTTAGGATAAGCTGTTATGCTTTTTGGAAATGCAACAATGTCGACAGTTATTGCTCTTGCAGAGAAATCTGCTTATATGTAGTGTGAAAGAACCTAGGATAGCACTATGTTATTTATGACTTCATTGCTACTGAATCTATTTCACAGAGAGAATTGCATAGAATTAAAATATTGGGAGAAGACAACGTGGTGTTTGTTCCAGATCAATATAGCAATTGACTCCAAGGGATGAAGCTAAAATCCT
>CM055084.1:451219-480773 GCA_029204045.2 Tillandsia leiboldiana
GTAGTTATTGTGATATAATACCAGATTAATGACATGTAAAAGAAAATATCACTGCCAAATGAAACTTACCCCGGATTTCATATGATCATAATGGATGTACCAAATAAATCTTTGACGATATACTTGATTGTCATCTTGTTGTGCTTGTTGTTGCTTATAATCAGGTTTAAAAAACTAATTTCATGCTTGATTCTGGGCTCATAAGTGGCATGGTGGCAAATTGCGAGGCGAGACTCTTGCAAGGTAGAAGCGGGTTGCAACCTCTCTCTTGGGTTTTGCCCTCTTCTTCTCTTACTCATATCCTTCTCGTTTTCCTTGTTCTTCCTCTTGTTCTTGTTCTTTCTTCTTCCTTTTCTTAAGATGCTAACCACTACTCTGATGGAGTCGACGATATGGGTGGTCTTGGTCGAATATGTTGTCATCGAATATCCTATCAATTCTGTCTCCAGTAAGTCGGCTCCGTACATATACTGGAGGAGGACCTTTATACCGTACCAAACCGGCAGCCTTCGCGTCAAGCGGCGATGAGGACTTTCACAATTTAGGGATGACTCGATCTGCCCCAATGCGATACCAATGAGATGAAGGCAAGCCATGACTCTTTTCTTCTTGGCTTTCGCCTTGTGTTGCTCCTTCTGCACTTGACTCTAACTTTATTACAACTTTCATAGTCATTATTAATTCTATCTTGTACTCTTTGCCTCCTTTTCTCCTCCTCCTCCTCCTTCTTGAGAGAGAGAGAGAGGAGAGAGAGAGAGAGAGAGAGAGAGAGAGTGAAAGCACAAGAGAGAGATATGAGGGGTTGAAGCACAATTGATTCCTCTTTATAAGATTATTTTATAGGATAGTTGGTTTAATGGTCCTCTAAAATGGAAGCAATGGTTGGTGGAATGAGGAGCCAAGTGCTGACACTCAAAGCACTAGTGTCTTCCTCTTTTTAAGAAATTTTATAAACATGGTTGTTTTATAATACCTTAGGATTTGGTTAGTTTGTGAATTAAATCTTAATTGGATTAGGATTAATATTTAATCTGTTAGAGATAAATTATTTAGATTTAATATTATTGAAGTATAATCCTAATTTAAGTAGATTTGGGTTATCTTCGACGGAGCTTATATATATCTTTAATGTGTAGAAGCATATATATATATATATAAGTACGTATGATCTTGAGAATGATCGTACGATACAAAAGAAAGAAAAGAGAGAAGTCTTCTAGGTTTATAGAAGACGAGAGAAGGGTGAGAGAGATTCAGGAGGAGGGTTCGGGTTGAAGCTACTCTATTGCAGAAGAGGAGTTGGTTTAATCGGTGTAATTCTTCTCTTGGTTAATGAATCTTATTTTACCCCAATTTTTCTGTTTTAGTTTTTTTTTCTCTTTGTGGTTGTATTGGTTCCAGTTTGTTGAGAGAACGGATTTATGGTAAAAACCCAATTTGACGTTTCCGCTGCGGAATCCCAACTCTAGGGGTCCAACGTGGATTGCGGTACCGGAGCGGTTGCGGATTTACAGAATCTGGTACCGGGGCGAGTACCGGATTTCCCAACAATAACCTATAATGGAAGCATTAGAGGAATCCACTAGTGCTTTCAATGCTAGGAGTATGGATTTTGGGCTAGTGGTTTAGGCTCAACAAATAGCTAACATCAGTGGACTATTTCAGTTATTACGTACAGTATTAAAGTTATTATGCGATGACTCAATTAGCTCGTTGGTGTGAGTAACTGTTGGGTGTAAACTATAATTGTGTAGAAGGTGAACATGTTGGAATTGGACTTCGGCAATTTGGACGTCACAAGTTCACCTTCTACACGCTTGTTAAGGAGTATATAAATCGCATATCAAATAATATACTAGTCCAAGAGAGAGTAGATAGGAGATTGTGACACCCCAAGGCTTGAGAATAGGCCCACATCGTATAGCTATGGTTAGGTGTTGGGGGTATATAAGTCTGAATAGGTTAGACTCAATAATTGGGCTTAAATATTTTGAGTCGGTGGTTTGAGCCAATAAATTATTATTGCTAGTGGATTGAGTTATTATATTTAGTATAAGAGCCGGTTCACCAGCTCAAAGTGTGAGGTGGGCCTCACATTGCCTGATGATCTTGGGTTGAGAGAACGTCTGAGCCCAAATCTTAATAGGATAGTTAGCATGGCAGTCTGTCTATAATGTAAGAATTCGACCTATGGAGTACAGATACTTCAAATTTCAAATTCATGCATTCCTGTATCGGATACCGATTCGCACCCGATACCTGTCGGATATGGAAATGAAGGATTCAACATTTTAAAAAATAAAAAATAATGGATACGGCTCGATACGAGGAGACATAGTGGGATACAGATGGATTCTTTTTTGGTCTAAAACGAGTGAAACTCAAAAATTTTTCGAGAAGCCCCAATCCTAACCCATTGGAAATAAGGAAAAGAGAGATAAATGCCAATCTCTCTTTAATTCGTCATTCTTCTTCTATCTTTTTGCTCTTAGATGGTTGAAGGCGCGCATTTTCGCTCAATCTTCACATAGTAATAAGCTAGGTTCAGCGGTTTATGGCTTAACTTTTACTTTTTTAATCTAATTTGTCGACTTAGTACTAATCAACAAAAGCTATTGAGAAAGATTTTTTCTCTTTGATTAAAGTGTTAGCATATTTTTTTTATTACTGTTTTATATAATAGTACCTAATAAAACAGACAATATAATGAATAGCTAATTATGTAGTTTGTGCTACTTAATATTTAGTGTTATCATTTTATCAAGTTGGATGATAGTTGGTTTATAATTTTTGAATTATTATTTCCTACAATTGATATCTTTTTTTTTATGAATTAATTAGAACAATTACAAAAGCTAATGTATATAGTATATTTTTCTTAATATAATCCAGGCATCTTATGTTCTCAATATATTATTACATATAATCAAATATATTAAAATATATTTAAAATAAATATATTTTAAGTACTCTGCGTATTGTATTTTAGAGTTTTTAGGATTTGCCATATTATCATATCCGTATCGTGTTGTGTCCGTATTTGTGCAACATAGAACGAATTCAACTATTAGTTTTGGTGAATTCTGTTTCCTGATATAATATTTGGAAAGGCATTTCTCTGGTGGCATTAATGCATATAAAATGTGATTAACTTAAGCACTATAAGATGCCCGATTCTACTTTTATGCAGAAAGAAACCACATGAATATTATCTGCAGTGGTCCCTTCTCATTGCTGCTTTCTCCATGGTTCATCAGCTGCCTCATTTAGACTGCACTTTGAATTTTTAGTTCATTTTCCTCTCTATGAAGGATGTTTTCTTTACAAATGCTACATCCAGGCTTTTACCCTTCTTCTCTATTGTTTCTTGCATGCTCCAGATATCTTACTGAGTGCTGCCAGACTTTTGTAGGTTGGCTCAATGGCTCTTGGGAAGTTGTGCAGCTTTGGGAAGGATAAATTGCTTCTGTGGTGTTTTCACCATAGTAGGACCTTTGGGGAAGCTCTTGTTGATCGAGTCCTGGAGTTTTGCATCTCGCTTTTCTCTCTACTTTTTAAGAAATTCTCAAGGTTTATCATATTTTTAAGGAAATAGAATTTGAGCATTAGTGATTGCGTTGTTTTGCGGCCATGATTTGGAAGACGAAAAAGGAATTATTATTGATATTTGCTTTTCCTTCTGTTGGTTGTTATGCATGGATGGCAAATTGTGTGTATTATCTTCAGAACTGCTTGGAGGCATAAAACATAGGACTCCCTTGGCATGGATATGAATTTTACTCAATAATTGTGTGAGACTTAAAGCATATGAATAAGTTAAAATTCAATGACATAAGGAGGCAAATGAGACTAATCTGTGTGGGTCCTTTGAAAATTTGGACAATCGGAGTCTTGGAAATTGGAGTCTGAAGGGAAAGCCACTCTTTATCTGTGCAATCAGTTGTTTTCCCTACACTGTAATAGGTGCAATGCACGCAAAAGAAGTAAACTAGAATGCATCCTAGTCTTTTGGTAATGGCTATGAGAGACTTCTGTATCTCTTCTGTGTTAAGCCATGTCCACCATTTGTAATTAGATTACTTAGTTCCCCGCATATGGTAAAGGATTTAATTTAGATGAGAACTCCTTCAAGAAACAACCTTTCTGATTCGCTCTATTAGAATGCATTTTAGTTTACTTTGGTGTTTTCCTAGTCCTCTTATCGTAAGTCACATCATGGCATGGAGTTATTTAGAGCAAGAATATGTATATCAGCTTTCTCTTTGTTCCTAACTTGTCAGTGGAACTGATAATAATCGGAGACCTCCTTGAGAGTTTCAAGATTCTGCACCAAAAGATCGAGGGCGGATAGTGATCAGGCAAGCCAACCCTCTTTTCTTCTCCTCTTATTTCTTTCAATTTAACGAATGTAAAAGCTTGCCCTAAGCTCACCTGCTCAGATCGAATTGCTTATTCTCGATCTCTGTGGTGCTTTGGGCTAGTCTCTTCCTAGCTGCCTACTGAAACTTAAATCTCTTGCCAATTTGTGGATAGAACGGTGCCCGCATGTAACATCCCTTCTTGAGCAACTACTGTTCCAAATAATATCCCTTGAGAGTCTATTATTGTCCCAACCTTGCAGATTCTGAGCTGCCAATGCTTGATGCGAATGACGACGCTCGGAGGAAGAACATCACTTTGTCCATTAAACTGACGCTGTGATCTTTAAAGGAATCTGGCTCCCTTCATCGGAAAACTCACAAATGTTAGTTCTTCTTAACTCGTGTAGCGTTTGTTGGAGAAAAGACCAAGATGCAAAGGTTTCAATCTCTTAAAAGATACTATGCTTTTGGTTTTGTCATATACTTAAATCTGCTACTGGCTGAATTGCAGAGTTTGACTTTGACTTCAAAAGCTATTCAGCCGTAGGATTCACTCCTTGGCAGAGAATGGTCTGCCTACCTCGCTGACCAAGTTAGACAGCTTCCACAGCTGCAGGGAGACGTTTATGCAACAATTGATGATGTATGGAGGACAGAAGATCCCTCAACATTCTAGAATTCCCTGGCTTTTCATCTGGTACTTCTACCACTATTCCCTTCTGCAATTTCCACTCCTTTTCTGTGATCTCGTATCTGCATTACACATGGGTCTTAAATTCTCCGTATAACATGTATACGCCAACCGAACACTTGCAAATTGTTTGAGTCAATAATTTAACATGATATCTCGAAATTTGGCTGCATTCTAACTCAGTTTCTTCCTTTTTTGCCCTCGTGAAAATGACTTGCATTTCATTTTTTTCAGGTTGTAAGTCAACAGACAAGCATGCTGGAGTAAACTGATGTTTGGAGAAGGCGACGGTTGTTATTCTGTGGCTTCTGCATGCAGTTTTAGCTGGCGAGTTCGCGTACGGTGCAAACTTGCGGTATCTTCTGCAGAGGGATGCATGGGATTGTGAGTTTTGCTGACGAAAGGAATTTCTGCCACTCTTAAGCTGGACTGCAATTTTCGGAAAACCAAACACGCCCTTAAAAAGTTTTCTGGATCCTTCCTGCGAGTGTCGTCAAGGAGTCGGCGCCGACTAGAATAACTAGGATCTTCGCGGTTCCAGTTCAGCAGAGTTAACTGGAAGCATGTGTTTGGTTTATAGTTTGAAATTGTAAGCAATTATGTGATTAAGTTAGTCAAAAAGTTAGCTGTACCACTGTTGTGTCATTTGTTGCGAATTTGTGTAATTGATGCACCGAATTAAACTAAGTTTAAGTTCTATTTTTTTTCGATTCAAAAAGTCTCCAATCCATCGTAAAGTAATTATATAAAAAAAATATAAATCAGAACAATTTATAAGTTGGAGGGGGTGCCAATAAAATAAATTTGATGGTATGAGTTTATTTTTTAATTTATTTATTTATAAATTCAATTTTTTCTAAATATATTTAAAATTTAGTTATACCATAAATAATTTTTTTGTGTTTCATACCATACAAATTTTTCTAGTAATATAAGCTCAAATTTTTAAAAAAATTAAAAATTTGAATTGATTCCATATTTTAAATTAAAGTTTGAATTTAAACAATTGCTTATTTGATAGGTCTATTTTTAAACCATTCTATTTTTCAAACATGATTTATTTATTTATTTTTGTAATTTGTTTGAAATATTTATTTTATTTTATTTAGAATTTCATCGATCTCAAAATTCTTTATATGGTGACCAGACAAACAACTGGTTCAATAGACTATCGTGTTGCGGGCCTAAACGGGTCTGCCAGACCGGCCCGTCTAAATATTCGAACCTGGCCGAGCTGGTTCGGGCCAGACCCGTACTAGCCTAGTATTTTTTTTATATTTTTAAAAAAATTATCTTTAAAAATCTTTTAAAAAATTTCTAATATTATTTAACTATTAAAAATATATTATGGTTAAAAATAATTAAAAATTTTTAAACTTTTAATTATTTGTACAAAAATTTTAAATTTTAAAAATTACTTGAATAAGAATTTAAAAAATGATAAATCTTTCAAAAATTATTTGGATATAACTTAATTAAAAAATTATTTGAATAAAATTAAAGTGAAAACTGTATATATATTTTTAAACATGGGCTCTCTTGGGCCCTTGGGAGTTGTGAGAAGGGAACCAACTTATTCCGCCAAGTTCCCTTGCGGGTCGGGCCAGCAGACCTAAATAAGTAGGCCTAATATGGCCCGGCCCGATTATTTGAATTTGTAGTATTCGTTCTGTGCCAAGACCTGGCCCAGCCCATTTTACATCCCTACAAATGTATAATCGCCTCCAAGTGTTCAGGAGTTCGTGACCTCAATTTTTTATTTTTTAATTTTTATTTTTTTTTATTTTATTTTTTATTTTATTTTTTTTGTGACTCTCGGGAAAAAAATTATTTCATGCCAAATGAAACAACATTGTTTGTGCGGTGCGCTCTTAATTTAATTTTAAATTTTAATTTATTTTAACTTATTTTTTGTTGGTTAATTATGATTATTTAATTTTTTTATAATATGCATAGAATATTTTTTTTTATTCTATTTAGAATTTCCTCCGTCAATAAATTTAAATTTAAATCGTATAATTAAATTTAAAAATAAATTTTATATAAAATGAAATCTAAATTTATATTTTAGATTTAAATAGGTATTAATGGCATAAGTCTATTTTTCAAATAATTTATTTTTTAAATTTTATTTATCCTGATTTGTTTTTAGTTGATTAATTATGATTCTTTAATTTTTTTATAATATATATAGAATATTTTCTTATTTCGTTCGGAATTCCGTCAGTCAATTTATATATAGTAGTTGATTTTTTAAAAGAATATATATATATTTTTTTTAATTTGCTAAAGGTATCCACTTCGTTTATTTTAAAATAAATTTAGCTGAAAATTTGAAACAACTAAACTTCGAAAACTTAAGTATCAAGTACCAAATTTTTTACAGTATTATGAACAGTTAATTTGACATTTTATTTTACTAACAACTTTCCCCACTTATTATTATTATGAAGAAAGAAAGAGAGAGAGAGAGAGAGAGGGGAGGGATAAATATATTTATATGAACAAAAGTGTAATTTATATGAACAAAAGTGGGATAAATATATTTAAGTCGCTAACGTGATTATTATATCTTATTAGGTCCCTCCGCGAAATTTCGTCGTCGCTTCCCCTTGTATCCTAAGCAATTGCGGAATCTACGTGAAGTTAGGCCAAAATTACATGAACAAAAGTTTAGCTTGATATTTCAAATTTTGTTTGTTTCTTTAGCAGTGTTCTTATTTAGAGAACTGTTATTTTAATTTTGATCAGTTTAATTGGAGGGGAAAGCCTAAATTGTGACAAAATAGTGTCTTTTGATCTAAATATTTTTCTCGCCATAAAATTTTTTGGATCAGTTGGAAAGAACTGTTATATGTATACATGAATTTGAGTGAAGTTTCATTAATTAAGAGATCTATTAATTATTAATTTTTTTTGATAGGTTTGTTATTTTGGATTATTGTCAATGTTTAAAGGTTGTTTGTACCTCTTATTTGATGTGATATTATAAAATTTAGAGTGGCATCTACAATTTTGAGAGTAAAAAAAAAAAAAAAAATTACTACTTGCATTTGGCTTTGCTCTTTTTCATTTTTAAAATAATATAATATTAGATATGAATATATTTAAGAATAATGTTATCTGTACATTCTATATCATATTCATTCTAGAATAAACACTCACTTATCACTTTGAAATGACGAATGATATTCATTCATTCTAAAATGGATGAATATAAAATATATGCCTTATTTGAAAGGACTATGCTATGTATACACTTAAAATAGATGTATATCATATACCCCATCCACCTAAGGGGTGAAGACTACCGGTCATTTAAAGTGATCGGTAAAATTTACCACACCTTTGAATGAAGTGAGATATATGATATACATTCAAAATGAGTGTTTACATGATATTTTTTTATTTGAAATGTATTATTTTTCTATATTTAATGATTTTAATTTCCTATTTGAAATGTACTATTTTTCTATATTTAATGATTTTACTGTTAAGACAACTAATAGCATTATTCATTTCCCCACATCTTCCCCTCTTCTCTCATGCAGCTTCCCGTGACTTTCGTCCTACCTCGTCACGTGACTTTCGTCCTACCTCGTCAAGCACGCCACATTTGACTCATACATCCTAAAAGCTGTGTACAATATATATTATATATCTCAGAATATAAAAAAAAATTATTATTAAAATTTATTTTATTTTAAATGAAATATAAGATATATATTTTATTTAGAATTCAAAAAATATTTTTTTTAACAAATAATAATTTTTTCTGTCTTCTGCACTGCTAATGGGATAAAGGTGAAATATTCTCTTTGTTCACCTCTATGGCTATCGCTAGGAATGTTAATGAATATGAATATTTAAAATTTTATTCGAATTCAAATTTGAATTGAAAATAAATATTTAGTATTAAATAAATATAATTTTGAATACGAATATAAAAAATAAAATTTGACAGATTTAAATTCAGGTGTGAATATTGTCAATACCGAATCCGAATCCGAATCTAAATCCGAATTAATTTTATATGATATAATATATATATAAATTTTAGATGTTATATTTAAATTTATATTTTAAAAATTAAAATTTAATATTATATATTTTGAAATATGATAAAGAGAAATAATTATTTCGAATTTCGAATTTTTAGTGGCTTCCGATTTGAATATGAATTTTTAAATTCATGAAATTCGAATTGGAATTTTGGGAATTTCGGGTTTGGTAGAGAGTTCGGTTGCGGGTTCGGATTTTTAAAAACCCGTCTCTGAAACCGATCCGTTGACTTTCCTGGTCGTCGCTTGTTATCTGGAAATTTCCTACTATCCTGTTCGTCACTTGGTTCTCTGGAAATTTCTGAAAGAGTGCACTTTTGTCCCGGAGAAAGGAGAGCTAAAGAGTGCACGTTGTGTTCCGGAGAAAGGAGAGCTCTCGATCTCAACCGCAATTGAGTGGATTCGATCATGGATCCGATCCAATCTGCTGTGGTGTCCGCCGCTCGGGAGGAGCTCAGGCAGCGTTGGCCCTCTTTAGACGAAGATCTTCGGAGGCTGGAGACGACACTGACCAAGAGCCGGAACCTGATCGACAGAGCTGAGCGGTGGAGCTTCAGGGACACAAGGCTTCCCCAGCAGCTCACTCAGCTCAAGGATGCCTCTTACGATGCAGAAGACCTCCTCGCCGACATTGACAATGGGGATCAGCAGAAAAAGATCCAGGAGCAGCAAAGCCAGGCAAGTAAACTCTTTCGCCTTTCTCTTAACTTTATACGTAATCTGATGAACAACACTGCGAAGAGTGTGAGGAATATCCAAGGGAGGTTGGATATGGCTGCTGCTAATTTAGAAGAACTTATGGACCAACTCGGTTTACATGGCGATTATAGTATGCCGGCGAACCGACAGACGAGCTCGGTTGTCGACGAAACAATATTGTATGGCCGAGACGAGGAACGGGAGAAGGTGATCGAGTTGTTGGGCGTTCAACGCCGGCAAATTAATAATGGAAACGACATTAATGAAAGTGTGTCTGTCCCTGCTAAGAGAAGAAAGAAAGAAAATGTGTCTGTTGTATCCATTTATGGCATCGGGGGTGTCGGCAAGACTACTCTAGCGCAGATTGTTTACAATGATCCGAAGGTAGTAGATCACTTTGACCTGAAAATTTGGATTTGTGTTTCTGACAACTTCAATGTCAACAGTTTAAGTAAAAAGATCATAGATAATGCTAGGAAGGGGTGCGACATTGATCTTACGGATTTAAATTCCCTTCAAGTGACTCTAAAGGAGATAATGATGGCACATCGCTTCTTGCTTATCCTTGATGATGTGTGGAACGAGGATATTGGGAAGTGGCAAAAATTTTATGATCCTTTGAGCTTTGGGAAAGAAGGAAGTATGATCCTGGTTACAACTCGGACCGAGAAAGTTGCCAACATAACAAGAACGGTGGACCCCATCCACCTGGAGGGTTTGCCAGATAATGTTTATTGGGAATTCTTCAAGTCATGCGCGTTCCGCCTTAACAACCCGAAAGACTATCCGGTGTTAGAAAAAATTGGAATCGACATTGCTGCTAAGTTGAAGGGATCTCCATTAGCTGCAAAAACTTTAGGAAGCCTGCTGAATGAGGACATGGATGAAGGACATTGGACTACGATCTTGAACAGTGAATTATGGGAGCTACCTCAGAAGGAAGGTGACATTCTTCCAGCCCTTCGATTGAGCTATCAGTATCTTCCACCACATCTGAAGCGATGCTTCTCATTCTGTTCGATATTTCCTAAAGATCATGACATCGATAAAAATGAGCTAGTTAGTATTTGGGTGGCACTAGACTTTGTTATATCTCAAGGAAACATGCTACTAGAAGATATAGCAACCGGGTACTTGCGCGACTTGACAAGCAGGTGCTTTTTTCAGCAGTCTCATAGAAATCCTTTAAACTATGTAATGCATGATTTGATACACGATCTAGCGCAATTTGTCTCAGTAGACGAATGTTTCATGATAGATAAAGGTGATGGACAACTTAGAATCCCGAAAACTGTTCGACATCTGTCGATATGCTGTGCAGATATAAAAGAAAATATGTTAATGGAGTTAGGGAAGTACTACAAACTGCGGTCGCTTATAATACTTTCTAATCTTTGGCCTCCATTAGATTCTGTAATTGATAGCTGCGATTCTGTAATGGATAGCTGGTTCGGCAGCCTCTCATATATCCGTTATTTAAAACTTAGCTCCTCCTCAAAGCTTCCTGTGAGTATTAGCAAATTAAAGCATCTCCGATACCTTGATGTATCTCGTGCAAGTATGAAAATGTTACCCGAGTCACTGTGTGGCCTCAACAATCTGCAGCGTTGAAGGTAAGTGACCACTTCTTTGAGTGTTTTCCTCCAGGATTTTCTGGACTGCATAACTTGCGTAAACTTTATGCTAAAAAAGAGATAATTTCCAAGATAAGCAACATAGGGGGGCTAACTTCTCTTCAATATTTGCCTCCGTTTGAAGTCAAAAATGATCATGAACATAAAATTGGAGAACTAAAGCATATGACACAGCTTCGTGGATCTCTTCATATTACGGAACTCCAAAATGTTGGGAGTACGGAAGATGCTCGTCAAGCTAAGCTGGACAACAAGCCGTACCTTGATGAATTGATTCTAGAATGGTCTGTGGAAAGAAGCAATTTTGACCATGATATGGAGGTGCTTGAAGGCCTTCAGCCACATCAAAAGCTTAAGAAGCTGACAATCAAACACTATGGTGGCACAACATCTCCCATTTGGCTACAACCTGAAACATTATTAACCTGCTTAAGTGAACTCCGCATTGAAAACTGCTCAGAACTTAGCTCTTTAGGAGGATTAGATGCTCTTGCATCTCTCAAAGAAATCGCCATTCGGAGTTGTCCCAAACTTGAGAAGCTGTCTATTCAGAGTTGTAAAGAACTTCGCTCTTTAGGATTAGATGCTCTTGCATCTCTCAAAGAAATCGCCATTCCGAGTTGTCCCAAACTTGAGAAGCTGTCTATTCAGAGTTGTGGAGAACTTCGCTCTTTAGGAGGATTAGATGCTCTTGCATCTCTCAAAGAAATCGCCATTCAGAGTTGTCCCAGACTTGAGAAGCTGTCTATTCAGAGTTGTAAAGAACTTCGCTCTTTAGGATTAGATGCTCTTGCATCTCTCAAAGAAATCGCCATTCGGAGTTGTCCCAAACTTGAGAAGCTGTCTATTCAGAGTTGTGAAGAACTTGGCTCTTTAGGAGGATTAGATGCTCTTGCATCTCTCAAAGAAATCGCCATTCGGAGTTGTCCCAAACTTGAGAAGCTGTCTATTCAGAGTTGTAAAGAACTTCGCTCTTTAGGATTTCATGCTCTTGCATCTCTCAAAGAAATCGCCATTCCGAGTTGTCCCAAACTTGAGAAGCTGTCTATTCAGATTTGTAAAGAACTTCGCTCTTTAGGAGGATTAGATGCTCTTGCATCTCTCAAAGAAATCGCCATTCGGAGTTGTCCCAGACTTGAGAAGCTGTCTATTCAGAGTTGTAAAGAACTTCGCTCTTTAGGATTTTATGCTCTTGCATCTCTCAAAGAAATCGCCATTCCGAGTTGTCCCAAACTTGAGAAGCTGTCTATTCAGAGTTGTGAAGAACTTCGCTCTTTAGGAGGATTAGATGCTCTTGCATCTCTCAAAGAAATCGCCATTCGGAGTTGTCCCAGACTTGAGAAGCTGTCTATTCAGAGTTGTAAAGAACTTCGCTCTTAGGATTTTATGCTCTTGCATCTCTCAAAGAAATCGCCATTCCGAGTTGTCCCAAACTTGAGAAGCTGTCTATTCAGAGTTGTGAAGAACTTCGCTCTTTAGGAGGATTAGATGCTCTTGCATCTCTCAAAGTAATCGCCATTCGGAGTTGTCCCAAACTTGTAGATTCTGAGCCACCAATGTTTGACTTCAACGATGAAGTGCAGAGGACGGAGATCTCTTTGTTCATTGATACTACAACCCTTCTGAAGCTGCAATCTTTAAGGAATCTGGTACCCTTCATTACAAAACTCGTCATTTTCGGTTCTATTGAAACAGAAATGTTTGTTGGAGAGGACGGAGAACTGTTGCGGAGGTTTCAGTCACTCAAACATCTAAAGTTTGACAACTGTTTCCAACTTAATTCGCTACCGACTGAGTTGCATAGATTGACTTCGCTTCAAGAGCTATTCATCATCCACTGCTCTGGGATCCATTCCTTGCCAGATAATGGCCTACCCGCCTCATTGACGGAGTTATACTACACCAATTTCAATGAGGAGTTTGCACGACAGCTGGAGATGTATAAATCGCAGAACAACCACAATTTCGTCTCAACAAGTACCTCTCAGTCTCAGACCACTATTTCTTTCTAACTTCGCTCCTTTTTTTTGTTTTGTTTTGTTTTTTTTTTGTTTTTTTTGTTTTTTTTCCGAGAAAGAAAGGAAGAAGAGATCTCACTCCATTTCTAGCGGGTGAATTATACGAAAGTTTTTTTTTTTTTTTGGTTGAGAAAAGACAAGAAGAAGAGACGATGCTTTATTTATGTCTGTTAAATTATACCAAAAAATAATTATTATTCTCTAAAGTTATATTTAGTTGAAAATAAACAAGAACCGATTATTTTAAGAATATATATAAATTTAAAATAAATAAAAATTAATTTAATATTAGATTTGGATCAGTATTAGGTTTGTATCATATTTTTAAAAAATTATATTTAATTTGATAATATGAAATAAAAAGAATAAGGGGAGAAAACTTTTTTAATTGACGAGATTATTTTTTACTTTAAAGATTTATTTTTTAAAAAATTAATTATAATTTATATTATTTAAATTTAGTTTTTATATATAAAAAAATTTAATTTTTTAAAAATTAAAAAATTTGTATAAAAAAATTAAAGATTTATATATAAAATATTTATATAAATTTTAAAATTTTAAAATTTTATAAATTTATAAATTTTCCTAACATAGCTTTTACAGGATTAACTCAATGGTTGTTCTTATTCTTTTCTTATTCTTTTTTTTTTATCGGAACTAGATGTTCCAAACCTACGGCTCTGGAGAGATGCTTGAGGAAGAAGAGGAAGAATATGATGATGAGGGAGTCGAGTAACCGGCCATTTTTGATGATCCACAAGCTTGATTTCAACCAATAACCATTCTGGATTAATCACTACACTCTTATTAATCATTACTCAGTTATGCTATTTTAGTTATTTGGATCCTAAATTGCACCACTAGTTGTTAAGTTAAGGAATTCTATTTGAGTCACAAAGCTTTGTTGTCTTGCAATTAGTGCATTGAATTTCGGTATTTGTTATCGCAGGATTTAACTTTCATGTGTCATTATTATTATTTTCAGACCGAATAGTTTTTTATGATGCACTTAATGATATGGTAACAATATGCTATTGATTTTGAATGTGTGAATCGTGATTTAAATGCTTTATTATTGATGTGATTGGTGAAAAGATGAGTAGGATCTTTTGTAACTCTTTTATAGTAGATCTTTTTCTCTTTATTTTGGTTTAATATATGAGCTTAAAAAAAAGATAAGAGAAATATTATTATTGCATGCACTTGAATTCATACATTGGGGAAACCAATCCCAAATATGTTAAGACGAATAGCTGAAAAACCAATGTTATATTCAAAACTCTATGGTTTCTTGTACATTAGAAGAAGCTTATAAAAAATATGATTTTATTCAGAGATCCATAATTCATAGTGTATATTCAGAAATCAATTGTTGGGAGTCCAATTCGTAAAAGTTATTTTGCTAGGTATTAATCATATTCCGATCTGAAATGCTTCTACCAAATTCAAGATGATTTTATACAGAGTGTATATGATTTTATTTGAACCTCTTATAGTTCTATCAGACTACAATATGATATGATATTTATGACTTGTTTACGATTTAATATGTCGAAGAGTAAGGTGTAAGTCATATTGTAGGGTGAGGATCATGTCATGAATTGTAATTTATATTAGATTTTATTTCTAAGTAAAAATTGTTAAGTGGCTTCTCAATTACAGCTCATTATGATGTAAATCTCTCTCTTTATTATTACTAGTGAAGTATCCGCGCTTTGCGGCGGATAAATATTATTGATGTAAATTTTTTTTTTAAACATCAAATAAAGACAAACGTATAATATAAGTGTATTGTTTGTACTGTAAACAAGTAAATTATTTTGAAATTTAAAAATTAAATTACTGTAAATAATAAATAACTGTAATGATTTTTATGTAGATATGTAGACATCCATATTACCCGTGTCATCTAAATTTTCTATTACGAATTTAAAAAAAGAATAAAAAATAAAAATTTGAATAGAAAAAAAAGAGCTCATGAAATCTTGTAGCATGTTATCTCATCAAATTTATATCGCTTATGATCCTATATTGATTTGATTTAATTCAATCCGTCATTATCGCCTATTATCAAAAAAAAAAGTTTTGAGTTTATTCATTTCCTTTATAGTTTGTTGAATAATAATAATAATAATAATAATAATAATAAAAAGATAATATTATAAAGGCAAAGAATAAACTCAAAACTTTTTCTTCGCTGGAGGCACCTTCAACCTCTGCTTGAGGATCCTCCCCTGCCGCTAGATCCACACCACCTTCGGCCACTTTACGAAGCAGGTGAGGTCTCTCTTCAACGGTAGGGCCCTGCCGATCCCAAATTGCTTCGGTCTACTCTCGAACAACGGATTCACAGCCTTCTCCTGTAGAATTCGCATCAAAACCACAAAATGTATCATCATCTAGGACAAGAAAAGAAAAAAATACTAATAAATTCTTAAAATAAGATGATAATGTAGACCAATATTATCTTCTTATTTACCGCGACCGATGCCTTCCCACATCTCTTCGGAGCTTGTCAAATTCAAATGCATGGTAACCTATTAAACCCTAAAATACAAAAATTGCCACAAATTAAACAAAAAATGAATGTTTTATTTGATAAATTTAAAGAAGCAACGATTTTAAGCGAGAAATTATGAAAAAAAATCTAGATCAATGATTACGACGCAAAAAGAGATTTAGGGATCGGAGGAGGAGGAGAAGGAGGAGCAGGAGATCGTACCATGATGCCACTTCAAGCGGAGACGAAAAAATTCCCATTATTAAAGAAGAAAAAAAAAAGAGGGTAGGAGGAATAAGAGATCGTAACACCGCTTTGAATAGAGCAAGAATTTCGGAGGTTACGGGAGATACGAAGAGCAAGAGTTTCGGAAGTTACGGGAGTTGCGGAGACAAAGAGATTCTCATTATTAACGTCACTTCGAGTAGAGTAAGAGTTTCGAGTAGAGTAAGAGTTTCAAGGGTTACGGGAGATGTGGAGACAAAGAGATTCTCATTATTGTGGGAAGGAAATGTTGCCACGTGTAAGAAAATAAGAGAAATAATAGAGAGGTATAGAAGATTGGTTTTTTTAATTGACACTTTCTTTAACTTTCAATTATTTTTAATTTTAGTTATTTCCACTATGTCAAAACAACAACTTTATTAACTCTCAGATGTCAATTGATCAATATTGGAATTAATGTTCCTATATAAGTTTAAAAGTTGACAAAACTTTTACAATTTAATAAAATCGTCATTAAATTTAATAAAATTCCTAATAAATTTGATGCGAATAATTTAACTTAAAAAGTTTATCTTGCCAGAAATTGGCTGAATAAAAGGTCCCCTCTCCCAACATAATATGTGTAATAGCAGAGATTCTAATGCTCTTCTTCAATTAAAGCATACAAAGAAGCCCTCCAACACAAACAATTAGAAGTAATAGGTTGCAGGAGAATTAAACACATGAAAACTAAAATGAATCTGAGATACTCGGACAAAACAGCATCAGCAGACATAGATTACCAACTCAATCATAAAAATTTTGGATCAAATCACCAGAGGCTAACTCATTGAACTCCCTTTCCAATTGCCAATGACAAGAGAAACATTCTTTAGCTTGTTTCAGGTGAAGCAATACATTCCAATGATAGCACGAAAAAACTCAAGCGCGATTTCGACAACATGTAACGAGATGCTTCCAGTAGCGCTAGAAGAACAAAGCTAGACAACAACTACAACAGTAGAAAGGAGACGGAACACTATTTTCAATTTGAAGTAATAGGAAACAAATAAGACCTTATCACCTCATCCTCATGCAATATAATTGTGCTCTTGGTTCCCGTTTTTTTTTATCAGCTTATAAAAATCATCACACATCTCGCAGTTAAAGAAGTAAAGCATAAAATTAACTTAATGTCAATCAGAAGAAATTTTACTTAACTGTTTATCCATGAGAACAATTTAAATGCTGTTGAGTGACAAAAAGAACCTACATTATCATTCTTGGATCTGGAAGGGATTTGTGAGGAACAGTAGTATACACTGAAGTGACAGAAAATGCGAAAAGAGATTAAGTTTGAGCTTTGTCGAACAAAAGAGATTTAGCAATATGAGATTAATCCAACCAACTTCATCTCATTCTTATTTTAGCAGTGTAAATATCATGTAATTAATCAGTCATTGAGCATGAAAACATATCATATATCACACAAAAGATACGATTACATATTATTCCATGCCAAAGAAAATGTGCTGCAAATCCTGGAAGCATAGAACCTTAGGCCGCAAAAGAGTTCAGATGTTAAAATTCTCTCAACACCATGAAAAGATTCAACAATTGCATAGCACTAAACTTGCCCTTGTAGACATGACAAAATAAGCCCAATAAAGGTTAAACAAATACAAGGATTCAAAACCAACGAAAATATCGAATACATCATGAAGGGTCAGATCATCCACTATTTGCCAAAAAAAAAAGAAGAAAATAATATATATTAGTCAACCTCTTGTTCTCATAATCGAAATGCTGCCTTTTCCGCCCTCAGTGCGGATCTTGGTTTTGACCACCACAGGCTTCCCAGAAAAAGCCGAGGTGGGATATGAATTCGACTCTTCGTCCTTTTTGTCCTTGAATTTGGATGATGGCGGATTGTGAATCCACTGATTTATGTCGTTCAAAGTCACGTCACCATGAACTCCGCATGGTTTTATCAGCGCAAAAGGATAGGCAACTGATGTGGTTAACTTTGTCGGCGCTTCAATGAAAGATTTCCTGCCTGAAGTAATTGATTGAAAAAGGTGCATACAGTTTACTCAAGAGGTGATTTGTAAGAAACGGCAAAGAGATGTTAAATAACAGGGTGAATTGCACCAAGGGGCCCCAAATTTCTTCAAGAAACAAAAGCGATAAATGAATGATTTAATTAAAGGACCCCAACTTCTTAAGAAGTTTTAAGTTGAGTCTCCATACTTTGAAGTTTGAACTGCTACAATTGGGTCCGATCTTACCATGGTCATCAAGTTTTTCAATTATATTGGATGCAGATGCCCGCATAATCACCTATGTAAGAAGCCCGAAAGGCGCTAGGGGCATGTTAGATGATGATTACACAGAAGTTATTCTCCAATTGCATTGGATAATAAAAGCACAAAGTTAGATATCTAATTGTAACAATCGATAGGCTGGGGGGCAAACTGAATTACCCTAAAAGATTGAGGACCCCTGGTGCAATTTACCTCTGATTAACAGGCTGAAATGTGAGATATACCCTTGAAAATTCTTGGACGAACCGGAACAGGGTTCTCCTGTGCCCCATCAGCTTCAATTTCAGATGAAACATTGTGGAATTCTAAATAGACAAATGGGGTTTTACGTTATCATGTAACTATAACTTCCACAACCACAGATTCAATATAACAAAAATAAAGAGCAAAACTAAGAAATCAGATTTACCAGAAACACCAACTTGGTCAATTGGGGCCATAGAATTGTTCCTGCAGATGGCGACGGAATAACATTTAGATGTGTAAATGATAACCACATTCATATACTTAGAAGTTCAAATGATTTTCAGAAAAGAATTGCAGACATTTCTTCAGAGCTGCAGTTTGCTTCACGTTCATTTAAGCAATTCGCAAACCATCCTTCTGATGATTGATCCAGCCCTTCACAACTTAAAGCGTACTTATCACCTATAATATACTTCGGAATTAGAAAAGAGATAGAGAGACAAGGATTTAGATCATTCAAAAAGTGATAAAGCAAAGGAAAGTAACCTGCAACCTCTGCGTTCCAACCTGATGTCCATTCTACACTCTGTATAATCCCCTCTCGCATCATCGAGCAATTCATCATCTTAATAAGTACCAAAAATAAAAGAAAACATGATGCTAAACACTAAAAACAAACAAGAAGTAATGTTTTTAGGAAACATTACTATTATTAGCTCAATGTAATATGGCAACCTCATTGTTTTCAGCAGTAAATCGCAGCATACGCCTTCGTTTAAACTGAGAAGACTCTCCACACTCCTCCGACTCTTTGTTGCTAACACCTGCATCCTAACACCCCTAGTTATTCAAAGTTCAATGCAATCGTAAATTAAAACGATTCTAAATACGCTTAGATTGAACCCCAAAATAAAAAAAAGAAAAAAACATACCTCCCCCTGCATCTGAAACTTGGTAAATAAAATCTGTACAATCCTTTATGGGAGTTTGATCATCAAGCATGTTAAAAAGATCATTTACATCTCCATTAACTTCACCCCAAAAGCAGTGAGATGCATCTGTTAGTACAATGAACAGCTATAAGAAGACCATGGCATTTGCTATTTAAATCTTAAAATAGGATTTTGATGAAGAGGGATTGTTGAAGAATCAAACCACAGATTCAATATTGTGACAGTTAAAAACTCCAACAATCACTAAGAGGAAAGCTAAGATGATCCAATGAATGAGGAATATACCTGCAGTTCATTAAGATAATTGATGCCATGAACATCTTTCCACGCCACTTCAAACACGAGGAATCCATGAAGCGCTTTGCTCAAATCCATAGCAGATAGAAGATACTTCTTCTGCCATTTTCGCGAATCAATTACTCGTAACCACCGGCGGGACTTGGCGGAGTGGCCGTCGATGGGCTGATCACAGCCATTCATTGTGCTGTTGCTCTCCGCCTCCGAGATCCGATTAAATGTCCTGGAGTTGATAAAAGGAGACACCATGTGCCATATACTTTGGTTCTCCAATTTTATATTGATCATCTGATGCACAAAAAGGGATATAACAATCCAAATATCTCAAGTGAAATGTAAAAATTTATTAAATGAGAATTTTTAATATAACTATATGTTTAGGCACAACGAAATTTAAAACACAGATTTTTTTAAAAAAAGAATTAAGAATGAATATCTTCAAACGGTGTGATTTAAAAAACCAAACGAAAGATTAAATTTAAAATAAAAAATCAAGATGAAAAATTGTACCATCGAGAAATCTGCAAACGGAATTAGCGAACGCAAGAACTGAACTGGGGACATCATATTTCTACAGATCAATCCAGTGTCGTCTCTGCTGAAGTACTATCCAGTGTCGTCTCTGCTAAAGTACTATCGATTAGCTGTTGCAACCCGTCGTCTCTGCTAAAGTACTATCGGTTAGCTGTTGCAACCCGGATGATCCGCAACCAGCCGAGGATGAGAATACTCTGAGGCTTGGATGGCGGTGAAGATGATGGTTGCAATCTCAAGAAGGTGTGACCTCCATTAATGGTGTTCAAAGAGAGATAAGAGGATTTGAGTAGAGAAAGAGTTTAATGTTCAATTTTCCCTTCTGATTCCGTTTACATCTCTGCTATTTATACTAATATCTTGATTACTGAGAATACAGGTGAAAGGTAAGTAATTGGACCAAACAGTTGCAACTGTCAATGATTGTGGCTTGCGTCGTGGGCTTCTTGTAACAAACTGTAACTGCCAAATGATTGGGCTGTGCCGTAGGCTTCCTGTAACAACCTGTAACTACCCATATGATTGGGCTATGTCGTGGGCTTTTTGTAGCAATGTTGCAACCCCTTCATTAAACGTGCATTGCTCGTGGAGATGGTGGGCTTGGGCTTGAGCTGGCTTTGCACTTCTTCATGGAGATGGGGGCTCAGGCTTGAGCTGGCTTCCACTTGCCTTTACTCTTCAGATACAAACCCTTGCCTTGGGTTCCGTGCTCACCTACCGCCTCTGGAACCTTCCTGACCCTTCTGGTTCCTACTTTACTTCCTCAACCGCTTCCTCCTCACCTACCCTCTACAGAGCTCCTCTCACCCTATCTCTCTTCTTCCCCCTTCTCCTCTACTCTACTCCTCTCACCTTCCTACTATGCGCTGCAACTACTATGTTGTAACACTCCCCTCCTCTTCACCCGATCCTTGTCCTCAAGGATCAAAAGTGGGAGGATTATTGGAAGCTCAAGAAAACTTTATCCCACTTTTGATCCTTGAGGACAAGGATCAGGTGAAGAGGAAGGTATCTGCGATCTCGAATGACTCATCTCGCGTGGTTCACCTTTTCTTTTCGGGTTTCCCGTGGGATGGTATTCATGACTCAGATTAATATTTATATGCGGATGGGTATATGTGGATGGGTATATGTGGGTATCAGGTATTGCGGATCCATAACTTCCAATAGACGCAAGCATCTATTGTTAATTACCCCCGTGTGATCGGGGCACCTTTGATTAAGAGACCTTTGTGAGGAGGATAGAATAAATCGTATCCTAATGATTGACCAAATCCTAAATATATGCGTTAGGATTCAGTTGGGTTTGTAATTGACTAGATCCCGAGTATATGTGTTGAGAACTAGTCGATATTAAACTCTAAGTATATGTGTTAGAGTTTAATTAGGTTTGATTGACTCTAAGTATATGTATTAGAGTCCAATTATATTTGATTTCATATTTGGCATATGTTCCAAAGTGGATATATGACCAAACCCCAAGGATATGTATTGAGGCGAGTCGGATTTGATGCTACTCGAAAGTAGGAGGTGGCTAAGTCCTATATGTATTAGGATTGGCCGAGTTTGATATATTTTTTACTCTAGTTATATGTGCTAGAGTAAAAGGTTGACTAACCCTAAGTATATGTATTAGGATTAGTTGAGTTGATTTGGTTTCTACCCTAGATATATGTGCTAGAGTAAAAGGTTAACTACACCCTAAGTATATGTATTAGGGTTAGTTGGATTGATTTGGACGAACTCTAAGTATATGTGTTAGAGCTCGATCGAATTGGATTTGGCTAAATTCTAAGTGTATGATTTAGAATCTAGTCGGTTTGAATACAATTTTGCCTTAATTATATGTGTTAAGGCGATGAGATTGAATGGGTTTTGGATTTTATTTATGGATTGGATTGGGCTTTGGGTTTTTTTATTTGTGGGTTGGAATGGGTTATCAGTTTTATTTGTGGATCAAATGGGTTTTGGGTTTTATTTGTGGATCGAATAGGTTTTGGGTTTTTTTATTTGTGGACTTAGCTTTGGGACCCGTATGTGGTTGGGATCCGTATGTGGACTGAGCCTTATTTTCATATGGGTAGATGCCCGCATATGGGTTGAGCCTTATTTAATAAATGATTGAATTCATTTATTAGTCCTTTTTGAATCGGACTTAAGCTCCAAGTTGATTAGGACTCATTTGAATTTTGTCTGGATTCAAAGAAATTCTCATTTATTTCAATATCTTCTTTTATTTTATTTTATTTGGGTCTGAAGAAGATCCCTTACTTTATCTTGGGGTTCGAAGAAAATCTCTTATTTTATCTTGGGATCCGGAGTAATACCGTTATTTTATTTTGGTGTGGGGTCCGAATAAATTCCTTTTTTTTAAAAAAAAAAAAAAAAAAAAAAAATTTGGGATCCGAAGGAAATCCACTAATCGGTTCAATCCCTTTTATCTTTTGATTTGGGATCCGAAGGAAATCCACTAATCTTATCTTAGGGTTCAATCCCTTTTATCTTTTGATTTGGGATCCGAAGGAAATCCACTTTTTGACTTAACCTAAGTTCGGATGTTCAAAGAAATCATCCGAACCGGCTTTATTACATTTTCTTTTTTTTTCTTTTGAGCCTAAAGTAAGGAGCGTCCGCAGAGATCCCGAACCGGCTTTATTAACTTTCTTTTTTCTTTTTTTCTTTTGAGCCTAAAGTAAGGGGCGTCCGCATAGGTCCCGAACCGGCTTTATTAAATTTCTTTTTTTTTTTTTTCTTTTTTGAGCCTAAAGTAAAGGGCGTCCGTAGAGGTCCCGAACCAGCTTTATTAAATTTCTCTTTTTTTTTTCTTTTTTTGAGCCTAAAGTAAAGGGCGTCCGTAGAGGTCCCGAACCGGCTTTATTAAATTCCTTTTTTTTTTTCTTTTGAGCCTAAAGTAAGGGGCGTCCGCAGAGGTCCCGAACCGGCTTTATTAAATTTTTTTTTTTGAGCCTAAAATAAGGGGCGTCCGCAGAGGTCCCGAACCGGCTTTATTAACTTTCTTTTTTTTTTTTTTTTTTTTTTTTTTCTTTTGAGCCTAAAGTAAGGGGCGTCCGCAGAGGTCCCGAACCGGCTTTATTAATTTTTTTTTTTCTTTTGAGCCTAAAGTAAGGGGCGTCCGCAGAGGTCCTGAACCGACTTTATTAAATTTCTTTTTTTCTTTCTTTTGAGCCTAAAGTAAGGGGCGTCCGCAGAGGTCCCGGCCCGGCTTTATTAATTTTTTTTTTCTTTTTTTTTTTTTTACCTGAGAAATACGTCTGAAAATACGGCCGAGGAAATCGATTGGGGGTGCTGAGGAAGTCGATCGGAGGTGCTGAGGAAGTTGGGGGTGCTGAGGAAGTCGATCGGAGGTGCTGAGGAAGTAGATCGGAGGGGATCGGGTGCTGAGGAAGTCGATCGGAGGTGCTGAGGAAGTAGATCGGAGGGGTTGAGGAAGTCGATCGGAGTTATTGAGGAAGTCGATCGTGGGTTGAGGAGAAGTAGGTTCTGTTTTTTTTTTATGTAGCGATGATGGTGGAATCTGAGAGGAGGTTGTTTTTTTTTTTTTTTTTTGTGGTGGAATCAGGGAAGTTGTTTCAGAAAAGGCAAAAGAGAATTTTTTTTTTTTTTTTTTTTTTTTTTTTTTTTTTTTTTTTTTTGTCTTTCTATCTTCTCTATTTATAATGGGGGAGTGGGATAGAAACGTCGCGTGCGGTTTGTTGGGATTTGTTAAGGGATTAGCGAGAAGCGTGCGGTTTGTTGGGATTTGTTAAGGGATTAGCGAGAAAATATCGGTTTGTTGAGGGAAAGACGTGCGTGGGAATATGGGTTCGTTGAGGAAAAGACGTGCGTGGGTATATGGGTTATTTGAGGAATATGGGTTCGTTGAGGAAAAGACGTGCGTGGGAATATCTTTTCGTTGAGGAAAAGACGTGCGTGGGAATATCTTTTCGTTGAGGAAAAGACGTGCGTGGGAATATCTTTTCGTTGAGGAAAAGACGTGCGTGGGAATATCTTTTCGTTGAGGAAAAGACGTGCGTGAGAATATCTTTTCGTTGAGGAAAAGACGTGCGGTTTGTTTTGTTGAGGAAAAGACGAGGTTTAAAATTTGAATACATTGAGGAAAATTATTATATTCAAATTTCAAATTTCAAATTTCAAATTTCTAATTTCTAAAATTGAATATGTTCGAATTTTAAAATTAAAATGTTATGTTCAAATTTCAATATTGCGAGAATATGGTTATATTCAAATTTTAAATTACAAATTTCAAGATTGAACGATATATTCAAATTTCAATATGTTGAGGGAATATGGTTATGTTCAAATTTTAAATTTCAAAATCCAAAATTAAATATGTTCGAATTTTAAAATGTTATGTTCAAATTTCAATATTGCGAGAATATAGTTATATTCAAATTTTAAATTACAAATTTCAAGATTGAACGATATGTTCAAATTTCAATATGTTGAGGGAATATGGTTATGTTCAAATTTTAAATTTCAAAATCCAAAATTAAATATGTTCGAATTTTAAAATGTTATGTTCAAATTTCAATATTGCGAGAATATGGTTATATTCAAATTTTAAATTACAAATTTCAAGATTGAACGATATGTTCAAATTTCAATATGTTGAGGGAATATGGTTATGTTCAAATTTTAAATTTCAAAATTCAAAATTAAATATGTTAGAATTTTAAAATTGACCGATTATGTTCGAATTTCAATATGTGTTCAAATTTCAAGATTGAACGGTTATGTTTAAATTTGAGGAAGTATGGTTGTATTCAAATTTCAAAATTTAAATTTATGTTTGAATTTGAGGAAGTATGGTTGTATTTAAATTTCAAATTTTAAATTTATGTTTAAATTTGAGGAAGTATGGTTGTATTTAAATTTCAAATTTTAAATTTATGTTTAAATTTGAGGAAGTATGGTTGTATTTAAATTTCAAAATGAAGCGGTTAACGAACGAGGGAATTTGCTTGGATTCAAAAATTCAAAACAAGATATAGGTGAGTTTGGGTAAGTCAGTTGAGAGATATTTTAAAATGTAGTTGAAGATTTGAATAAGTGTGTTTGAGATAATTGACGGGTGAGAAGTTTCAATTGGGGTCGGATTCGAGTATAGGCGGCGTTGGGAACGGGAAGGTGAGAGGAGTAGAGTAGAGGAGAAGGGGGAAGAAGAGAGATAGGGTGAGAGGAGCTCTGTAGAGGGTAGGTGAGGAAGAAGCGGTTGAGGAAGTAAAGTAGGAAACAGAAGGGTCAGGAAGGCTCCAGAGGCGGTAGGTGAGCACGGAACCCAAGGCAAGGGTTTGTATCTGAAGAGTAAAGGCAAGTGGAAGCCAGCTCAAGCCTGAGCCCCCATCTCCATGAAGAAGTGCAAAGCCAGCTCAAGCCCAAGCCCACCATCTCCACGAGCAATGCACGTTTAATGAAGGGGTTGCAACATTGCTACAAAAAGCCTACGACATAGCCCAATCATATGGGTAGTTACAGGTTGTTACAAGAAGCCCACGACACAGCCCAATCATTTGGCAGTTACAGTTTGTTACAAGAAGCCCACGACGCAAGCCCACAATCATTGACAGTTGCAACTGTTTGGTCCAATTACTTACCTTTCACCTGTATTCTCAGTAATCAAGATATTAGTATAAATAGCAGAGATGTAAACGGAATTAGGAAGGAAAAATGAACATTAAACTCTTTCTCTACTCAAACCCAAATTCTCTTTTCTCTCTTTCTCTCTCTAAACCTCTCCCTCTTCCAAATCTCCCTTCTCAATTCTCTCTTTTAACCATTGAACACCATTAATGAAGGTCACACCTTCTTGAGATTGCAACCATCATCCTCACCGCCATCCAAGCCCATCCAAGCCTCAGAGTATTCTCATCCTCGGCTGGTTGCGGATCTCAGGAACTGGGGACATCATATTCCTACAGATCAATCCAGTGTCGTCTCTGAAGTACTATCCAGTGTCGTCTCTGCTAAAGTACTATCGGTTAGCAAACAGAATAATCTCAGAAAGAGAAAAGAAAGGAAAAAAAAGAAAGAAAGGAAGATAGATTAAGAGAATTAGGATTCGACATAATATGACAGCAAAGAGGAAGATGATGATAGATCCCAATAGGAAGATGACGATAGATCCCAATGTCGAATTGACGAGAAAAATAATGTAATCACAGTTTCGAGCAAAGAGGAAGATGATGATGATCGCAATGTCGAATTGACGAGAAAAATAATGTAATCACAGTTTCGAGCAGAGAGGAAGATGACGATAGATCCCAATGTCGAATTAGCGAGAAAAATAATGTAATCACAGTTTTGAAAAATCGATGTCGCGGCCGAGGCGAAGAAGCATGACCAATGCAATCGTATGGACGGAGAATGATGGCTAGGGCACACGGCGAGGTACCTTGTTAATTGTGTGTGGGCAGATGGTGTCGCAGGATGGGCAGATGGTGTCGCAGGATGCTTGATCGCCTTAACCCGCTTCCAAGCAGAAAAAAAATTTCGTACGGTTTGAAGATTTTTTCTTGACGTATGCTTTAGAGAGCTTTAATGGACTGCGTTTTTGCGAATTTGAATCCGCTAAAGAAAACAAATTCAATAAACTTACCTTCTTCATTTCTTGATTAAACGACATGAAAATTCCGCAAATAGATACTTAGAATTGAAAAGAAATAAAAGATTAAAAAAATAAAAAATTCCACAAGTAGATACTCAGAAAAGAAAAAAATTAAGAAAAAAATAAAAAATAAAATAAAGGGACTCATTTTCCACATACACTCATTCCGATCGACACAAAAATCGATGCAAAATAGCGAAGAAAATAATGCATGTCTTGTAAGTATAGTCAAGATCATATTTATAGAGTTTTCTACTAATAAACTCAAAATAATCCGATAAACAATCTTATCTAAAATACCAATATTCAGGTAACAAAAATATAATAACTAAATTATTTAAACCTATCCCAAACTCAAGTCGCATCCAATGTATTGAATCATTGTGCGATCACGTCATCAAGCCATATACTTGATTTTTGACGACGGCGGCCGGCATAAGTCTGAAATGGAACTGGTCCGCATTATCATCCTTCGGACTTTAAAGTGAGTCAAATATTGAAGAGAAGTTACCTCCCCTATCTTGCTTATCTTGGAAATTATCGATTATTGAGGGTAAACTATCCGCAAGTTATGCAGTCTAGCAAATCCTCGAGGAAAACACTCAAGCCCGCAGTTCCTTATGCTCAACACTTGCAGATTGTTGAGGTGCCAAAGTGACTTGGGCATACTTGTACCAGATACATCAAGGTATCGGAGATGCTTTAATTTGCTAATACTCTCAGGAAGCTTTAAGGTATCGGAGAAGCTAAGTTTTAAACAACGGATATTTGAGAGGTTGCAGAACCAGCGATCAATTACAGAATCCAATCCAGGCTGAAGTTCACAAAAGTATTATAATCGAGCGCAGTTTGTCGTAGCTCCCTAACTCCATTAACTTCTTTTCTCCTAAACTCGTACAGCATATCGACAGATGTCGAACAGTTTCTGGGATTCTAAATTCATTTTTATCTATCCTCAAACATTCGCCTACTGAAACAAATTGCGATGAGACTGCTGAAAAAAGCCCTTGCTTGTCAAGTTGTGCAAGTACATGGTCGCTATATCTTCAAGTAGCATGTTTCCTTGAGGTATAACAAAGCCTAGTGCGACCCAAATACTAACTAGCTCATTTTTATCGATGTCATGATCTTTAGGAAATATCGAACAGAATGAGAAGCATCACTTCAGATGTGGCAGAAGACACTGATAGCTCAATCGAAGGGATGGAAGAATGTCACCTTCCTCCTGAGGTAGTTCCCATAATTCACTGTCCAAGATCGTAGTCCAATGTCCTTCATCCATGTCCTCATTCAGAAGGGTTCCTAAAGTTTTTGCAGCTAATGGGGATCCCTTCAACTTAGCAGCAATGTGTATTCCAATTTTTTCTAACTCCGGATAGTCTTTCGGGTTGTTAAAGCGGAACGCGCATGACTTGAATAATTCCCAATAAACGTTACCCGACAAACCCTCCAGGAGGATGGGGTCCACCATTCCTGCTATGCTGGCAACTTTCAAAGACCGAGTTGTCACCAGGATCATACTTCCTTCTTGCCTACAGCTCAAAGGTGCAAAAAATTATTGCCACTTCCTGCAATCCTCGTTCCACACATCATCAAGGATAAGCAAGAAGCGATGTGCCATCGCTATCTCCTTTAGAGTCACTTGAAGGGAATTTAAATTCGTAAGATCAATCTCGCACCCCTTCCTAGCATTATCAATGATCTTTTTACTTAAGCTGTTGACATCGAAGTTGTTAGAAACACAAATCCAAATTTTCAGGTCAAAGTGATCCGCTACCCTCTGATCATTGTAAACAATCTGTGCTAGAGTAGTCTTGCCGACCCCCCCCCCCCCCAATGCCATAAATGGATACAACAGACACATTTTCTTTCTTTCTTCTCTTAGCAAAGGAAGAAGCAGCCGCAACAGCCAAGGGATCACCTGGCACTAAGGGCAAAGCCCCAGCTTCAGCGAAGGGAAAACCACCAGCGACAGCAGTAGAAAAGGGGAAAGCCCCCATGTAATCTATTTCTACCAAAAGGAAGAGTGTCCAGAGGAAGAAAACAAAAGCTGCAGGTATCCGGATTGAGGAGCCACTTGCGAGTGCTCCACCTCCCGTGGAAGAAGACATTGTCCACATTGACACACAGAGGATGAAAGCTTTTGAAAATAGGGAATTCATCGGTGAGCGACACGTAAATGGTTGCTAAATATCCGATAACTTTTTCCAATTTACGCCGATAATTCAAATCGGCACCTAATAATATGGTTCGGAATGTATATAAATACTCGAACCATCGAAGGAAAAGGGGTCCGGTAATCTCATAAGCCCGGCACCACCCCAACTTCTTCATATCTAGGAGTAGGCTAACTTAATTTTTACCTCTTTCCTTTACCGTTTTTCTAAGAGTAGTCTTAATTGTAATCTCTATCCCTTTCTTCTTCCTTTTATTCCTTTTCCAAACAATATAAAGTTTTAATCGG
>CM055084.1:480783-504749 GCA_029204045.2 Tillandsia leiboldiana
TTCACCTTTAATAATCCAAATCAAAAACTCGTTCTTTAGGGTTAAGAACAGAACCTAACAAGCCTGGGGGCTTGCTTTATTTGCAGCCCTGTTTTGAGCAGGTTGCGGATCAACCAGATCCACACCTAGTCCACTAACAACGCATACAATGCACCAAACACAAGTCACCCAGATCTAAATTGATCTGAAGTGAGCATCAAGCTCAGGAGACATTTTGAGCAACTTTCATATTCTGTTCAAAGCCTAAATCCAAACAAAACCTCTCTCAGGCATTTCATCAAACACCCTATGTGCACCAATTTCTTTTAAGCATGAACCCAAGCCCGAGGCTTGTTCTCGGCCAAAACTGCACCACACTCTTCCAAGTTGGAAGGAATGATCTAATAAGGTAAAGGATCATCCCCATCAACTTGGATTCAAGCTTGCTCCCCAGGTTAGCCGCGGGCAAAGGTAGAGCTAGTGAAAGAAGACGACCACCTAGACCCGAGATGAAGATTTTTCCATCTCTGGTCTTGGGCCTCCAGCAACTGCACCATAAGGTGTTTTCATCTCTACCATCAATCTGGAACAATTCCGGCGTCGTGGGGACGCGGTGAGAATGGCGGCGGAGCAAGCTGCAAGCTCGGTTTGGAGCTTCTTCGCCTCTAATGGCGGATTTCCACCGACGCTTCATGGTATCCATGCAGGGTATGGATACGATATACTCGATCCCAGGAAGCTTCTTCCCCTCCCCGGCCGCCGGGGACGACCGGAACGCCGGCGACCGCGCCCCGACCCACCTCAGACACCATTTGGCCGCGCCTCAACCAAGCTGCATGGGGCCATGCAAATACATGGGTGACTCCTCTCACCCCAGGAAGCTCCTCGACCACTTGGCCAGAGGTGGGGAGGCCCGCCGGCGCCGGAGCACCAAGCTCGGCCGGAGGTGGAAATACCCGAAAACTAGGGTTTTGAACTGCGGCGTCGCTACTCAACCAAAAACCCCCAAACTTTGCAGAGATAACCTATTGGTCCTACAGTCCCAACCCATCATTTTACTTTTCATTAAAAGTCGCCGGGAGCAAAGATAGCTCGAGGACGGAGCTCTCGGCTGTTGCAACGCGGCCGCCGACCAACCGATGGCTTCCCATTTTCGGGGCTGTGCGTGGAGCATCCTTAGAACCTACAAAGCCCACTTCCAAAGGTCTTGACTTCTAAAACTCCAAGAATAAAGGGGCTTACCTCGCCGGAGTTGGGGAGAATGGGTTGATGCCCGTTTCGCTCCTCCCGCGTCGCCGCGGCCACGGGGAAGGTGCAGAGGAAGTAGGAGAAGCTTTGATGGGAATTGGGTGCAAGAGACTCTGTGTGATCCCCCCTTCTCCACCAACGTCCACTTCCCCTTGTTATACCGGCCTCCTCACCTTACCACGAGCCACCCAACTGCAGGGAGCCGGTTCTGGAAGTGGGCGTCGTGGCAGAGGTGGTGAGGAACGTGGACAAGCGGTTGCAACCGCCCCCAACACACGACACAAGAATCCAAAACCATTTTTGCATTTTTCCACTTTCTTTGCGATTAGGTCCCTCTATACCTTGTTTATTACTATTCAGTCCATAGCTGTGGGTCTTTTATGCATAGAGGTCCCTCTCCAAGTAACCTCATTGCATTTGACACATAAAATATTGGGCTTTTTACAAAAATACCCCCTTTTTCGACGTATTTCACGCATTTCGAGACGAATGGTTCGTCAAAATGCGAAACCGACTTCGCCACGACGTCCGGCTCGTCGAGACCTATCAAGTAGCGTATTTGCTTGCTTGATTCAGCGCTCGAATAAAATCTCGGGCCATAAAGTTCTGTAAGTTGCAGTATGGCGCACGCACTTCGATGCACCCGGATCACTAAACGCGAATTCCGTCAGTGCCATTGTGCTCAGAATGGCGGTGCCATTCAAATCGACTACCCGAATCGCTAGATTCGGACTCCAGACAGTGAATCGGCTAACGTTCGTTCGGTGGGGAATTAAATCAGGAGGTTACTATTCACGACTTAAGTCGTGGGCCCCACCAGCTTCTTCGCTGATTTCTGAACAATCCGACCGTCGGATCGAAAATCCGTTTATACCATTTTCAATCGGTTCGACGAGACGGTCGCACTGGTGATTTCAGATTTCCGAGATCAGACTCGGATCCGAAAGGCAGACGTAGTGCTCCGTAAAATGTGCAATACGCGCACCGGTATGCAAGTCACTAAGGTTTAGATCTGCTTCCTCGCTCGCAACCATACTTGAATATCTCGATTGCTACATCACTCACACCTTAAAAGAAGTTTCGTCCCCGAAACTTAAATACACCATGAATCCAAAAAAAAGTGGGGAATGGCTCAAGCATGCCTGACTTGCGCTCCCAAAAGGCTTTGCGCCCCTCCTGATCCGGTGAGATCTTGTCTTGTATGGGCTGTAAGTGCGAGTCCGCCTGCTGTTCCTCTCGAATCCCTTCTAACAGTGTTGGTTTGATCACCAGAGTTAGAAGTTGCGCAACCGTGCCTGTCGGCACTGCTTCCAACCCTAGTCGTGAAAATTTCACGATCAAGTTGCTCTGTTTAGCCCTCGCACCTACCGATTCTTCCCACAATCGCCCCTTTCTGCTCAAAACGTCCGCTACCACGTTTGCTTTCCCGGGGTGATACTGGGTCGTTAGGTCGTAATCCTTCGAGAATTCAAAACACCGCTTCTGGTGTCGCCGTCGGGGGTTGGTGACACTTTGCCTGCTGCAGTCGCGGTAGTGGTTACTCCCGCGAAGTTCCTCCTCCGAGGTTTTGAACAGACCAACAACTAGGTAGGGTTCTCTCCTCGACACTTGTAAGGGATTCCTATCTAGCGTTCGCAACTCCTCAGGCGGACTAGGGGAGTACCCCACTCCTATCCTATATAACCCTTTCCCCCCCCCTGACACAACCGTACCGTACGCGGAGGAAGGAAAGACAGATACGGAAGATGGGAATCGATGCCTAACCAAAGAAAAACCGTAAAGGGAATAAAAGAAAAAAATATATATATATATACCTGTCCTAGGATTCTGCATCACTGCTCCCCGGGGTGGCTGGGGAGGTCCGTCCACAACCTTCGGGCCAGCTACGTTCGACGTGGCGGGGTGGGGTCTCGGTATCGGAAGAGTCCGTCAGGCGTGGGTCGTCGGGTCTCGGTGCCGGGGGTCTGGTGACACCTGGCCTCCGGGGACACTCGTAACGTGTGTGGCCCGGCCTGCCACACCGGAAGCAATGCTCATTCCGCCAAGGGCACTCCATCATGGGATGCGCACCGTCACAAATGACGCACGGGGTCGGTGGTGTAGGTCCCTCCCTCATTGCCTGCCCGGGTTTCGACCTGTTCCTCTGGCGCTTGGTCGCTCTGCCGCACTGGTAGGGGCCCCCTGTCGGCCCGGGGTAGGGGTGTGCTCGTCGTGTGCGCTCTAGCTCCGCGCGCACGGCCATATTGACCGCTCCCTGAAAGGTGGAAACGCCAGTCGGGGGTGCCCCACGGGGTTTAACACCACCGGTGCCGTGCTGGGCGCGGTCGACACTCTCGAGCTCTTGGGTCAGTATGCCCACCTGCTCTGCAAGAGTTAGCAATTTCACAGCCACATCTCGCAGCTGGTTGCGTAGTACGCGGTTCGCCTCTGCCGCAAAGTCCATGGTTTCTATCTGTGCACACCAAGGAAACATATTAGTCCCAGCATACTAAAGAAACCGTGCGTAAATAAATCACACAAATTCCCCTTTCCCCCACGTTCACTCACGTCCTACAACCTTACGTCCCACACATTTCATTTATTCGTAGTTAAGTGTGATATCTCAGTGGATGTTGGGTCGTCACTGTTGTGATTAAAACAAAGTCTCTGATACCATCTTAATCTGTCACGCCCCGGGGGTTTTATTTTAGCGGAAACGATACTTCAAAGTACGCGCAAAGTGCGTACAAATTTTTTTTGTTTGTTTAGAAACCTCCTTCCCCGGCGCGTGCCCAGACCCGCCACATATACAGATTCACTCGAAAACCGGGCAGAGTCTCCTCTGTATATGCACGGCGTCGCGGCCGCTACAATAGCCGATTACGAGCAATCATTTTCCCATTTAGTCACAACAGTTCGAAGTAGTACGGTGCATGAAGACTAATCAATACCCGTGGCCAATCAAGTTGAAAGGATAAACTCACAGTTTTGAAAGCGGGTCCACACGACCCAAGGTTTTGAAGACAATTTGAAAAGATGCCATAAATCCACAGGGTTTGGAAAACAGGTCCACACGACCCAGATTTTAAAAGATAGTTTTCGAAGTTCTTTTCTTTTCTAGTCATGTTGCTTTGAAAACGGCCAAACGGGAATAATAAAGGAAATGGTAGTGCATAAGCAGAAAGAAAGTGTTCAACATCCACGCGACCCCACAAGGGTGTCGAGAACCACACAATAACTTACAGTTCTGAAATGAAATGCAGAGAAGGTAAATAAAACAGCATACTAGGGCTCCCTCAGACCGACTGCTACCAACTCGGCCTCACCGTCGCCTACCTCTACCCCCTGGAGGTACCTGTCACAGAGTGGGTAGTCAGCGACACTATCATCAAAATAGTACTAAAGCAGTAAAGTAATACCAAGCCACAAAGTAAGGCTAGCCGGAACAACCGCTCTACTCGTAATGGTAACTCGCAACCACCTGTACCACCTGTAGCACCTGCAACCCCGGTAACACCTGTAACACCTGACCGCGTCGGGATCCAATCCCGGCGGTCTCACACCTGACTACATCGGGATCCAATCCCGGCAGTCCCACACCTGACCGCGTCGGGATCCAATCCCGGCGGTCTCACACCTGACTACATCGGGATCCAATCCCGGCAGTCCCATCGCTGCCTCAGACCCCCCAGCGGTCAGGGGCCCCCCACTACGTCACCTCGTGGGGTAACACGGGTCAAAGACCGCCCTTCCGGAAAAGAGCACCCTTTGCGGTGGCCAAACCGCGGGTGCGCGTGTCGCAGCTCGAGCACAAGTAACCAGTAACCAAGTAACCAAGTAACCAAGTAACCATGTCACCATGTCACGGGGTAAGGTAGTACATCATAGAAACCATCAACGTTAGTACCGATAAATAATGAAAAGTCCCTGTCGGATTACCAACATAATACTCAGCCTCGACCGTAAACCCACCTCAACACAAGCGATCCCGGAATCCGCTGGGAGTCTCACCGGCTAGCGACTGACTGCTAGTACCTGAATAATAAATCCAAGTCAATAATAGACTCTCTCTCTCGTATCCATCCCTATTAACTCACTGCGTGTGCAAGCTATACGGCAACCTTCGCCGTAGTCCCGGGGTTTTGCCGGCACTTTCCGGAAATCCGATCTCCGCTCAACGAAAGCCATTGGGCCTCCCACGAAGGGTTTAGAGATCATGGGCGTACAGCCCAAAACAGCCCATGAGGCTACAATTGCAGCTAGACCCCTAGAGTCTTACCCAATCGCACTTTTACAATGAAATAAGAGTCGTTTTTGCTCGTTCTCTTAACTGGGATAATATTTTTACGAACCGTCACTTCCAGTAAGTGACACTCGACCCGCTGAACACCGTGCTCACCCATTTGCAGCAGCACGGTACCCGAGGAAAACTTCGGGCCATGAAATACCTCTCCAACATAGCTTAAATGCATTTTTTTTTTTCTTCGGCTCAACGGAACCGAGATCTGACGCGAGCATCGCGTCCAGTGACCCCAAATTAGCCAGGAGCTCACTGTCGCGGCCTCGCAAACCGCCCGGAACAGTGTTTGGGCTAAACTATTCTTTTAAGGGTTGGTTAACCTATAACTTCACCTTTAATAATCCAAATCAAAAACTGCTTTAGGGTTAAGCTCACAGCAACCTAAAAAGCCTGGGGCTTGCTTCATTTGCAGCCCAGCAGTTGCTGGATCAACCAGATCCACACCTAGTCCACTAACAACGCATACAATGCACCAAACCCCAGTCTACCCAGATCTAACTTGATCTGAAGTGAGCATCAAGCTCAGGAGACATTTTTGAGCAACTTTCATATTCTGTTCAAAGCCTAAATCCAAACAGAACCTCTCTCAGGCATTTCATCAAACACCCTATGTGCACCAATTTTCTTTTAAGCATGAACCCAAGCCCGAGCTTGTTCTCGGCCAATACTGCACCAACACTCTTCCAAGTTGGAAGGAAATGATCTAATAAGGTAAAGGATCATCCCCATCAACTTGGATTCAAGCTTGCTCCCCAGGTTAGCCGCGGGCAAAGGTAGAGCTAGTGAAGAAGACGACCACCATAGACCCGAGATGAAGATTTTTCCATCTCTGGTCTCTGGGCCTCCAGCAACTGCACCATAAGGTGTTTTTCATCTCTACCATCAAATCTGGAACAATTCCCGGCGGTGGGGACGCGGTGGAGATGGCGGCGGAGCAAGCTCGGTTTGGAGCTTCTTCGCCTCTAATGGCGGATTTCCACCGACGCTTCATGGTATCCATGCAAGGGTATGGATACGATATACTCGATCCCAGGAAGCTTCTCGTCCCCTCCCCGGCCGCCGGGGACGACCGGAACGCCGGCGACCGCGCCCCGAACCCACCTCGACCCCATTATGGCCGCGCCTCAACCAAGCTGCATGGGTGCCATGCAAATACATGGGTGGACTCCTCTCACCCCCAGGGAGCTCCTCGACCACTTGGCCAGAGGTGGGGAGGCCCGCCGGCGCCGGAGCACCAAGCTCGGCCGGAGGTGGAAATACCCGAAAACTAGGGTTTTGAACTGCGGCGTCGCTACTCAACCAAAAACCCCCAAACTTTGCAGAGATGACCTATTGGTCCTACAGTCCCAACCCATCATTTTACTTTTCATTAAAAGTCGCCGGGAGCAAAGATAGCTCGAGGCGGAGCTCTCGGCTGTGCAACTCGGCCGCCGACCAACCGATGGCTTCCCATTTTCGGGGCTGTGCGTGGAGCATCCTTAGAACCTACAAAGCCCACTTCCAAAGGTCTTGACTTCTAAAACTCCAAGAATAAAGAGGGCTTACCTCGCCGGAGTTGGGGAGAATGGGTTGATGCCCGTTTCGCTCCTCCCAGCGTCGCGCGGCCACGGGGAAGGTGCAGAGGAAGTAGGAGAAAGCTTTGATGGGAATTGGGTGCAAGAGACTCTGTGTGATCCCCCCTTCTCCACCAACGTCCACTTCCCCTTGTTATAACCGGCCTCCTCACCTTACCACGAGCCACCCAACTGCAGGGAGGCCGGTTCTGGAAGTGGGCGTCGTGGCAGAGGTGGTGAGGAACGTGGACAAGCGGTTGCAACCGCCCCCAACACACGACACAAGAATCCAAAACCATTTTTGCATTTTTCCACTTTCTTTGCGATTAGGTCCCTCTATACCTTGTTTATTACTATTCAGTCCATAGCTGTGGGTCTTTTATGCATAGAGGTCCCTCTCCAAGTAACCTCATTGCATTTGACACATAAAATATTGGGCTTTTTACAAAAATACCCCCTTTTTCGACGTATTTCACGCATTTCGAGACGAATGGTTCGTCAAAATGCGAAACCGACTTCGCCACGACGTCCGGCTCGTCGAGACCTATCAAGTAGCGTATTTGCTTGCTTGATTCAGCGCTCGAATAAAATCTCGGGCCATAAAGTTCTGTAAGTTGCAGTATGGCGCACGCACTTCGATGCACCCGGATCACTAAACGCGAATTCCGTCAGTGCCATTGTGCTCAGAATGGCGGTGCCATTCAAATCGACTACCCGAATCGCTAGATTCGGACTCCAGACAGTGAATCGGCTAACGTTCGTTCGGTGGGGAATTAAATCAGGAGGTTACTATTCACGACTTAAGTCGTGGGCCCCACCAGCTTCTTCGCTGATTTCTGAACAATCCGACCGTCGGATCGAAAATCCGTTTATACCATTTTCAATCGGTTCGACGAGACGGTCGCACTGGTGATTTCAGATTTCCGAGATCAGACTCGGATCCGAAAGGCAGACGTAGTGCTCCGTAAAATGTGCAATACGCGCACCGGTATGCAAGTCACTAAGGTTTAGATCTGCTTCCTCGCTCGCAACCATACTTGAATATCTCGATTGCTACACACACGGTGCATTCGACATCTCTGAGGGTCACTCGTAGGGACCATCTTAGAACTCTCGGCTGTTTACTTCAGTTTATCAGTTATTTTTGCCTCCAATATACTTAGTGGGTAGGCCGTTGATCTTGGCAACGGTACATATTGAGGACTACTCCTTTGAGATAGTTCTCACACCCATTGTGGTGTCCTTTTTTCAAATACTCCAGTCCCTGCTTTCGACCGTGCTGGGCCATCAAATCGAGGTAAGGGCGTTGCGAGTTAGACCTTACCCGAGCATACGAGTGATAGAGGAACCTCTTTTTGGTGATCTTGGATTTTGGAGCTGTACAGACTTATTGTATTATATTTGTACTTACTGTGTATCAGTTTGTGTATTTGGGATCTTTCAGTTGTACAACCTTAGAACTTTAAGATGTCAATTGATCAATATTGGAATTAATGTTCCCATCAGTTTAAAAGTTGACAAAGCTCTTACAATTTAATGAAATCATCATTAAATTTAATAAAATTCCTAATAAATTTGATGCCAATAATTTAACTTAAAAGTTTACCTTGCCAGAAATTGGCTGAACAAAAGGTCCCCTCTCCCAACATAATCTATACAAATATTGATTTTCCAGTTCTCCGTGTATACGTGCCGGCTTCTCCCGCATTTGACTGACGTGTCTTTTTTTTATGGTTCGTTTGCTCCGAGCCTACCACCGAACCACCTACATTTTTTTTTTTTTTTTTTTTTTTTAAGTTCGTTTGCTCCGAACCTACCACCGAACCGCCCATTTTTTCCCTCTCTCTTCCCGAGCCTGCTCCGCGCCTCTTAATTCCGCTTCGTCTCTTCGGAACCCTACCCACCCACCTCTTTTTCTCCACATACGTCCAATCGCCTCCTTTTTCTCTCTCCTCCCTGTTTCTCTTCCCCAACCCTACCTCCAGCGCCGCTTCGCCTCCATTCTCTCTCTCTTCCCTAACCCTACCCCCGAGCTCTCCTCCGCTCTTCGCCTTCTCTCTCTGGCCGAAGGGCTACCGTCGCATCTCTTCCGGTCGTCGGAAGGCGCACGTGTGGGCTCTCTGTCTCTCTCTGGTCGTCGGATGGCGCATGTTCTCTCTGATCCCGAGCGCTTCTCCGCTCTTCGCCTTCTTTCTCTCGCCGGAGGGCTACCGTCGCATCTCTTCCGGTCGTCGGAACGCGCATGTGTGGCCCTCTGTGGTCCTCGAGAATGTTCAGGTCCGATTCGTGCAATGCGTTGGAATAAACAGAGATTGATGTAAACTGTATGGAGGAGGTGCGAAATTATGAGGTTAGTGAGATCGTGCAATCCATATATGCTTAGTCAATGATGAGAAATGTTTGTAACTTTACTTTTTTAACATACGATTGTACTTTGTCATGCTATTTATTAGATATCTCTATATTCTAGATATACATCAGACCTTTTATACGTCGAAATTGAATTTACCAAATGGTTGATACTCCTCTTTTAAGTTCTTAGCTGACAACACTTTTACTGGCCCATTTTCTGATTTCTCATTGGTAAATGTATGCAAATGCCATGCTCTGTTGAATCAGTTGTATCCATGAAAATGCTGCATAAAACTTATTTCATGACATGATTGCTATCGATTTATCATGGCAGTTCAGAAGTTCCTTTGCTACTGTCTGGCATAGCCTTATACAAATTAAGCAAAAATTTTAAGCCTTTAGTTTATTATATATATGTATAAATTTGATGTTCCTTGCCAGTTGCGATCAATCCGACGATTTTTCTTTCTCTCCCTCTCATCTCCAGGTTTATTTATTTATTTATATATTTATTTAGTTATATCTGATAGAGTAATTTTAAATTTAACATATCAATATTTTAAAATTAAATTTTAAATTTATATATAAAAATTTCAGTTGAGCCAAAATAGTAATATGTTAAAAATTTTATTTAAAATTAATATATTAAAATTTCAGTTAAGATTTAGCAGTAAAAATAGTAATTTGAATTCAAAGTTGAGTTTCAGTTTGAAATTAGTTTTTAAAATTTTTTATTAATTATAAATATATTTTGGTATAAAAATATTAAAAAATTTATTTCTTATTAATTCATTAAATAGATTAGGTTCTCAAATTTTTCATTAAAATTAAAATTTGTACTTTATTTTATTAAAAATATGATTCTATTTCAAATATATAATTTAAAGTCCACTTTGAGTTTAAATTTTGAATACAAAGTCTAAATTAGTTTATTATATATAAATTAGTTTATTATATATGTATAAATTTGATGTGATGTTATTTAATGTTAAATGTCAAATTTCTAATTTAAAATAGCAATGTGTGAAAATTTTCAATTTAACATATTCAAATTTAAGAATTTTTTTATATATAGAATAAATTTTGTAAGATGAAAAGATTTTGTATATATATATATATATATATATATATATATATATATATATATATATATATATATATATATATATATATATATATATATATATATATATATATATATATATATATATATATATATATATATATATATATAAATATTTTGATATGAAAAGATTTTGTATAGGAAAAGATTTTGTAAGTTTATTAGTTAAATATTTAATTTTATTTGATTTGATTGATGTGATATTAAAAATAAATATATTATTATATATAAGATTTTGTAAGATTTACTAGATTCCCAAAAGATTTTCAAAAGATTTTATCATAACTCCTTTTTTTTCTTTAGAAATAAATAAATATTTTATATACAAGATTCAACGCCCACGAATTTTGACCACACTGAATCCAACTGGACGTTGGGTCTAGAGCAAATCTACTAATATCTAATATCACATCACTCTTTAAATCTACTAAATCTCCTAAAACCATATCAAATCTACTAATATCTTTAAATCTACTAAATCTCCTAACATCACATCAAACCTACTAAAGTCACATCGTTTTTCCTTTAGAAATTCTGGCACATTTTTCGATGCTGGATATTGGAGGAGAAAATCTTTAGAAAATAATAATTTCTTGGGAACATCATATGAAGAAAAATTATGACAGCAAATCTAAGACCATAATTACACAAAATCTGCTGAAAATCTTTAGAAAATTATAATTTATTGCGAACATCACATGAATGAAATGAAATGAGATATTTCAATAAATCTCCTCAAAATCTTTAGGAAATTATCATTTCTTAGGAGCATCACATCAATAAAATGACATATTTAAATACATAAATCTTACCTAATATAAAATAATTATCTAATCTTATATGTATAATATTTGTATATTTTTCTTTTTAAATCTTAATTGTAATTTCCATAATTAATTTCATCCTACAAAAATATAAATCTTAACTAATATAAATACAATCAATCAATGAATATTTATAGCAAAAGCATATGAAGAAAAGAGTAGGTATGATAGGTCTGGCACATTTTCCATTACAACATCATATCAAATATTCTAATATCACATCAGAATCAAACCTAATAATTATCGATATATACAAACATCACTTTCAAATCGGTAGGAAATCTGTAGGAAATCTCCTAATGTCACTTCATTCTCGAAGTTAGCAACTATGAGATAAATATGAAATTAAATTACTTAATACTAATTTCTACATACGTACTATATATTTAATCATACTATATATTTAATGAAATTACTTAATACTAATTCCTACGTACATACTATATATTTAATCATACTATATATTTAACCCATAATTCATGAATGAACATAAGGTTACGTCATTTCTTCATTTTCCTTTTAAGAACAATTGAATCCCACATGGAAGAAGTAATGTGATATTAGGAGATTTGCAATCATAATTACTAAATTTGAATCTCATATTCACTAATCCCTAAATATTTTTCTAAGGAAAATCTGTCACATTCTCTTAGTTTTTTACCGTAATTTTTTTACTAATATTTTTTCGTAGTAAATCTCCTAATATCACATTAGGGTGATTGTATTAATTAGCTATCATCTTGCTATTATGTGCCAGATTTTCTATCATTGCTATCATTTAAGGGTGATGTGATATTAGGAAATTTGTTTTCTATCATTTGTGGGTTTGAGGGTATATCTTTTTTGAGGGTGCTCTGGTGTGATTATGATGTATATCTACTAATAAGATTTGCTATCATTTGCATCCCATCCTTTACTAATCCCTAAATATTTTGCATGTATTAATATATATAATATATTGCTATCATATTAATATTTTATTCATATTAATATATTAATACTTTACTATAATATAATAGTAAATCTCATAATATAATTGTATACATTTTAAAATTTCTTACATTAGGGTGATTGTAATAATTACCTATTATGCTGCTATCATGTGCCAGATTTGCTCTCATATAAGGGTGAGGTGATATTAGTTAATTTGTTTGCTAAGGGTATATATTTTTAGGATATCGTCCAGATTTGCTATCATGTTGTCATTTGAGGGTGATGTGATGTGATATTTATAGATTTGCTATCATTAGCGGATATATTATGATTTAAATCTACTAATAGATTTGGTATCATTTCACAAAGTCATTCCATCCCATCATGTAATAATATATTCGTATCATAGTAATATTTTATTAAAAAAAATCCATATATTAATCATTTGCATATATTAATTCCTAAATATTTTGCATATATTAATATATAATAATATATTGCTATCATAGTAATATTTTATTCAAAATATTTGGGAATTAATTTGTATCATATCTGTGGTGTTCACTAATTCCCACCTCACCTATAATATAATAGTAGATCTCATAATATCTAAATATAAAAAATTATATACATTTCTAAAATTCTTACATAAGGGTGATTGTAATAATTAGCTATTATGTTGCTATCATGTGCTAAATTTGCTCTCATTCAAGGGTGATGTGATATTAGTAGATTTGTTTCCTATCATTTGAGGGTATATCTTTTTAGGATATCCAAAAAATTTGCTATCATTTTGTCATTTAAGGGTGATGTGATGTGATATTTGTAGATGTGAATCTACTAATAAGATTTATTATCATTTCACTAAGGCATTCCATCCCATCATCTAATAATATATTGGTATTATAGTAATATTTTATTCAATTTTTTGGGGATTAAGGAGTGTTAGCTAATTCTCATCTCACTTATAACAGTAAACCTCATAATATCTAAATATAAAAATTGTATGCATTTTTAAAATTTCCATTATGTGATATTTGTAGATTTATTTGCTATCATTTGAGAGTATATCTTTTTAGGATATGTAAAAAATCTACTAATAAGATTTAGTATTATTTCACTATGTCATTTCATTCCCATCATGTGATAATATATTTCAATCATAGTAATATTTTATTCAAAATATTTAGGGGTTAAGGAGGTGTTCACTAATTCCCATCTCACTTATAATAGTAAATCTCATAATATCTAAATATCAAAATTATATGCACTTTTAAACTTCCCATTTTTTATCATATGTATTCTATAGAAATTCCCACATCATAGATTTGCTATCATGTATATTTATAAGTCATTCCATCTCATAGTTACTAACTTTGAGAATGATGTGTCATTTGGAAATTTTTTATCATTAAATTTGAAAGTGATATTTGTATATTCATAATTATTAGATTTGAGTGTGATGTGATGTTGCAATATATGCTATTAGAGTGTGATGTGATGTTAGAATATTTGCTATCATAATATCTAAATATAAAAAATTGTATACAATTCTAAAATTCTTACATTAGGGTGATTGTAATAATTAGCTATTATGTTGCTATCATATGCTAAATTTGCTCTTATTCAAGGGTGATGTGATATTAGTAGATTTGTTTGCTATCTTTCTAGGATATCCAAAAGATTTGTTATCATTTTGTCATTTGAGGGTGATGTGATGTGATATTTGTAGATCTCCTATTATTAGAGGGTATATTATGATGTAAAATCTACTAATAAGATTTACTATCATTTCACTAAGTCATTCCATCCCATCATCTAATAATATATTCGTATCATAGTAATATTTTATCCAATTTTTTTGGGGATTAAGGAGGTGTTCGCTAATTTCCATCTCACTTATAACAGTAAATCTCATAATATCTAAATATAAAAATTATATGCATTTTTAATTATTTATGTTATATATATAATTATAATATATTTATAATATTAAATTATTTATATTAATTGTAGGTTTGATGAAGAAGAGCGATCTGATAAAGAAACCATATGAAGAATTGAGACCAGATGAAGAATTGCATGCTACAAACAATTTACTAATATTAATATTTATGTGTTGTATATAATATATGATGTTTAATGTTTAATACTTAGTTTTTTTACAATTTTAAACTATGAATTATTTTAATTTCGGGGAGGGAAAACTTTGTTAGAAAACTTAGAATAGCAAAATCTTTATATTACTACGTTATTTGATCGGCAAGTAGTTTCAACTAATATTTAGTAATTCTCAATAATATTATCAGTTTTTTATATTTTTGGTTTTTCAAAATATATTAACATATTTTGTAAGATTGAGGTTTTTATATTCCTGATTTTCAAAAATATATTGACATATTTTGTAACATTATATAAGATTTTGATAATTCTTCTAATAAAGTTTAAATTAAATATAGTATCCCTAATTATTTCTACCTTTCAAATATAATAATTTATTATATGCTTTTTTTTGAAAAATTAATTAAAATTAAATATAGTATGTCTGCATATTTTAAATTTTAAAATGTAATAAATTATGTCTAATATATCTAATTAATTTTTAATTACTACAGCTCTATATTATTACGTGATTTTATCGTTAAGAAATTTAAAGTATTATTTGGTAATTCTTAAAAATATTGCCAGTTTTTGATATTTCTGAATTTGCAAAATATATTGATATATTTTGTAAGATTGTATGAGATTTTGATAATCCTTCTAAGAAAGTTTAAATTAAATATACTATGCCTCATTATTTCTAACTTTCAAATATAATAATTTATTATATGTTTTTTCAAAAAATAAATTTAAATTAAATATAGTATGCCTGGTTATTTTCAATTTTTAAATTTAATAAATAATATCTAATGTCTACTTAAATTTTAGTTACCGCAGCGAAGCGCGGGTATTTCACTAGTACCTGTAATAGCAGAGATTCTAATGCTCTTCTTCAATTAAGCCATACAAAGAAGCCCTCCAACACAAACAATTAGAAGTAATAGGTTGCAGGAGAATTAAACACATGAAAACTAAAATGAATCTGAGATACTCGGACAAAACAGCATCAGCAGAGATAGATTACCAACTCAACCATAAAAATTTTGGATCAAATCACCAGAGGCTAACTCATTGAACTCCCTTTCCAATTGCCAATGACAAGAGAAACATTCTTTAGCTTGTTTCTAGTGAAGCAATACATTCCAATGATAGCACGAAAAAACTTAAGCGCGATTTCGACAACATGTAACAAGATGGTTCCAGTAGCGCTAGAAGAACAAAGGTAGTAGAAAGGAGACAGAACACTATTTTCAATTTGAAGTAATAGGAAACAAATAAGACCTTATCACCTCATCCTCATGCAATATAATTGTGCTCTTGGTCCCCATTTTTTTTATCAGCTTATAAAAATCATCACACATCTCGCAGTTAAAGAAGTAAAGCATAAAATTAACTTCATGTCAATCAGAAGAAATTTTACTTAACTGTTTATCCATGAGAACAATTTAAATGCTGTTGAGTGACAAAAAGAACCTACATTATCATTCTTGGATCTGGAAGGGATTTGTGAGGAACAGTAGTATACACTGAAGTGACAGAAAATGCGAAAAGAGATTAAGTTTTGAGCTTTGTCGAACAAAAGAGATTTAGCAATATGAGATTAATCCAACCAACTTCATCTCATTCTTATTTTAGCAGTGTAAATATCATGTAATTAATCAGTCATTGAGCATGAAAACATATCATATATCACACAAAAGATACGATTACATATTATTCCATGCCAAAGAAAATGTGCTGCAAATCCTGGAAGCATAGAACCTTAGGCCGCAAAAGAGTTCAGATGTTAAAATTCTCTCAACACCATGAAAAGATTCAACAATTGCATAGCACTAAACTTGCCCTTGTAGACATGACAAAATAAGCCCAATAAAGGTTAAACAAATACAAGGATTCAAAACCAACGAAAATATCGAATTCATCATGAAGGGTCAGATCATCCACTATTTGCCAAAAAAAAAGAAGGAAAATAATATATATTAGTCAACCTCTTGTTCTCATAATCGTAATGCTGCCTTTTCCGCCCTCAGTGCGGATCTTGGTTTTGACCACCACAGGCTTCCCAGAAAAAGCCGAGGTGGGATATGAATTCGACTCTTCGTCCTTTTTGTCCTTGAATTTGGATGATGGCGGATTGTGAATCCACTGATTTATGTCGTTCAAAGTCACGTCACCATGAACTCCGCATGGTTTTATCAGCGCAAAAGGATAGGCAACTGATGTGGTTAACTTTGTCGGCGCTTCAATGAAAGATTTCCTGCCTGAAGTAATTGATTGAAAAAGGTGCATACAGTTTACTCAAGAGGTGATTTGTAAGAAACGGCAAAGAGATGTTAAATAACAGGGTGAATTGCACCAAGGGGCCCCAAATTTCTTCAAGAAACAAAAGCGATAAATGAATGATTTAATTAAAGGACCCCAACTTCTTAAGAAGTTTTAAGTTGAGTCTCCATACTTTGAAGTTTGAACTGCTACAATTGGGTCCGATCTTACCATGGTCATCAGTTTTTCAATTATATTGGATGCAGATGCCCGCATAATCACCTATGTAAGAAGCCCGAAAGGCGCTAGGGGCATGTCAGATGATGATTACACAGAAGTTATTCTCCAATTGCATTGGATAATAAAAGCACAAAGTTAGATATCTAATTGTAACAATTGATAGGCTGGGGGACAAACTGAATTACCCTAAAAGATTGAGGACCCCTGGTGCAATTTACCTTTGATTAACAGGCTGAAATGTGAGATATACCCTTGAAAATTCTTGGACGAACCGGAACAGGGTTCTCCTGTGCCCCATCAGCTTCAATTTCAGGTGAAACATTGTGGAATTCTAAATAGACAAATGGGGTTTTACGTTATCATGTAACTATAACTTCCACAACCACAGATTCAATATAACAAAAATAAAGAGCAAAACTAAGAAATCAGATTTACCAGAAACACCAACTTGGTCAATTGGGGCCATAGAATTGTTCCTGCAGATGGCGACGGAATAACATTTAGATGTGTAAATGATAACCACATTCATATACTTAGAAGTTCAAATGATTTTCAGAAAAGAATTGCAGACATTTCTTCAGAGCTGCAGTTTGCTTCACGTTCATTTAAGCAATTCGCAAACCATCCTTCTGAGGATTGATCCAGCCCTTCACAACTTAAAGCGTACTTATCACCTATAATATACCTTCAGAATTAGAAAAGAGATAGAGAGAAAAGGATTTAGATCATTCAAAAAGTGATAAAGCAAAGGAAAGTAACCTGCAACCTCTGCGTTCCAACCTGATGTCCATTCTACACCCTGTATAATCCCTTCTCGCATCATCGAGGAATTCATCATCTAAATAAGTACCAAAAATAAAAGAAAACATGATGCTAAACACTAAAAACAAACAAGAAGTAATGTTTTTAGGAAACATTACTATTATTAGCTCAATGTAATATGACACCTCATTGTTTTCAGCAGTAAATCGCAGCATACGCCTTCGTTAAACTGCGAAGACTCTCCACACTCCTCCGACTCTTGTTGCTAACACCTGCATCCTAACACCCCTAGTTATTCAAAGTTCAATGCAATCGCAAATTAAAACGATTCTAAATTCGCTTAGATTGAACCCCAAAATAAATAAAAAAACATACCTCCCCCTGCATCTGAAACTTGGTAAATAAAATCTGTACAATCCTTTATGGGAGTTTGATCATCAAGCATGTTAAAAAGATCATTTACATCTCCATTAACTTCACCCCAAAAGGAGTGAGATGCATCTGTTAGTACAATGAACAGCTATAAGAAGACCATGGCATTTGCTATTTTAAATCTTAAATAGGATTTTGATGAAGAGGGATTGTTGAAGAATCAAACCCTTCAATGGATCTCTCTGCAAATCGAACTCTTCGCCGCGCCATTCCCACATCTCACTGCTACATACTCAGCATTGCAACAACAATAGATCACCACAAAAAAAAGAAATGAAAATGAGCACAATGCAGAGTCCAATTCATTACCAAAAATATACATTGCAGATGTGATTTAGTAAAAGAACATGTAGCACAATGCAATAAATAGCATAAGAAATTGAGAGATCAATGGTCAATGCAGCATAAAAAAACTGCTACTACCCATTTCCATTTATCCCAAACTCCTCAACAACTGAATCCACAAAAAGGAAATTTGAGGCCAAAAAGAATTAGAAAATGCACAAATAATATCAAAAAATGGACATAAACATACCCAAATGATTCACTCAATCAAAAACATGAACACCCACACGAAAAAGGCAACAAAAAGATTAATAGTAAGAGTAAAAACCCACTTGAGATCACCATTGTTCTCATCACAATCCATTTCCTACACCTCCCCTCCTCTTCTTCTTCTTCTTCCCAATACTACCACAACCCAAATAGTCCAAATCCAACAATGGATTCAATAGAAAAAATAACACAAAAAATCCAAAAAAAATCTTAAAAAGTAAAAGAAGAGAGAAAGAGAGTTCCTGCTACAAGCCTACAGCACCCCTTTTCTCTCTCCTCTCTCTCTCGCTCTCTCTCTCTTCTTCTATGTGGAGTAGAGAGAGAGATGAGAGAAAATATAGTAAGTAAAAATAATAATAACAAAAATGAGGATTAGCATAAAAAATTAGTAGATGCGGGAGAGTGAAAAGTTAATTAATTAATTTAATTAATCACTAATTATCACCTTCTAAATTGAGCTTACTTGTTAATATTATAGCCCCTATTAAAGTCACAAATAACGGTAATGCCACTACGGAGGAAGCTCATTTGCTAGGAATGAAGGGCTCTGATGTAAATTTAATAGAAATGTGTGGGCTTTTTGTAATTACAGTTTAATCGTAGGAAACATAATGAGACAAATGTACGAGATGGCCCCCAAAATCCCGGGCCAATCTCCGGTTCGCTTGGACCGGACCGGTTTTTTATGGTCTGGTCTAGGTTATAATTTTGAGACATCACGATTGAAATGATTTTAAAATTTTAATTTTTTAGAATATTTAAAAAATGCACGAAATTTTTTTAGCATTTTTGATATATTTTTCTTGAGTTATTATAGTAATTAAATTTTTAAATTAATTAAATTTAATAGTTATTCTAATTTATTATCACAAAGCAATTAAAGCTATTAAATTTGTTGAAGGTCCAAGTGAACCGGTTCGGCTCGACCGGATTTAGTAGATCCGGTCACCCGACGCAAAATCCCGCACAGCATCATTATGCGCGCATGGCCGAAACCTACGCCCGCTTTTCATGTGAAGGCGCCGCGTAGATACCGCTATGCGGTTCCGTCACGTGTGCGGACGAGATCGCCGTAGGAAATCAAAAGGACGGCTAATAATTCCCCGCGTAGAACTTTGTATGCGCGTGTTTTAAGGATAAGATTCATCCGTTACGAGTAATGGAATAGTGGGCCCCGCTGCCCCACGCAGTAAGAACGTGCCCCGCTTTTAACTTCGGGAGTGCATTAAAGAGGGGCGGGGTAGTCACGTGACCTACGTGCTCCAGATTAATTTACTACTCTTTATTAATTATTTATTATTAAAAGAATTATAAGTATATTTATTAGAGCTATGCTACATGTACACCCAAATGGGGTGTACATCCTACACCTAGCCCATCCTAGAATGGGTATTTATCCACTCGTCACTTCGAAGTCACCCCACTCTAGAATGGGTGGGTGTAAGATGTATAAGTGTACACCCCCAAGGGGTGTACATCCTACACCCCACCCATCTGGTGTACATCCTACACTCCCATTCTGGTGTACATTCTACACCCTTGGGGGTGTACACCTAGCATTGCCTAAAAGCGGATAAATGATTTTATTATTGCTTTTTATATTCTAAAATTGATGTATAATTTACCATGTTTTAGTTTACAGCATTAATAATGTACAGTAAATGGCAAAATTAAGAAGTACCTAAATATAACATCCAAAAAATGGTGACTTATAAAATTTAAAATAGCTTTTTGAAAAGCCACAAAATCTCCAAAATTTATGACTACAAACTATTACACAGCACAGTGAGGCAAGATTGATTTCCTCTCTTCTGCCTCATTCTACATACAGAATGAATCTACAAATGTTGTACAATTTAGTGGACTAATAATCTTACAGACGATCGATAAGTCTCTGTATTAATGCTCACTTTTTACACAGATTAATGCAGAAATTCTGTGCTAATTTCACTTGCAGAAATCACATTCCATGTACTCCTCCTGAAACAAGAAATTCATGTTTATCAGAAAGAGTGGTGCATGATGAACAATTTTTTTTTTTTTTTTTCAAATTGGTTTGGCCAACTACTGATGTGATCATTTTGATGCTCTGATTGAAGCTTTTTCTGACAGTGGCATGTACGAGGAGCCACGCGGCCAACGCGGAACAGACGCTGCACCATTGCTTGCGTGTGATTGTAAATGCTGCACCGAGGAAACTGAATCTTGAGTCATGCGATAAATTTAAGTCGTAACGTAAGATTACAATATTACTTTGGATTGTCTCTTTTTCATTCGATAATTAGTCGTACGTCGTACTAACAGTTTTCTCTCTCTCGATTTAGGTAAAATGAATCAAAGTACAGAATCATTCAGCTAATGATAAACTGATTTGGAGATTATCAATTTAGATTAGTCATCCGAGTAATGGCTTTTGAGTTCATCTCATTATAAGATAAACGTAGTTTAAACAATCTAAAGAACATCCATGCACATCAAATAATTCTTGATTTTGTCTAACGCGACATGAATTGCTCTCACCTTAGCCTGTGTCGGTTGCAGGACGTGAAGAATGCTAATAGGCCATTCAAAATGCTTCGAACGGCTCGAAAAACCTAAAATTCTTAAGGGGTCAGTTGTGAGTAACGGAAAATCATGTTAGTACGTAAATCGCGTAAAAGATCAGAGTAAGAACCTGCGAGAAGAGATCATTCCAAAGCTCCTGTAAGACTGAAATGTCGAATGTACTTTGCTGCGTCTCAGACATATGGTGAGCTCGAAGATGCTACAAATAGTCTCCCAAATATCTTTTAGTAAGTTGTATGCGTTGGATATCAAAGACCCCATATAATTCGCCAATGTAAGAACACATCTTACTGGATTAGGCATAATTCCCACAAAGAATTCAGCAATGGATAACATGAAGTGCTGCAGATATAAAAGACAAAGTTAATTCATACCGTCCAAAAAATAGGAATAAATTGTCATCAACCCTTGTTACAATTCCTAAACAATTAGCAAATAGAGTACCTGTAGTCCAAAAATAGGTATACAGGAGCTCAAATGGCAACACAAAAGCTCGGTGAAGTCGACGAACAAAGTGTACACTGAATCCATCAAAGACTCTGCTGTTGAATACAGTAGTTCACACCCGTTTTAGTGCATAGACTCCACAAAGGAGAAATAAATTCCAATATTTCAGAGAATGGCGCTGCTAACGGTTCAGCGATTGAAACAATTATTGTTTTGCTGCACGAAAAGCCATAGAAACCACCTCACGCTTTTTTTAATGTTGCGGAGAAATAATATAGTGCCAAGATATTGAATCCTTGTAACCATGTCCCATCCTTCTATCCAACCGAAGAACGCCCACAAAGGCGAGCGGCAGTTGCCTTTAGTAGCGGTACATTCTTATACAAGTCGTAGAATCCAATAATGACCGTTACTAACGATATCATATATAAAAAGTTCTCGCTAATGGTCCGCATCCATGGTCGATAGAAGTGACAGAACAAAGGATAAGATTGGAAAAATATACCCACGACGGAAGTCCCGACTCGAGCAAGTGAGAAGCCTAATGTCGGACATGATAACTTGCCTTAACTTGAACGGCAATAAACCATCGCTGAATTTGAGTAGTATCAGCGTATCCGAATATTGAGTGGATGCAACAAAGTTTTCCTCCATTTCATTCTTCATTGATGATTCCTTTCCTCGAAATATCTGGTTGACCCAAGAAAGTCACGGTCGAACCCATTCACATTCTTATTCAGGGTGTTTTTCGTTCTTACATGGTTTATTGAGTTGAGTTCATCTTCTCCAGTTGGTGATTCTTGGACATCTAAGAATTCTTCTTCGGACACAACTTCCAAAGGAGACGACATTCGATTCGAGATCCCTTAGAAAAGGATTGACCATCTAACAGATGAAGGTCTATATCAGCCAACTTTTTTAGATACTCTTGAGTGTTTGCGTTTTCGGATATACGGCCCAGGAACCATAGAGATATACAAGTCGACGCCTGGTCGGGACTATAGAACTCCCACTTCTTCATGTATCTCACTTCTATAGCAAGAGATTTCGGCCTGCGAGTAACATATTAAACTTTCACAACACCATGGATCACTAATTGGTAGACTAAAGTTTGGCTGGTAAAATGTAATATATTTATAGAGGGAAAGCTAAGATGATCGATTAATATCGTGACAGTTAAAAACTCCACAATCACTAAGAGGAAAGCTAAGATGATCCAATGAATGAGGAATATACCTGCAGTTCATTAGATAATTGATGCCATGAACATCTTTCCACCCACTTCAAACACGAGGAATCCATGAAGCGCTTTGCTCAAATCCATAGCAGATAGAGTATACTTCTTCTGCCATTTTCTCGAATCAATTACTCGAAACCACCGGCGGGACTTGGCGGAGTGGCCGTCGATGGGCTGATCACAGCCATTCATTGTGCTGTTGCTCTCCGCCTCCGAGATCCGATTAAATGTCCTGGAGTTGATAAAAGGAGAATCCTGTACTGCAAACGAATAAGCATATAGCCATGACCAATTCACGAGCGAAAGAACATAAAATACAACACTTGAATTTTTTTAAAAAAGATCGAAAAAGTAGACCTTTGTCACCATTAATTGCCATAACCTTGCTGATCTAGAATGCTGTTCATCAGCCACGCTTATCGACCAATATGGAGCTTTTTACTAAGGGAGCAAAGTACAAAAATGCTCGCGACACGTAAGATTGTATATCCCTGCAGCAACAAAAAATAAACTAAAATCCATCCAAAAGTTTAATGCATCACTAAGAATCAAGGTTATATTACACTCTAAAACAACTCAGCAAAGCATGTTAAGAAACATGAAGTTGATATGAGAGTAACAGTTTCTAATTATGAAGCAACACAAACAAATCCTTTGACATGTAAACATAAAATGCACTATGAAGGACAGATTATCATGCACAAAAAAAGAAAAACTCACCCACTTTGTAACTGTCAAAGGGTATATATCAGGCAGGGACTCCACAGCTTTTCCATATCCTAATTTCTTTTTGTTTTCCTTTAATTGATCCCAACCTTGGATAAAAATAAACATGTACACAGTAAGAAACATTTCTTATTTTATTTTTGTTAAATAAAATGGCAGCTCATAAGCTAAAAAAAGGGGTCTTTATTTCTCTAAATATCAATCAATAAAGATAATTAAAGAAGAAAACAACAAAATAGAAGAAACCAAAAGAGGGCTTGATCACTCCTTTAACTTTCCCTGGAACTCAAGAACATTTGTTTCCCTATATAAAGCAGGTGATGGTGTATGGAGACCCCCTCAACTACAT